>OX103946.1:20482703-20860657 GCA_944470405.2 Schistosoma mattheei | reverse complement strand
GAACTTTCATTAAGAATCGAATATCAAACAAAGGTTTAAACCAAGTTCCCGTTTAAAAGTTGTATTGGTAATGTTAAGCTGCAGTTTTTGTTGTTTTTTTCTAAACGAAAGAGTAAAAGAAGTCAAAAAATACTGGAAGTGGTTGTGAGACTAAAATGGACGTCCAGCATCCTTTTTATAATCTGCTGTTCGTTGGATCTCCCGTAAACAGTTCCATAGGCCCATAGTTCCAAGGACAAAACAGTTTTTATGATCTGTGAAGACTCACTCCTGTTGCATTCTAAACGAAAAAAATGGTGATGAATTTAGTCAGAAATGTGGAATATATAAATAACCAAATCACATGTTTTTTAGCAAAGAATTTATGCAGTTGTGATTTACCTTGAGTTCATGAATATTAGATAAAGTCAGCTACTATTACTTGCGCAAAGCATAACATGGGCTTAGTACCGTATTGCAATGCTTTTATTATTTTGCTCCCATTTAAGTATTCCCATGCATCTGCGTCTAGTTTAACAGGAAAACATACAAGCAGAGTAAGTGTATGATAAACTAAAAGTCCCAGTTGTCAAAAAGATTTTTAACATTTGTCCACAGCCAGCTGCATTTAATTGAGACACAGAACATCTTCTAAGACTGTATACTGCTGTTTTGCGGGCAACTAAAAGCTCAGACACTTAGCTATCTTGCTACCGATGTTATTGCTGGGGAAATTGTTTAATGACAGTGATCATGAAATATGGTCAGTGATAGATGTACAGTTTAGAAATAAACACCAAACATACTTATCGCTATCTTATAATGTATGACAGCAACAGCATCAAAGGCACGTTTTTTCCTATTTTTATTCAGACTGATCTGAATCCGTATGCACATTAGAAACAGGCAACTCTACTTACTAAACTGATCTGTTTCGTTACAGGCTTCAAGCACTATACTTAAGTATATCATAATTCTTTCAACTAAACTGAATTATACGACAACCAAGAACACTAAACTAAGCAATTGCTTAGTGTCATAGTTATTCAAATGGTTGTGGACGGAATAGAAGAAGCTTTCGCTTAACAGGCTTCCGTGTCTAGTAGCAGAGGATCACCAAATCCTCCAGGCAGGAACCTAGGTATTTTAACAATAAAAAAAGAAAAGAAATTGGTAAATCATAATGTGATGCTGTCCTTGGTCCTTAAGAATAGGTCAAGTTGCCTCTTGAAGGACTCCTGAGAAGTCGCTTGGACTAGCTCGGCCGGCAGCGAATTCCAGCTTTTGACAACTCTTAAGGAGTAGAAGTTGTGCCTACAGTCCGTCTTGCTATGTTGTGTTTCCAGTTTCTGGGTGTTACCCCTTAGGTTAGTGTTGGAACTAAGCTTAATTAGGTGTTTAAGAGGATGTCCAGAAGTGTTAAGAATACTATAAGCCATCAGTAAATCACTTCTAAGACGCCTATATTCTAGTGGGTAAAGGTCTAGTGAACGGAGGCGTTCTTCGTAAGGCTTACATTTGAGTCCTCGAACTGATTTCGTGGCTCGCCGTTGGATACGCTCCAAAGTGACCTTGTCCTTTTGGAGTGAGGGGGGAGTACTATGTTTCCGTACTCTAAATGGGGACTAATGAAACTATTGAAGATTGTATGGAAAGTTCTTCCGTCAAACTGGCCAAAAATGCGCCTCAACGTTACCAGTGCAAGGTTTGCTCGGAAGGCATTTTTGTCACAGTTAGCGTAAGACTTCAAGTCATGGGGCACCAGGACTCCTAAATCTTTTTCGACTTATGATACTACTAGAGAGGAGTTTCCTAAGTTGTAACTGTAGTTTGCGACATGTCGCAGATGGACTACTTTACACTTTGAAGTGTTAAAGGTAAGTCCGTTATCGTCTGCCCAACTTTGAAGTCGCGTCAGATCCTCCTGAAGTGCCTGTGTATCGTCTTGGTTGCGTATCTCTCTCCAAAGTTTCACGTCGTCGGCAAAAAGTAATAAGTCTGACGTTACCTGTTGAGGAAGATCATTTATGAAAACCATGAAGAGAAGAGGCCCTAGTACTGAGCCCTGGGGGACCCCACTAGGACATTCCACAGCCTGAGATAAAGTGAAATTAACCCTAACCTTAAAGTGTCGATTTTTTAGGTACGAAGTAAGCCAAACGATAAGAAGTGGTTTGATACCTAGTCGTTTGAGCTTGTTGATAAGACACAAGTGGTTAACCTTATCAAAAGCTTGTAGCGTGGCGTCGTGTTGAGGTTAACTATGAACACCGATACCAAGAAACACGTACCAAGCGAATCAGAAGGCGAGGGTTGGCCGTGACCAAAGAAACCGATGAAATCCCCGAGAAGCCAAATACCAGAAGGCAATTAATGGACCAAGTCGATGTTTATTTGCTGGCGATCTCGTGGCATCGAAAGGATACCGAGATCGTGCCAGGATACAAGCTTGGTTACAGAAGGTAACCGAATTCGCGCGAAGTTACAATCAAAGTGTAAGTAAGTGAATGGAAGCCCAAAATAGCTGTCATTAGCACAGTCAAACAAAAGCACGTTAAAACAGACACTGGTACAGTTGGTTATAATAATAATTGTTTTTATTAAACCAGTCGTGCTCTCGTGATAAACGTGAGTCACTACAGGAGCCCCCCGCTAGAAAGGGTTTACACTTTCGATAAATAGCGGTTTGAATCGTGGGACTGATCGGCTGACGAGCGATTGTAGGACGGAAGAATTGGCGAACAGGAAAGCGATCGTTGATCGTCGAGTTGCCAACGAAGGTCGTTTTCGGAGAACAGTACCAGGAGCGATGTGTTGTATTTATTGATCGAATTGGCATGCTACATCAGAGTGGTTTGTATCCAGAATCTGAAGAGGGCGTTCGTACAGGTGCGCACCAGAAACGCTGCAGACGTAGGACGAAACCACGTTGAGCCAAAAGACTAGAAGCGACCGTAACGACCAAGTTCGAGACCAAGCGTATGCTCAGCATTCGAAACCAATAAATCGACTGAGTGCGTTGACAAGAGCATGGGTGATCAGGCCAGCTTTCGCCAAAGTTGACTGAAGTCGACGGAACCAAACGGAGATGGTCGAAGGCGTGGGCTCAGGAAACAAAAAGAAAATCAAAAAAGAAGAGTGTAGCATACGTGTAGTATAGGAATAATCCTACACCGTATCGGTTGTCGACTGTGCGACTAGTCGAGGAAGCGTACGGGTAACCGTACTCGGCGACCGGAACGTGAGACGGCAGTCTCGTTCGCGTCGCGTGAGCCTGCAATCTCATCCGAGGTCAGAGGCGGCGTGGTCTGCTGATCTGGACGTGAGACTGTCGTCTCGTCCGTAGACGGTGCAGATGACGCGTGCTGTTGACCGGGACATGAGAATGAGGTCTCAGATGTATCTAGCGTGGGACCTGAAGAAGATTTAAGGGTCCCGCTAGGTTTGATAGGTCTAGCATTGAATCTCAGGTTATCAGATAGGGCACTGTCATCGACGTGTGCTGGTTTGAGACGATCAATGCTGACGATCTCGACGCGGCCGTGTCGATCAACCTTGAAGGTCTCTTCGTGACAAGCGATCACGCGAAAAGGGCCTTCGTAAGGTTGCTGCAAAGGTTTGAGTACCGAATTTACTTGTATGAAAACATGTGAACAGGTAGACAACTCTCGATAGAGAGCGACCTATCGATGTTGTATTCGAGTTGACACCGGAGACAGCGTTCGCATAAATGCAGACAGTCGATGGACGTTGTCTGATTTAGCGAAATTAGCTCTGCTCCGTGGTGTGAAGAATTCCCCGGGCAGACGCAATGTCGTGCCGTATACAAGTTCAGCGGCGGAACATTGGATATCTGCCTTTAAACTCGTTCTGATACCTAAAAGAACGAGCGGTAAGGTTTCGTACCAGTCGTCGTTTTCGTGTGCGCGATGAGCACTTTTAAGTTGACGGTGAAACCTTTCAACTTAATCATTTGGTGCTGGGTGGTAGACGGATATGCTTATGCGTATGGATTCCGTGCCAAGCAGCCGGGTCAGCGAGGAGAATTGTTAATAGGGTAACATTTCTCGAATAAAGCGTGGAATTCATCATCACGCGAATAAAAAGTGACAAGGATTCGGTACACATACGTGTGAGTCTATTATATTAATACTATTCTTATCGTTATCCGTCATGTCGCGTATATTGTATATTAAACAATATGAAAATATACGACAGACGTGGATAGATAAATCATAGACTCACCGAATTGGCTTCTTTGGAAGATTTGACCAGAAGTTGAGGCGTGTTCCAAACTTTGGGATCACCAATTGTATTCGAATTGGGATTACCAATTGTAGCGTGGCGTCGAGTTGAGATTAACTGTGAACACCGATACCAAAAACACGTGCCAGACAAATCAGAAGGCGAGGGTTGGCCGTAACCAAAGAAACCGATGAAATCCCCGAGAAGCCAAATACCAGAAGGCAATTAATGGACCAAGTCGATGTTTATTTGCTGGCGATCTCGTGGCATCGAAAGGATACCGAGATCGTGCCAGGATACAAGCTTGGTTACAGAAGGTAACCGAATTCGCGCGAAGTTACAATCAAAGTGTAAGTAAGTGAATGGAAGCCCAAAATAGCGGTCATTAGCACAGTCAAACAAAAGCACGTTAAAACAGACACTGGTACAGTTGGTTATAATAATAATTGTTTTTATTAAACCAGTCGTGCTCTCGTGATAAAAGTGAGTCACTACAAGCTTTTGAGTAATCAAGGTAAATGACGTCAACCTTTCCCTTGCAATCGAGGATGCTTGTCCATTTGTCCACCGCAGTCAGCAGGTTGGTTATACAAGAGTAACCCTTCCTGAAACCATGCTGTTGGGGTGAGAAGAAATTTAAGGACAGTAGATAGTCATTTAAACCGTCGCATATCAGGGACTCCATGAGTTTTGAAGGTAATGACAGAAGAGCCACCGGCCGATAACTTGAAGGTTCATTGCGTCGACCACCTTTGAAAATTGGTGTGATGTGAGCCAACTTCCAGTTTTCCGGTAATTTGCCTCGGCTAAGCGAGTGTGAAAACATCACGCTAAGCGGCGTTGCCAGGATTGAGGCTGCCTCCCTCAGTATGGCAGGATGAACCATATCCGGGCCAGGAGAAGTGTCAAGTCTTAAGTGCTGCAATTTCCGGAACACCAAGTCAGCGCTTAGGTCCACTTCAGAAAGTCCTGTGGAGTTGGAGATGAAACTGTCGTCAATAAAGTTGATGTCAGCCGGTTGAAATGTTTGAGAGTAATGGGCCGCCAGAAGGTTAGCGGCGTCGCCATCGTTGTTGGTCGGGCCGTTAAGACCTAGCAGTTGAGAAACTCCTGTTTTGGCTTGACGAAGAGAGGCTGCATAACGGAATAGGCTTCTAGGGTTAGAGGCGAATTTGTCCATAAGCTTTGTTTGGTACTGAAGCCTGTCTTCTCTTATAGCCTTCGTGCATGTGTTCCTGATATGTTTGTATTGCCTATACGCTCCATCGTTATTAGTTCGTTTGTATTCCGCCCAACAGTGCCGTTTGCGGCTTAGGAGGCGAAGGGTACGGTTCTTGATTACTGTAGGTGGCTTGAAGCTTTTGGGAACCGTTTGAGGAACTGAATGGTCTGTAGCACATAAGAGCGTGTGCAGTAAGAAGTCCCAATGACCATCCACATCGAGTTGAGGGTGAACATCCCAAACCACCTGTTGTAGATAGTCATGTAGAGCTGGCACATTCAGCCGTTTAAAATTCCAACGCAAATTATTGTTGGGATACCTTAGCTTAGTTTTGATGACAAAACTGAAGGCTATGACGGCATGATCGCTCTTTCCCAGAGGAGCCAGGATTGAGAGGTTGTCGACTAGGAATTCTTCGTTAGTGAATACACAGTCTAAGCGCGATGGTGTCTGACTGTTTCTCCAACGAGTTGCCGACCTCACATTTTCATATAAGCCCAAGTTATCGATGAGGTTGAAGAACCGAGCTTCAGTTGAGTTGTCGCCTCCAGTGTACGTGTGTTCCGCGAAGTTGACTCTAGGGAGATTAAAGTCCCCTAGAATCAGGATGTGTGTGAAACCGAGACGGATAGAGCGGGATAGTCCTTCCAGCATACGACTATCGTACTCGGTGTCGGCAGTTGGCTTCCTGTAAATGACTCCGACTAGACACCTGGAAGTACTAGACAATCTTACAGAGCACCATATGGATTCCTCAAGATTGTTAAACTCGAGGTTGTGAACCTGGTGCACCTCCAAGCAAGAGCTTATGTATATGGCTACTCCGCCCCCAATTCCTGTTTTTCTGTCGTTGCGGAACAAAGTCATCCCAGGCAATGCTAACTCTTGGTCCGAGAACTGAGAAGATATCCAGGTTTCAGATATTCCTATCAGATGGGCCTTATTAGCGTTGCTAAGTTCACGTAGTTCATCCAGTTTGTTTGGTAGACTCGCGGCGTTCATATATAAGCAGTTTATGCTTTCAATTTGGAACGCGTGAGCTTCGTCCTGTTTTTCTGTATGAACCTTATGTGAATGGACAGGTAGCCCACCTATGTAAGGTTTGCCGAGGTGGTAGGCCCTGTCCTTTACACGTTTTTTTTATCGTTTAGACAGTCCACAAGTGGAATGGTCAGCTCCAACTTGCCTTTGTTCTTGGTCCTAACTTCGTATGGCCTATCCGGGTGCATGTGGATTCCAGGTGGCAATCGACGTCTATTAGCACGAAATGCTTCCAGAACTGCAGCCGCCATGTGGGAAGATGGGAAGGTTATCTTCATTAGACGGGGTCTAAGATCACCGTCCTTCTTGGCTAGTCTCGTCACATGCTGAGTCAGTATGTGTTTGAGCCTCAAGGACTGTTTGATGAATTTCCATTCCCTGATGTCAGAATTTGATTGAGTAGGGTCTGCATTTTCCGGTATACCTTGGACAATTATGTTTCTTCCGCGGAAAAACTTCTCGCGAGATTCTTTAGGGACGTTTCGTATGATACAGCGCTCAGAGTACGGTATGTCGGGCAATATTCTTACGTTACCATCTGATTTCAGCAAGTGGCTTGCTAGCAAGACGTCCTCTACGTCGGTAGCATTCTTAAGTGTTACTCGGAGAAGCCTCGGGTGATTTAGATGCTTAGAATCCTTTCCTCGAGTGAGCCGGGTGACCGTCAAAGGCTCTATTCTAGGAAGTTCGAGCTTCTTGTTCAATTCACCCCAGAGCATCCTGTCGTTTTTGTCCTGCAGACTGAGAGGAAGGTCAGGATTGTCAACGAGGTTCATGATAATGAGAGAATCGTCACGAACTGTTATTAATTTACCAGGTTTCACGATGGGTTCAGGTTTAATAACTTGTTGTTTGGAGGTCAGTGTGCGTTTATGAATCTTGGGCTCTTTATTGACCGGACGAACAGTCTTGGGGGTAGACTGTGCGACTAAATCACCAGTTATTTTCCGTGCAGCAACACTTGGGTTGCTCGGCTTAGGCGGTGATGCCTGGTTCTTTTGGGCTCTCTTAACGTGGGTCGAATCACCTGCAGGGTTTTGGGGAACCACTGTTGTGTTCGGGGACCCTGAGCTGGGAGACCCGAGTTTGCCTAGGGAGTTCAGTACCGTCGACGTAATGATGGTACTGAGCCTCGACACGTCGTCGTTAGTGTTGATGGATGCTCCATCGATGGAATACCTATCGACATCCCTGTTTTTGAGTCCGTTGCACGCTCTTGTTTGTATATCAGTTTTTTTACTATCGTTTTCCAAGTTCACTGACAACTTGATCCGAAGACCTGTCAGTAGGACAATGATGTTACTCAGCAAGACTACAGAGTCTGTGTTGCACGTGACACACGCCCACTTTTGCTCTGACTTGCTGAGTCTGTTGTTTCACTTGCAAAGACATGTTGCTCAAAGTAGATAAATGGACATAATTAGGCCAATAAAACCAAAACACGAAACATAGGCCAGTTGAACTTACCTAAGAAAAAAAGAAGGATACATATATACTGCTTTAAAGCAGTATTCAGTATGAATTCATACTGAAGACAACAGGGAGTTGATCATAGAAACACAGTCTACAGTACAACAAACCTTTCTTCAGTAAAATCATGCACTGACAGTCTATCTGGAAACAATCAACTATGTGAATAAACTCACAATGACTTGAGATATCATCTCAGCGTGCAATGGACGTACAGTGTAACGCAGTCAGACGTGGCGAATAAAAATTAAAAACAAAGAAAAATTAACTACATAATCTAGTTATTTAATTAAAAATACATCATGAAATGACAAAATCTGTGGTTACTTGAACGCACAAATGACAGTGTGCGATACATTAAGTTTACATGGTTGCGTTGCGGATAAGATCACCCCTTTTGGTCCTAGCAATCTACAGCTCTTCACTTTCTTTGTCATTGATTATTTTTTCGCTTCTGAGTATCATCGCATCTTGAAAAAACCCTTCCTAAATGACCGGACAGTGTAAAACAAATCAGTTGCCAACGTCCGGGTTGTCGTTATCCTGTTGAAAGCGGCATGCAGTGCGACGAGTGCAAAGGCTGGTACCACGAAGTTTGCACGAACTAAACGCCTGCTGCTTTCAAACGGTTCAGTAAGAAGGGTTGTGTATGGCTTTGTCAACAGTGCTGCTCGGATGCAAACAGCTTGTTAACCGAGGCTATCTAACTGGTTGATGCTGCAAAGAAGTGTTTCAACAAGCATAGTCGGAACGCGTCAAACAGCACTCGATCTGTTGACACGCAAATCAATGTGAAGGAAACTAAGGTGAGTCCGGTGATAGATGACTCACGCCCGTCAAAGAAGGAAAAGCAGTATCCAAAGGGCCTGCCTTAAAAAAAAGCTCAAGAAAAGTAGGGTCTTCTGTTCCCCGTCTCCCAGATGGGATCCAACAGGAAACACCTAGGAGCCGCAATCGCAAGGCTCGATCGGTTTCAAGCGGTAAACATAACACGACCTCTCAGGTCGTCGACAACCCCCCAAAATCCAAAACTAGGTTTGACGCAACTGCTATTGCTTCTACCAGCACCGTTGACGAATGAGTACAGGTTGTAAGGAAGAAAAGTATTGATATAAAAGGGAAACCTGCACCCGTAAAAGTGGTTGAAAAATCGAAAGCTGATCATAGCGACAGATCAGCTATTTTTCATAGAATTAAGGAGAGCGATAGCTCTGAACCTAAAGCTCGTTTTGAGCATGACATTGTACTGATTAGGCAGCTACTTAATCAACTCATGCCTCAAAATATGACCGAGGTCACCTTGCTAAAGGTGTTCAGACTAGGGAGTCTAGCGGACTCGAAACCAAATCATTCCAGACTGCTTAAAGTAGTATTCGGCTCTTCAAACGAACATGACCTAATTTTACAGAATGGACACAAATTAAAGGGTTCAGGAGTCTTTATCCGAAAGGACCTACCGTTGGCAGACCGTGTTAAAAGACGGGAAGCCGAGAAAGAACTACAACATAGGTTAGACGCTGGCGAAAAGGACCTGAAAATTGTAAATTTTCGGGTTGTAAGACTTCGACAGAGAATGATGCCGAAGCCACTCTGGGTGAAGCACGAAGGCACTTAAACAGGCTTCGGATCTGTTACACCAATGCACGAAGCTTACTTAATAAGCGATCGGAACTAGGTGTACAGATTGACTCTATAAAGCCAGATATAATCGCAGTAACAGAAACCTGGCTGACACAGGCTATAGATAGTATAGAACTTGATTTCGAGGGCTTTACGTTAGTAAGGGCCGACAGAACACAAAAGCGCAAAGGAGGGGAGTAGCTCTGTTCATTAGGAATGCTATCCCATTTGCCATTATCGATAGTGTATCCCATGAGAGTGGGACGTGTGAATTAGTTAGTCTTCGCTTAAAATGCAAGGGACAAGAGCTGCTGATTGGTTTGGTCTATCGCAGTCCAAGCTGTGAGGCAAATGAGATCCTGTTAAGCAGTCTCAATACTTGGTCCCAAAGTGGTCGATGTCTAATCCTAGGGGACTTTAATGCACCTATGGTAGACTGGGAAAATCTGCGAACTGAATCGTCAGAAAATTCCTTCGAGCAGGAACTAGTTGATGCGGTTATCACATGTGCCCTAGTGCAACATGTGAAAGAAGCGACAAGGTACGATCCGGACACTGAATCATCCTTATTAGATCTTATACTGACTCACTATGAGGATGATGTTGCGAACCTCCATCATATGCCACCCCTAGGTAAAAGTGACCACGCAGTTTTAACTTTCGACTTCCATATAACTGCCAGTCACGAGCACGCGTCAGTCCAGTCCAGACCCAACGTCTGGAAAGCAAACATACCAGACATCATGCACTCAGCATCGTTAATAGATTGGACAATAGACCCAGAGTCCTCCATTGAAACGGCCTGGGACGCATTTCGAAATTCATACTTAAAAGTTACCACACCTCACATCCCTTGGACTATACCAAAGGGGCCGAAAAACTCACCACCATGGTTCAGTAGGGAGGTCCGTATCCTTCTCCGTAAGAAAAGGAAAACGTGGGATAGATTTAGGTTACTGGGGACTGATGAGTCAAAATCTCAGTATCGAAAGGCTCGGAACACTTGTGCCTCGACCCTCCGTAAGTCTAGAAAATTGTACGAAGGAAAAATTGTTAAGGAATCCATAGAATGTCCTAAACGCTTGTATTCCTATATAAACCAAAGGACAAGGAGAAAAGGAAATATTCCTGCTCTATGGGGAGACAGTACTGCTTCATCATTAGTGGAGGACGACTTTGGTAAGGCTCAAGTGTTCTCGAACTACTTTAGCAACGTGTATACCATAGAAGCGCCCTTCTCGTCAGCGTATACAGATCCCCCCATACATACACTGGATAGCGTGACCATTAAAGAACTCGATGTCTTTGGTCTGCTAAATAAGCTTGACATAGGTAAATCCACGGGGCCCGATGAATTACATCCTAGGCTACTGAAGGAATTATCTAACTTCGTCGCAAGCCCTTTAAGTACATGCTTTAACCTATCCGTTACGCAAGGTCGTTTACCAGAAGACTGGAAAAATGCCATAGTAAGTCCTGTCTTCAAAACAGGTACGAAACACAAACCTGAGAACTACCGCCCCGTTAGCCTAACTAGTGTGGTTGTTAAAACTTAGAAAAGATTATTCGGAAGGAGCTGTTTAAGTATCTCGATATAAACCGGATCCTCTCGGAGAAGCAGCACGGCTTCAGAATAGGTTATTCTTGTCTCACTAACTTATTAGTGGCTCGTGAAAGCTGGTGCGCTCTTAAGGACCAAAAGCTACCTGTAGACGTCGCCTTCATTGATTTCAGTAAAGCTTTTAACAAAGTTCCGCACAACCGGCTGTTATATAAGTTAAGAAAAGTCAGGATTGGAGGCAATTTATTGATGTGGATAAAAGACTTCTTAGTTGGGCGTCAACAAAGAGTAAGGGTGAACTCAAAGTTATCTAGCTGGGAAACTGTGCTTAGTGGAGTGCCCCAGGGTACAGTTTTGGGGCCAGTGCTATTCCTCTTGTATGTAAATGACCTTCCTTGTCTCCTATCATCATCGGTCTTGCTATATGCTGACGATGTCAAGATATGGAGAACGATATGATGTAAGAGTGATAGCTTAGAACTTCCAAATGACCTGAAGAAATTATCTGAATGGTCTTAAACCTGGCAGTTGCGGATAAATACTTCCAAGTGTGTTGTGATGCATATCGGTCATCAAGGTACAGATACATACACGATGAATAACACCGAGCTACCTGTCGTCCGGACACATAATGACTTAGGAGTCGTCGTTAGTCAAGACTTAAAGACTACTTCACACTGCTGTGCAATAGCCGCCAAAGGTTTTAGAACCTTATGGTCAATACGTAGAGCTTTTAGTCATGTCGACACTAAGACGTTTTTGACTTTGTATACAGTGTTCGTTCGTCCTAAACTTGAGTACTGCATACAAGCGGCTAGCCCCTGCTTTAAAAAAGACAGTGAGCTTCTGGAAAAGGTTCAGAGAACGGCGACTAAGCTGGTTCGCGGAATAGCGAAGCTTCCGTATGAATCTCGACTGGCCAAGCTGAACCTTTTCCCGTTGTCATATCGCAGAACTAGAGGCGACTTGATTACAGTCTACAAATTGCTTAGTGATAAATTTGCACCTAACATGCCCTCATTTTTCTTGTCTTCCAAAACAGAGAATTTAAGAGGACACTCCAAAAAAGTTCATAAGCCGAGAACAAATTACTTGTCAGCTGACTATCGACTTTCCCATCGAATCATCAACGAGTGGAATTCACTACCTCAGCACGTGGTTGAGGCTCCATCCGTCGACTCTTTCAAAAGAAAGTTGGATCAACTGAGAGACCACCATTGCCAGGACTAACATAGGCCATCGAGCCTCCTGTCCTTCCCAAACTGAAACTGAAATGGCTGTACGTGTTGTTTAAGTAAATGACCTTGAACAAACAGTCTGAATGTTCATAGTGCATGTTTGTTTGTTTGTCATTTGTCCACTGAATATTTGAACAGGAAATATTTCTATTTCTTTGAAATGTATATTTATAAAAGCTCTTTTTGCTTTATTTTTAGTTGACTTAGGCTCTATACTTGGAATATGAATATTCCTTTTGGCCACTCTTCTTGTTGTCTATCATCTAAGGCATAAGTAAGTTGTAGTTTTTTATTGTATATATATATATATATTTGTGTATTGATGTGGGATGTAACTCTGTATCATGGTTGATTTGTCAGTGTATATATACACATCAGTGGATGTCTAGTATAATTCTTTAACATGAATTATTTACTGACTCCATTTATTATTGATATATTTAATACTTGAATAATGTATACTGATTCTCTAGCCTCTTTCTAGTTCTTCTACATAGAAATGTCATACACTTATCGCTTAAACAGAATCGAAAAAGTGAGAGGTGTCGAATGAACAGTTGAATTCGGTGGTTTATATATGACGATAATATGTTAGGACCTTCTAGGTGGGTAATCATCCAACCAAGATATGATGTATAATGCATTGCTTTTGCAGAATTCGCTGAGAAGATTCCATTAAATACCGAGTGCAAGAAATATACTTTTTATCCAGGCAAACGTTACTTCTAATGTAGCATAGGCCGTCGACCAGCATTCTTCAACCCACTCTGTCCTTGAACCTCTTTTCTAATTCCATCCAGTTCTTGTTCATTTTCTCTCCTGATCTTGGTGTTGGTTGACAGCTGCTTTGAGTTCCAGATGTTCCTCAGTTGTAAATATGCTGATCTTGCTTTGCCGATCCACGCCTTCACATCTGCATCAGATCCAGCGTGTTCATCAACGATGCTGCCCAAATATGTCAAGGTTTTTACATCTTCCAAATCTTCTCCGTCAATTGTGACTGGATTGGTGCATTCTGTGTTGTATCGAAGAATCTTGCTTTTCCCTTTGTGCATATTGAGGCCTATTGCTGCTGAGGCTGCTGCCACACTGGTCGTATTCTCCTGCATTTGTTGTTGCGATTGCGATAGGAGGGCCAGATCATCTGCGAAGTCTAGATCGTCCAGCTGCATCCTAGATGTCCACTGTATCCCGTTTTTCCCTTGAGATGTTGACGTCTTCATGATCCAGTCGATCACCAGGAGAAAGAAAGGGTGAGAGTAAGCGACCTTGCCGAACACCGGTCTTCACTTCGAACGACTTTGTCAACTGTCCTCCATGCACGATTTTGCAGTTTAATCCATCATAGGAATTCCGTATGATATTGACTATCTTCTGAGGCACGCCGTAGTGTCAAAGAATCTTCCATAATGTTGTTCTGTCCACGCTATCTAATGCTTTTCCGTAGTCAATGAAGTTGATGTAGAGCGATGAGTTCCATTCAATTAATTGTTCCACTATGATCCATAGAATTGCGATTTGGTTTGTACATGATCTATCCTTACGGAATCCTGCCTGTTGGTCACGAAGTTGGGCGTCTACGGAGTCCTTTATTCTGTTTAGCAATACCCCGTTGAAGACTTTTCCCGGTATTGAGAGAAGATTGATGCATCTGTAGTTATCACAGTTGCTGAGATCGCCTTTCTTCGGTATTTTGATCAGAAGTCCTTCTTTCCAGTCTTTTGGTACCTGTTCCTCATCCTAAATCTTATTGAAGAGAATGTGGAGCATGCTTGCAGTTACCGCTACGTCTGCTTTCAGTGCCTGTGCTGGAATGTTGTCCGGTCCTGCTGCTTTGCCACCCTTGATTTGTTTGATGGCCATGCTGATTTCTTCAATTGTTGGTGGGCCAACATTGATTGGGAGGTCCGTTGGTGCTGCTTCGATGTTGGGTGTGTTCAGTGGAGCTGGTCGATTCAAGAGTTCTTTGAAGTGTTCTACCCACCTGTTTCGTTGTTCATCAATGTTGGTGATTACCTTGCCTTCCTTGCTTTTCACTGGTCGTTCTGGTTTGCGGCGATTTCCAGAGAGTTTCTTTGTCGTGTCATACAGTTGTTTCATGTTTCCTTCTTTTCATACAGCATTTTCCGCCGTCGTTGCTAAATCTTCCACATATTTACTTTTGTCGGTTCTGATGCACCTCTTCACTTGTTTGTTTACTTCTGTATATTCAGCTTGTGCCTTGGTTTTTTCTGCTCTTGTTCGACTGGTATTGATTGCTGCCTTCTTGTTCCTCCTTTCTTGAATCTTATCCAGTGTATCAACAGTGATCCATTCTTTGTAATGCTGCTTCTTGTGGCCCAGGACCTCATGACATGTTGAAGTGATTGCCTCTTTGATCCCCTTCCAGTTGCTCTCCATAGTAGGTCCTTCTCCTTTGAGGAGATCATGATAGGCCTGGAACTAATTGCTTAGGACTATTTTGAATTTGTTGAGTTTGTCGGTATCCTGAAGAATGGCCGTATTGAACTTTTATGATATCGTCCGCCCCGTTTTCCAGTACTTCTTGCGTTTCAATTTCATCTTGGCGATCAGCAAGTGATGATGTGATGCTATTTCAGCTCCTCTCTTGGTTCGCACGTCCTCCATCGTCCTCCTGAACGCTTTGTTGATGCAGAGATGGTCGATTTGGTTTAGTGTTGTGTGATCCGGTGAAGTTCATGTGATTTTGTGGATGCGCTTGTGTGAGAATATAATTCCACCTATGACCAGTTTATTGAAAGCACATAGGTTTGCAAATCTCTCACCATTTTCATTCATATTTCTATTAGTTCATATCGTCCCATGATGTCTTCATACCCGGTGTTGTTCAGTTTAAACTAGGCATTTGAGATACTCTTCAGAATGGTCAAGTCTTTTGTAGGCATTTCTCAACGACTGACCGTAATTGTTGGTAGCGTCATAGCATTGAATGACGTTCATTGTAGTGCTCTGTTTCTTTGTTTTGATGGAGGTTTTGATGATCCTTGGTTCATGAGATTCCCATCCAATAAATGCATTTTGTGCTTGTTTGGACAGCATCATTGCAACATCTTGCGCGTGTGGGTCATTTTCTTCATCATGGCCAGAGTATAACAGAAGCTCCCCTGAAGCTAGTCATTGTTGTCCAACTTGCGTCCAATGTGTTTCAGTGATCCCAAGCACTTATAGGTTGTATCTCCTCATTTCTGCAGCAATTTGGGGGACTCTCACTGTCTTCCACATTGTACGAGTATCCCATGTACCTAAATAAATGGTTGCTCTGGTTGTCAAAAGGGGCAGCGGCCTTATGAATTCCAGAGGAACTCACCTTTCATCATGAGGCGCCATAGTTCCTCTAAAGGAGGACGTTCTGACTCCCAGAGCAGAGTATAAAAGTTTTAAATAATGTTTTTGGTTAACGCTTTCTTAGTGGGTTAGTTTTCTACGAGATAGAGTCGCTAACCCCATGCCAAATTTACCAACACACGTAGAGTCTTTCATCTCACCTTCAGTTTCTAGTTACCCAACATTTAATGTATTTCAAATGAGTGAAGTACCAAATATTGATAACCAAAGAACTACACACTGTGCAGTGGTCGCTATATCTATCAATGAGTTACATTCGAAGATCCTTTAGTAGAATCATTGAACAGATTATCTTCAGATGATAGACGTTTTCATATAATCATTTAGCACACTACAAAACGTTGGCTTCTTTCTATCGTGTAAAACCTTATTTGTAAACCAGCGTTTTACACATTTCCATTTATGGCTGTCAATCAAACTGAATTTTGTACACATTCCACAATATGAACTGATTCAGTTGAATTAGGAAAATAATTATGTACACATTAGTGGAGTTATATACTCCTGACCTAAAGACCGATCTCTCCATTGGAAATTGTAATAACTGTAACTGATCCTAATGGAGTTCGACTCAAGAACACAGGCGAACGTAGTTGACAGATGACAGTCCCGCTCACCATCCAAAGATAACCAATTCAACAGTTTATTTCACCTTGATTTTATCAACACAATTCACTCGACAATTTGTAAATGTCACTCATTACTTTCGCCTCTATCTGATCTATATTCAATATGAGGACAATTATCTCACAACAATCGACATTATGCAAAAATATACTGCAAAACAGAACTACGAAAACGGTTGCACGCAATCGCAAATGAAATGTTCCAACTTTAGAATGTATCTCGTTTGATCAACTTTCTCTCGTTGGCCTACTGATGCAATGGCTTTTGAATGCTGTGCATTCAGCAATAAGATTTGAAAAATTGGGAATTCTGTCCGATTCCCTTGATCAACTATAACATTACACCGAATTCTATCATTTCTGTTACATTGTGTGCAAATATTTAAAGTAAAATATATTATCACTTCTTTAATCTCAGTGTAAATTATCTGACCATTTAATTAACAAAAACATATTTCTGTTGACCTCAGTTATTGACAGAAATATCAATGATTATAACTGTGTTGTCGTCAGTCACCTCACGCCATCTCATTAATCAAATAATTTGGTATTATTCTATATCATCTATTATGTATAGTGGGCGTAATATGAATCTTATTTAGAGCAAAAAAACAACGATTTCTAATAATAACTTGATAATTAGCCACACGTTCAGAAAAAAGATGAGTGAAATTATCATTTTTCAAAAGATTACTACTTTCTATAAATAAAATGAAGTGAAAACAAATCTCTCGACTGTCAATTCATAGAAGGCTGTGCTCCATCTATGAATAAACACTGTAGCCATTGACCGTCTAATTTCAGATGAGTTTAGTGGTTGTTTCCTCACAAATCATCTAGCTCTCACTTCCTCAGTTTATCAATCTATGGATCGCGCATTGATGATCCTGGTTCTTTGAGACTCGACTAGTTATTACTTCCTGTGTACATCGGTCTATGAGACTGTGGTGAATCATCCTGGTGATAAAATCCACATCACGTTCTGTGTTCCATTTTATATCAATCACTGTGGCGGATAAACTCATCCTCATCTGATATTCTGAACAAACACATTTTACTATTGACCAAATGTATGTTTTCACTGAATATTGACTATGGTTGCATATCATGGTTCAATGTGAGCGATCAAATTTTACGTGAGGTTGAATACATTTTGACGTGTCATTTTGTGCTGAAGTTTGGTCTCACTTTCCAACAGATTTGAAATGCGCTCTTTTGGAGAGAAGCATTCGCAGTTGAATATTTAAATAGCAAGTCAGGTTTGCACTGTCTCGCCAATTTCAGATTCATCGTTTTGGATGATTTTATTAAGGAGATAATTTAATTGAGCTAGACAATGTTCGGTGTTTGTAGACTGTCGGCAGAAAATCGTGTAGTCCGGTTTCATAGTAGTTGGTACAAGTCGGTATGTTATACTCTCAATCTTGAAGAAACCAATACTCCTCGTGTAATTCAAACTCATATCAGTCAATTTCGCAGTATGAAAATTTGCTGCTACGTTACTGTAAACACAACTGACATCTTGTAGGACAGAGATGTTTATATTTATTGATCAAAGCGCAATTGTTGGTGTCCTGACAGTGAGAAAATTGTACTACAAGTCATTAACCGGTGTATATTTTGATTTTTATCGATGAAATACGCTGACTAATGAATCTGTTTACGTGATATGAAACCATTAACAAGTGAACAACTGAGATTTCAACATGAGTCGATCTTAAACTAAAGATTTGGCATCTAGTGGTTTATATTCCTGAATTCAGTCAATTAGCGGTATTACTCAGTTGTCGTTCATTAAAACTGGTGATCATTGGGAGGATAATGATTGTGCATTGTATACTAGTCGCATACTTAGATGAAATAACAGTCTATGGCTTCCAGGTTTTCAGTGTCTGTTGAAGTGAAGTTACCTTAAGTTGAGTCTACCGAAATGTCTAAGTCACCAGAATGAGATACGCGCAAAATCGAAGTTCACATAACAACTACTTTTTCTAGAACACCAGTTCTTGGTTGAATAATATGCAAACATTAGTTGCAAACCTCAACTTATGAGATGTCTATGTTGTTTATCGCGTCCTTTTGTATGAAACGAAAAAGGCTTCCCGTAAAAGTAATTGTGATAGAGGTCTATCATCAAGTATTATTTCTATTGCAGTCAAACAAGTGGTGAGCATCCCACAGGAAGTAGTCTGCTCACCAGATAGTGAATTCAAAATTCTGCGTACACTTCTTATTATTATTTTCCACATTTCTCCAGGATGACTTGCGTGAGGGGCATTGTAGTGCATTCTATGTTCCGTCTGGTCATTTCTTTGGCCACTATTTTATTTTTTAAGTTCGGCAATAGAAGTTGTGACTCCTTCTCTTACCCAACAATGTTAATTCGTCTATCACTGTATATCTTCTTCCGCAAATCTCTGCGAGTTAAGAATCGCAACAATGCCGCTTAAATAGGCTTCGGATCTGTTACACTAATGCTCAAAGCTTACTCAGTAAGCGACCGGAACTAGGTGTACAGATTGATTCTTCAAAGCCAGACATAACTGCAGTCACAGGACAAAAAGAAGAGGAAATATTCGTACACTATGAGGGGACAGTATTGCTGCATCATTAGTGCAGGACGACTTTGGTGAGGCTCAAGTGTTCTCGAACTACTTTACCATAGAAGCACCGTTCACGTCAGCGCATACAAATCCCCCACACATACACTATATAGCGTGATCATTAAAGAACTCGATGTCTCTGGTCTGCTCAATAAGCTTGACATAGGTAATCTACGGAGCCCGATGAATTTAATCCTAGTCTACTGAAGGAATTATCTAACTTCGTTGCAAACCATTCAAGTATATGTTTTAATCTATCCGTAATGCAGGATCGTTTACCGAAGGACTGAAAGAACACCATAGTTAGTCCTGTCTTCAAAACAGGTACGAAACGCAAACCTGAGAATTACCTCCCTGTTAGCCTAACTGGTGTGGTTGTTAAAATTTGAGAAACTATTATTCGGAAGGAGCTTTTTAGTACCTCGATGAAAACCGGATCCTTTCGGAGAAGCAGCACGGCTTCAGAATAAGTTATTCTTGTCTCACTAACTTACTAGTCGCTCGTGAAAGCTGGTGCGCTCTTAAGGACCAAAAGCTACCTGTAGACGTAGCCTACATTGATTCCAGCCAAGCTTTTGACAAAGTTCCGCACAAGCTGTCGTTATATAAGCTAAGAAATGTCGGAATTGGAGGCAATCTATTGATGTCGATAAAAGACTTCTAGTTGTCGCCAACAAGGAGTACGGGTGAACTCGAAGATATTTAGCTGGGGAACTGTGCTTAGTGGAGTGCCCCAGGGAACAGTTTTGGGACCAGTGCTATTCCTCTTGTATGTAAATGACCTTCCTTGTCTCCCATCATCATCGATCTTGCTATATGTTGACGATGTCAAGATATGCAGAACGATATGTTGTAAGTGTGATAGTTTGGAACTCCTAAATGATCTGAAGAAATTACCTGAATGATCTTAAACCTGGCAGTTGCGGATAAATACTTCCATGTGTGTTGTGATGCATATCGGTCATCAAGGTACAAATACATACACGACGAATAACACTGAGCTACTTGTCGTCCAGACTTAGTAGTCATCCCTAGCCAAGACTTAAAGACTACTGCACACTGCCGTGGAATTAATTACCTCAGCACGTGGTTGAGGCTCAGTCTGTCGACTCTTCCACGATAAAGTTGAATCAACTTGGAGACCACCATTGCCGGGACTAACACAGGCCGTCGGAAAGACGTCTGTTAATAGTGCGCAAGGAACTTGTAGATGGATTGCTCCAATGTTAAAGCTTTTTAATATGCAAACGTAATGCTTTCGAAATTTGCGCCCCAGTTTAACCATAATCGTGTCAAAATAATCTATCCCCGTTGTTGCGAATAAAAAACCGAGCGTCGTCCGCGTGGATGGTAGGTCTCCGATCAGTTGTGTCAAAATATCCTCCTGCACGAACCAGGTTGTCAATTACGATCGATCGTAACTCACTGATCACATAATTCCTAGCAGTCATATTGTATGAAGTCTTGTGTCATTTTATTCAACTTCCTCGAATTTTCGCTTTTTTGCGTTTTCTAATAAATCCTTCTCGGCATTGTCCAGTTCATTAAGCGAAAAAGGTTCACTCCCTATCGCTTTCTTGCAGAGGTAATGCTTGAATAGAGTGAGTCAAGCTGTACATTGTTTAAGTATGGTAACAGGCACACTATTTCATTTTGGTGTTGCATACTACTTATATCTGTCAAAATAAGCTGCGTACATCACGCGTTTATCCGTTTTTTAATGGCTGAATTAATCAAGTGTGATTTAAATGGATTGATATAAACCTCATAACACCATACAATTCATCACATTTTATGCTGTTTGTACATGCTGAATGTTCATCAAATCCTGGAATTGTATGTAGTCATGATTATTTATTAGTGGATGATCGTATACCTAATGTTTATGACGGTATAATTAACAATATACCAATAATTCGTTTTTGTTTAATCAATAATTCCACATTGAAAACAATCGCCACAAAGACAAAAACAAAATTACCAGAAGTAGAAATGATCAATTCATCATTATCTTCTCCTTCTTCGATCTCCTCTGGATCCTTTTCATTGAATTCAATCGATTATAATAAATTATATGCACCAGATGAATCATATTTAGTTGGGCAAATTTATGATCCAATCAGTAATGTATACGGTTTACAGTTTACATCAAATTGAAATTTATTAGATCCATATATTATTCATGGAAAAGGCATAGTGTTAGAATATATTGGTAAGCATTAGTTTGTTTTTTGTTTATTACAGTGATTGTTTAAATGTTTATGTTATACACATGATGGACTGATTGTAGACAGATAATAATTGAAAATGAGGAAACATTAAATGGCTCTTTCATTCATTGTAGCATTGAACTGTTCAGTATTTTACACTGATGAACCATTCAAAGAATTTCAGACTTGATGGCGAGACATCAATCCTTATACTAACCAGTTGGGACCTAATGGTTGATGCTTGTGAAGACAGTCAGTCAGTCAGTCAACTTACAGCATTACGAAATCATTATCTAGTGATATTGATGTGTAGTTGCCTCAGACCCGATATAACTGAACTACATTGATCATAACCTGTTACTAGAACTCTAGGCATTACTTCTCGAAATTACTCATTACTGAGGCTTGCTGCGAGCTGACTCAAGTTAAAAACGTAAACCTGATGTGTAGCTGATAAAATTACTGATTGATTGTTTACCTAGTCAAACTAGTAGATGGTCTGACAAGTATGAGATGTGTCACATGTTTTCTATCACATTATTATTTCTTATTGTTTGTTATTGTCGTTGAAACATTCGCACGTTCTAGTGTGATCAGTCACATGTTCGTGAGCAAAATTGTTTTGAAGTGCTGTAGAATGGACACTGGCACGGTATCGTGTATAGATGCTCGTCTCATTCGTGTAAAGAAGAAATTCCAGCGTCATTTCAAAACGATCGTTCTTGACTCAGTGATCGAAAGCTTATAGAGAGGCTGTTAGGTGTTTTGTTTTTGAACTTGATCTATGTTAGGCTTGTGGATTTACACTATTCAGAAGTCTTATATTAAAGACGAAACAGTTGTTTTGTTACAGTAACTTCATGATATCAACTACAATATATAACTGTTTATGTCATTGTGTTTTATGAATATGTCATAAATGTTTTACGAAGTATCGTATATCAGAGTAAAGTTTAATAAAGATCGAGTTTAAAACAACTCTGTTCGTCTTGATATCTTGTATTAATTTCCACAATGAGAATTTCCGAAATTTTTGCGTTGAAATTAGTTTAATGATTATCAAAAATCAAGATACATTGAAACAAATGTATCCATGATCTTCAAGTCTCATCAGTGAAAATGACACCATCTAACCATTGAATAATTTCGAATTTCGTCACCGATTGATGATGAATTGAAATGACGAAATCTTTAGGGATAATGAATTAAACTTCTATATGTAGTGCTCGTTGATTTACTGTTAGACAACAACAAGAAAATAACCGTAAATGTTGAATGCATTACAATGACTGAATATTGAAACTATTCTAGATCAACTCAAGTATAACACAGTCCTTTTATGAATATGAAATGAAAACCAACTTGAAGTTGTTTGAAGAATAAAAACACATCACATTGAAACTTCAAAAATACTCAACGAAATCGTTGATTTATTGTTGATTGGTTAATTCACTGGTTTATTTATTTATTTATTTATTTATCCAGTTAGTTATTTGTTACGACAGTGATTATTGCATGCTACTTCACCTCGCTTCACTTCACTCACCTTAACTTACCTTTCTAACTGAATACATCAATTGAGAGAAATGAAATTGATTGTCTATAGTCTCTTTCTATTATCATAAAATGATGTATGAATGAATCGAAATTTCAATATATTATAGAATTTATTTGTATTCTCAGAATTAGTAGTAGTATGTATGTAATGAATCTTTATCAACTAAGGTGATTGGGATGTTTGTTACATATACCCGATCACCACCTATCTTGACGGGGAATATTGTCTAGTTTAAGAGTTGATTTCAGTAAGCTAAAAGTGGCTAAACCAAGATGTGGCACTAGTCCATTAAGTCAGTAACAAGTGGACTGAGTCATTTAAGTAGATTGAGTTTACCGCGTTGGAATCGGCGTGATTATCCTAAACGATGATTCGCAACTTTTGATGACAAATCAGGACCACTCACAATGGTCCATATACATTCACTCCTTTTCTTGCTTTTGGACCTAACCTGTGTCACAAAATCTCTTTATACCTTATTTCTTTGCATGTACCTAATCTTTCCTACTACCACAAATGTTATTACTACTGTTAGTAATCTGGAATTTGCCTCGATAATTTTATCTCTCCTTGCTAATAAGACATGACAACTTGAGCTGACATACCTATGTATCAGATTCTACGTTGCACATGACTAGAACTATGTATGAGGAAGCCATTAGGCAGAATTTGATAGTAGAGATAGAGGAAAAATATTAAAAAGAGATGAAGTTCTTTTAATACAGACAAGGTGTTTTTGAATGCTGCTAGAGTTATGTGAACAGTTGATATTTCCCAGTTACCTACATTGAGGAAAGATAGTTTTTTTGAGGTATCTGAAAAGAATATTGGATAGGTAGTGATTTTGCCGACCTGGAAGGATGACCGCTGACCCCAAGAGACAAATGTTTAAAGCCGATCAAACTGCTATTTTTCTGAGTAATTGTTAGTGTGTTAGCTCGGCACTTCATATTTTTATTTACCCATAATTATTTTCTTTGAGTTTGGTGGTATTTATAAGCGGAATTCAGGATACTCGTTTTATAACAATGGGAAGATACAAACCCTTTTAAATAAAATTTTTAACCATTGTACATGTAAGTGGCTATCTGACCTTTGTAGCTCATCAGAGTTAATGCGTTGGGCGTGAAGTAGTCGAACGCGTTGACGAATTCACTTATTTGGAAGTCTGATCAGACCTAATGGGTTGGTATCGGACGAAATCTCAGCACGGATTCGAAAAGCTCGTTTGGCGTTTGCCAACTTACGTCACCTTTGGCGAAGGCGAAATATCCGTCTATCAATAAAAGAACGAGTATACTGCGCGGCAGTCCGTTCAGTTTTACTTTACGGCAGCGAAACATGGCCATTTAGAGTAGAAGACACTCGTAAGCTACTAGTATTTGACAACGGATGCCTCAGAAATATTGCTGGCGTCTGTTGGGATCACCGGGTAAGTAATACTGAGGTTAGACGCAAGGTATTAGGAAGTGATGGTAAATAAGTCGACGAGGTTGTGAATGTTCATCGACTGAGATGGTTGGGCCACGTGTTACGTATGCCTGAACACCGATTACCACGACGTGCAATGCTACCCGGTGTTCGGGATGGTTGGAAGAAAATTAGAGGCGGCCAAACCAAAACGTGGCATCAGTGCTTGAAGTCACTAACTTCTAGTCTGAGCCATGTTGGTAGATGCAGACTACTTGATTGGGGTCTGCGTGACTTTCGTAACCAATGGTTGGAGACTCTTGGTGACATGGCTCAGAATCGATCACAATGGCGTCGCTGTATATACTCCTTGTCTTCCCTTAAACTAAGAGATTAAAATCGCTTCATATCTTTCTTTCTACGAACTAATTCTTTCTTCCTGTATTATATCCTTATTGCAATCTTTCTTTTAGATATTACCGCCTCTGAATTAACTACTTTTATGAATCCGGTGTCCATCTTGTTGTGTTAATGAGGTATGGCAACTTGGACCGATGCATATATGTGCCTGGTCCTACGTTATAGCTGACTGACTGACTTATTACTATCAGATTTGCACACTAAAATTGATGAGCATTTTTTTCCAGTCAATAACAATATTGCTTACGTTACAGACTGACTATTATTTGGAAAACCATAGAAAACCAAGCGGTATGACCTGATAGCTATTTCGTTCTACTATGGCTAGCAGTGAGATCCAATACACGCGTTTCATTCTGTCTGGGCTTCGTCAGCTGGATATATCTGCATTCCAGAGTTGATGTTCACTCTGGTACTCGAGCTTACTACCGTCTGCTTGGAGCACCATCGGGTCATCCATTTAGCTACTGAGTTAGGATAGCCGCTCATTTGTGCAATGGGCTGACGTTTAGTTCATAGAATACAAGTATACCCATGTGATGAGTTCTAAATAAAACGTAACGCACGTTCTGGATTCCACTGTTAACTACTATTCATTTTTGCTTATAATGCTTGTAGCTTAAGGTAATATTGGAGATGGTCATATACTACTAAGAGACTGATCAATTCAAATCCTATACATCAATGAGAAGACTAAAACATTAGACTCAAAGCCAGTACTTTCCTTATCAATATTCAATCCATTACCAATTAAGCTACTAAATTATTGAACAGAAATAAAGTTATCAGTAAGGGTTTGTAAACTCCTGTTGTTAATATTCAGTACTAGAACTGATCATCCTCTGTCACTATATGAACTTACTGTGGAGATTATCTTGTCAATATCGACTTGTTTGTGTTGTTTTTGTAGTTTGGTTGGCTTAATTCATAGAGTGTTACTAAATTTGATAACATTACTAACTTTATCAGCAATTTTCGTCTCAGATTAATCATATTTGGGCTAGAATTGAAAATCATGCATTGAAAGACAACTGTTTCGTACTAGTCTAAGATTTCTCAGGAGTGCATACTCACAACCCTAAACCCAGAGATGTAATCCCAGCCCAGCAGTTATCATGGCGAATGTACAACCGTTAGGATCATTGATTTTGGGGTCTATTGGTACATGTATCAAACACCAATCAATTTACAATTTGGCACTATTGTCCTCCAACAGCATTAGTCACATCTTCTGACTAGGACTCATCAAAAATTAAATCACTACTGAGCTTGTTATTAGTAGTTTGAACCAAACCATAGCAAATATTGAATACAAATGAAAGTGATCTCGACAAAACACTAATTCACTTATATTTTTATTGTTTTTGCAAATGTTTGTCTGTTCATCTAAGTAGATTTCATTTGCTGGGCTGTGATTAACCTTTATGTAGAATAATGTAAATGTTACGAATACGTTTAGGGTTTTTGTGAGGCTGAAATTTTCTCCATGGTGTTGTATTGACTGAATATGAGACCCAACTTGAAAATTGATCACCGACATATGTATTTTGGTAATAATTCTTATTTGCGAAACATTTCATAAGTGTTGAATTAAGTTAGAAATATTAGTATCTGACTTCTACTTAGGTATTAATAATTGAATGGCTATGTAACACTGTAGTGAAACAGTGGTTTAATGTAGTTGAATCATTTGTATTGCAATTATTGGATTACTTGCTTGAGCAGCGTTCATGACGTTGTTTGATTGGAGCAGACAGTCAGTAATTTCACCCGAACTTTACACAAAACATTCTGACTTAATCCAGACCGACAGTGCTGGGTTCGAATCCTACGTGCAGGGTCGTGGATGCTGACTGGTGAGAAGTCACACGCTAGGACAAAACAGCCGTCCAGTGCTTCCAGATTTTCAATGGCGGTTTGATATTGATCGATTCATGATCTCAATCGAAACATCTGATTATTTTAAACATATCTTGTTTCTTCTGCTTACTTGAAGGAGTCAGATGAACTGATTTACTTGTAACTTCAATAACACGTTTAGTGAATAACGTGGTTCCAATGAAGTTATGTAGCTGTGTACACAACGCATTGGATATATGAAACGAAAAATATTTCTGGGTTGAAGTCTCAATATAAAAATCAATATTGGGATACCGGTACACGTAGCTAACTAGCTATCCCTGAATAGAACGAAATGCATGTATTGAGTTTTTCTGCTATCTACAACTTCTTTAATCAAACTATAATAATGTCGAAAAATTAGGATACAGAAAGTGAGAATAAAGGATTGTAGGTAATCGACGTAGTATAAAAAAACGAATAAAAATGAATGTGAATTGCCTGAGTTTTAATCGAGGGGGGAATAGTAATTCCAGTAATTCATTTCATTTCATTTTATCTGAGTGTGGGCTGTGATACTGTACGGGTGCCCAGACCGAAGCAGCTGGTTTTCTTAGGGTCTACACCCGGAGCCTTTGACCTAAAGGTCTAACCCACAAGGCAGTGTAGCATCGTAAGGAGATGCAATTCCATGGTAGGTGGTGACCGAAAATTGGTTCATACGCCATTTGTTCCCTCAGGATACTGGAGCCCATGTGCACCATTGGTTCGGGATCCGGTTAAAGCGCCGGATATTCGCTTTTTGTCCTATCGTTTTCGTAAACAACACCCCCGCCACGAGAAGGCAATGAGTAGGACTTCCCTGGCAGAGACTGTATTCGCGTGGCCGTGTGAGAGTATTTTGAGAGGGAGAGCGGACTCTCCCCACTCTCGGCTGTACCAGGGCATTTGGGGGCGATGTATGGTCAGTTTTTACACATCAATCATGTGTATCTGTAGAGATTTACCGATGAGTTATTTATACTTCATTGAATTATACGTTTTACAAAAATATCTTTGTGCATCCAATCTATTTTGTTTTTGTCAAGTACATATTTTTGTACTTCACTTCATAGCTAGTTGATACTACAATCCGATTTTACTTGGTCAATGAAGAGAGCATGTTCCAAACTTGCGGTTTACAGTCTGAATGTTCATAGTGCATGTTTGTTTGTTTGTCATTTGTCCACTGAATATTTGAACAGGAAATATTTCTATTTCTTTGAAATGTATATTTATAAAAGCTCTTTTTTCTTTATTTTTAGTTGACTTAGGCTCTATACTTGGAATATGAATATTCCTTTTGGCCACTCTTCTTGTTGTCTATCGTCTAAGGCATAAGTAAGTTGTAGTTTTTTATTGTTATTATATATATATATATATATATATATTTGTGTATTGATGTGGGATGTAACTCTGTATCATGGTTGATTTGTCAGTGTATATATACACATCAGTGGATGTCTAGTATAATTCTTTAACATGAATTATTTACTGACTCCATTTATTATTGATATATTTAATACTTGAATAATGTATACTGATTCTCTAGCCTCTTTCTAGTTCTTCTACATAGAAATGTCATACACTTATCGCTTAAACAGAATCGAAAAAGTGAGAGGTGTCGAATGAACAGTTGAATTCGGTGGTTTATATATGACGATAATATGTTAGGACCTTCTAGGTGGGTAATCATCCAACCAAGATATGATGTATAATGCATTGCTTTTGCAGAATTCGCTGAGAAGATTCCATTAAATACCGAGTGCAAGAAATATACTTTTTATCCAGGCAAACGTTACTTCTAATGTAGCATAGGCCGTCGACCAGCATTCTTCAACCCACTCTGTCCTTGAACCTCTTTTCTAATTCCATCCAGTTCTTGTTCATTTTCTCTCCTGATCTTGGTGTTGGTTGACAGCTGCTTTGAGTTCCAGATGTTCCTCAGTTGTAAATATGCTGATCTTGCTTTGCCGATCCACGCCTTCACATCTGCATCAGATCCAGCGTGTTCATCAACGATGCTGCCCAAATATGTCAAGGTTTTTACATCTTCCAAATCTTCTCCGTCAATTGTGACTGGATTGGTGCATTCTGTGTTGTATCGAAGAATCTTGCTTTTCCCTTTGTGCATATTGAGGCCTATTGCTGCTGAGGCTGCTGCCACACTGGTCGTATTCTCCTGCATTTGTTGTTGCGATTGCGATAGGAGGGCCAGATCATCTGCGAAGTCTAGATCGTCCAGCTGCATCCTAGATGTCCACTGTATCCCGTTTTTCCCTTGAGATGTTGACGTCTTCATGATCCAGTCGATCACCAGGAGAAAGAAAGGGTGAGAGTAAGCGACCTTGCCGAACACCGGTCTTCACTTCGAACGACTTTGTCAACTGTCCTCCATGCACGATTTTGCAGTTTAATCCATCATAGGAATTCCGTATGATATTGACTATCTTCTGAGGCACGCCGTAGTGTCAAAGAATCTTCCATAATGTTGTTCTGTCCACGCTATCTAATGCTTTTCCGTAGTCAATGAAGTTGATGTAGAGCGATGAGTTCCATTCAATTAATTGTTCCACTATGATCCATAGAATTGCGATTTGGTTTGTACATGATCTATCCTTACGGAATCCTGCCTGTTGGTCACGAAGTTGGGCGTCTACGGAGTCCTTTATTCTGTTTAGCAATACCCCGTTGAAGACTTTTCCCGGTATTGAGAGAAGATTGATGCATCTGTAGTTATCACAGTTGCTGAGATCGCCTTTCTTCGGTATTTTGATCAGAAGTCCTTCTTTCCAGTCTTTTGGTACCTGTTCCTCATCCTAAATCTTATTGAAGAGAATGTGGAGCATGCTTGCAGTTACCGCTACGTCTGCTTTCAGTGCCTGTGCTGGAATGTTGTCCGGTCCTGCTGCTTTGCCACTCTTGATTTGTTTGATGGCCATGCTGATTTCTTCAATTGTTGGTGGGCCAACATTGATTGGGAGGTCCGTTGGTGCTGCTTCGATGTTGGGTGTGTTCAGTGGAGCTGGTCGATTCAAGAGTTCTTTGAAGTGTTCTACCCACCTGTTTCGTTGTTCATCAATGTTGGTGATTACCTTGCCTTCCTTGCTTTTCACTGGTCGTTCTGGTTTGCGGCGATTTCCAGAGAGTTTCTTTGTCGTGTCATACAGTTGTTTCATGTTTCCTTCTTTTCATACAGCATTTTCCGCCGTCGTTGCTAAATCTTCCACATATTTACTTTTGTCGGTTCTGATGCACCTCTTCACTTGTTTGTTTACTTCTGTATATTCAGCTTGTGCCTTGGTTTTTTCTGCTCTTGTTCGACTGGTATTGATTGCTGCCTTCTTGTTCCTCCTTTCTTGAATCTTATCCAGTGTATCAACAGTGATCCATTCTTTGTAATGCTGCTTCTTGTGGCCCAGGACCTCATGACATGTTGAAGTGATTGCCTCTTTGATCCCCTTCCAGTTGCTCTCCATAGTAGGTCCTTCTCCTTTGAGGAGATCATGATAGGCCTGGAACTAATTGCTTAGGACTATTTTGAATTTGTTGAGTTTGTCGGTATCCTGAAGAATGGCCGTATTGAACTTTTATGATATCGTCCGCCCCGTTTTCCAGTACTTCTTGCGTTTCAATTTCATCTTGGCGATCAGCAAGTGATGATGTGATGCTATTTCAGCTCCTCTCTTGGTTCGCACGTCCTCCATCGTCCTCCTGAACGCTTTGTTGATGCAGAGATGGTCGATTTGGTTTAGTGTTGTGTGATCCGGTGAAGTTCATGTGATTTTGTGGATGCGCTTGTGTGAGAATATAATTCCACTTATGACCAGTTTATTGAAGGCACATAGGTTTGCAAATCTCTCACCATTTTCATTCATATTTCTATTAGTTCATATCGTCCCATGATGTCTTCATACCCGGTGTTGTTCAGTTTAAACTAGGCATTTGAGATACTCTTCAGAATGGTCAAGTCTTTTGTAGGCATTTCTCAACGACTGACCGTAATTGTTGGTAGCGTCATAGCATTGAATGACGTTCATTGTAGTGCTCTGTTTCTTTGTTTTGATGGAGGTTTTGATGATCCTTGGTTCATGAGATTCCCATCCAATAAATGCATTTTGTGCTTGTTTGGACAGCATCATTGCAACATCTTGCGCGTGTGGGTCATTTTCTTCATCATGGCCAGAGTATAACAGAAGCTCCCCTGAAGCTAGTCATTGTTGTCCAACTTGCGTCCAATGTGTTTCAGTGATCCCAAGCACTTATAGGTTGTATCTCCTCATTTCTGCAGCAATTTGGGGGACTCTCACTGTCTTCCACATTGTACGAGTATCCCATGTACCTAAATAAATGGTTGCTCTGGTTGTCAAAAGGGGCAGCGGCCTCATGAATTCCAGAGGAACTCACCTTTCATCATGAGGCGCCATAGTTCCTCTAAAAGAGAACGTTCTGACTCCCAGAGCAGAGTATAAAAGTTTTAAATAATGTTTTTGGTTAACGCTTTCTTAGTGGGTTAGTTTTCTACGAGATAGAGTCGCTAACCCCATGCCAAATTTACCAACACACGTAGAGTCTTTCATCTCACCTTTAGTTTATAGTTACCCAACATTTAATGTATTTCAAATGAGTGAACTACCAAATATTGATAACCAAAGAACTACACACTGTGCAGTGGTCGCTATATCTATCAATGAGTTACATTCGAAGATCCTTTAGTAGAATCATTGAACAGATTATCTTCAGATGATAGACGTTTTCATATAATCATTTAGCACACTACAAAACGTTGGCTTCTTTCTATCGTGTAAAACCTTATTTGTAAACCAGCGTTTTACACATTTCCATTTATGGCTGTCAATCAAACTGAATTTTGTTGAATTGAAGACACAGCTACTCTTATTTCATTCCAGACAACCTCAGTTGTCTATTATTCGAATCATTCCATAATCCAATGTTCAGATTGGCTTCAATATTCGTTGAATAAAGTATTGTTCATCATGGATGAATTTTCATGACCCAACTTGTCTAATGTGCTAACTGACAGCACACAAAGTAGAATATGACCACATCCCAGGTGTCAGTAACCAAATCTCGTGGAACAAACAACGCTGAACAATGCCAACGAGATTACACAAATTAAACCATTTAAACTCTGAATGAGAATTGAAGGATGTTCTTTCGCAAGGATAATGACGCCTCATGGTGAAGGTGAAACGGATGAATAGCAACTGTAAACAACTGGAAAGGACTGCTGAGGACAGGGTTGGATAGAGAGTGCTAGTGAGCGGCTATTGCTCCTCCGCGACGCGTAACATGAGTAAGTAACTTAGTGTGATAGTTTACAGCGAATTTCTGTGTTGACATGGTGATAATTGGGTACAAACGGAAAGTAATATAACGCTTACAGATGAATGTTTATGTAGGTCAGTGTAAAGCAAAATATAAAAAACAACTTTTACAAGATTCACAATAAATTGAGCCGCTTCAATCCCATCTCAGTTCATTTACTCTCAAATTCTTAGAAATCTAAAAAAAAGTAGTGAAAATCTTATTAAAATTCCACTAACACAAAAACATCAATATTAAAATCAACTAACCAATGAAGTAATGTGTCGTCATCCATATAATCTCACACAAGGACAACTGATCACATTCACAATAAGCGAACTGATCTCCTCAGTTCATTCAGAACTATGCTGCATCTAGTCTACAAAGATATCCAGATTCACTTCAGTTGTCAACTTCAGTGAAGTTGAATGAACGACCTATCTGTCGTGGAGTGAAGTAATACATTGTAAGATGAATATCTACGTCCGTTGACGGAAATATGATTATGATTAATTGCATCATTGACTCATGTGAATTTGTTGTCATGTGGTAGAATTCTGTTGATGTGCTCACTTCTACCCATTACTGATCATTTCTCACGATAATTCTTACTATATACTGTCCTAATTACCTCGAAACACTCAAAACCAATTCAGTCCACAACACAAATAGTCTTTCATCTCACCTTTAGTTTATAGTTACCCAACATTTAATGTATTTCAAATGAGTGAACTACCAAATATTGATAACCAAAGAACTACACACTGTGCAGTGGTCGCTATATCTATCAATGAGTTACATTCGAAGATCCTTTAGTAGAATCATTGAACAGATTATCTTCAGATGATAGACGTTTTCATATAATCATTTAGCACACTACAAAACGTTGGCTTCTTTCTATCGTGTAAAACCTTATTTGTAAACCAGCGTTTTACACATTTCCATTTATGGCTGTCAATCAAACTGAATTTTGTACACATTCCACAATATGAACTGATTCAGTTGAATTAGGAAAATAATTATGTACACATTAGTGGAGTTATATACTCCTGACCTAAAGACCGATCTCTCCATTGGAAATTGTAATAACTGTAACTGATCCTAATGGAGTTCGACTCAAGAACACAGGCGAACGTAGTTGACAGATGACAGTCCCGCTCACCATCCAAAGATAACCAATTCAACAGTTTATTTCACCTTGATTTTATCAACACAATTCACTCGACAATTTGTAAATGTCACTCATTACTTTCGCCTCTATCTGATCTATATTCAATATGAGGACAATTATCTCACAACAATCGACATTATGCAAAAATATACTGCAAAACAGAACTACGAAAACGGTTGCACGCAATCGCAAATGAAATGTTCCAACTTTAGAATGTATCTCGTTTGATCAACTTTCTCTCGTTGGCCTACTGATGCAATGGCTTTTGAATGCTGTGCATTCAGCAATAAGATTTGAAAAATTGGGAATTCTGTCCGATTCCCTTGATCAACTATAACATTACACCGAATTCTATCATTTCTGTTACATTGTGTGCAAATATTTAAAGTAAAATATATTATCACTTCTTTAATCTCAGTGTAAATTATCTGACCATTTAATTAACAAAAACATATTTCTGTTGACCTCAGTTATTGACAGAAATATCAATGATTATAACTGTGTTGTCGTCAGTCACCTCACGCCATCTCATTAATCAAATAATTTGGTATTATTCTATATCATCTATTATGTATAGTGGGCGTAATATGAATCTTATTTAGAGCAAAAAAACAACGATTTCTAATAATAACTTGATAATTAGCCACACGTTCAGAAAAAAGATGAGTGAAATTATCATTTTTCAAAAGATTACTACTTTCTATAAACAAAATGAAGTGAAAACAAATCTCTCGACTGTCAATTCATAGAAGGCTGTGCTCCATCTATGAATAAACACTGTAGCCATTGACCGTCTAATTTCAGATGAGTTTAGTGGTTGTTTCCTCACAAAATCATCTAGCTCTCACTTCCTCAGTTTATCAATCTATGGATCGCGCATTGATGATCCTGGTTCTTTGAGACTCGACTAGTTATTACTTCCTGTGTACATCGGTCTATGAGACTGTGGTGAATCATCCTGGTGATAAAATCCACATCACGTTCTGTGTTCCATTTTATATCAATCACTGTGGCGGATAAACTCATCCTCATCTGATATTCTGAACAAACACATTTTACTATTGACCAAATGTATGTTTTCACTGAATATTGACTATGGTTGCATATCATGGTTCAATGTGAGCGATCAAATTTTACGTGAGGTTGAATACATTTTGACGTGTCATTTTGTGCTGAAGTTTGGTCTCACTTTCCAACAGATTTGAAATGCGCTCTTTTGGAGAGAAGCATTCGCAGTTGAATATTTAAATAGCAAGTCAGGTTTGCACTGTCTCGCCAATTTCAGATTCATCGTTTTGGATGATTTTATTAAGGAGATAATTTAATTGAGCTAGACAATGTTCGGTGTTTGTAGACTGTCGGCAGAAAATCGTGTAGTCCGGTTTCATAGTAGTTGGTACAAGTCGGTATGTTATACTCTCAATCTTGAAGAAACCAATACTCCTCGTGTAATTCAAACTCATATCAGTCAATTTCGCAGTATGAAAATTTGCTGCTACGTTACTGTAAACACAACTGACATCTTGTAGGACAGAGATGTTTATATTTATTGATCAAAGCGCAATTGTTGGTGTCCTGACAGTGAGAAAATTGTACTACAAGTCATTAACCGGTGTATATTTTGATTTTTATCGATGAAATACGCTGACTAATGAATCTGTTTACGTGATATGAAACCATTAACAAGTGAACAACTGAGATTTCAACATGAGTCGATCTTAAACTAAAGATTTGGCATCTAGTGGTTTATATTCCTGAATTCAGTCAATTAGCGGTATTACTCAGTTGTCGTTCATTAAAACTGGTGATCATTGGGAGGATAATGATTGTGCATTGTATACTAGTCGCATACTTAGATGAAATAACAGTCTATGGCTTCCAGGTTTTCAGTGTCTGTTGAAGTGAAGTTACCTTAAGTTGAGTCTACCGAAATGTCTAAGTCACCAGAATGAGATACGCGCAAAATCGAAGTTCACATAACAACTACTTTTTCTAGAACACCAGTTCTTGGTTGAATAATATGCAAACATTAGTTGCAAACCTCAACTTATGAGATGTCTATGTTGTTTATCGCGTCCTTTTGTATGAAACGAAAAAGGCTTCCCGTAAAAGTAATTGTGATAGAGGTCTATCATCAAGTATTATTTCTATTGCAGTCAAACAAGTGGTGAGCATCCCACAGGAAGTAGTCTGCTCACCAGATAGTGAATTCAAAATTCTGCGTACACTTCTTATTAATATTTTCCACATTTCTCCAGGATGACTTGCGTGAGGGGCATTGTAGTGCATTCTATGTTCCGTCTGGTCATTTCTTTGGCCACTATTTTATTTTTTAAGTTCGGCAATAGAAGTTGTGACTCCTTCTCTTACCCAACAATGTTAATTCGTCTATCACTGTATATCTTCTTCCGCAAATCTCTGCGAGTTAAGAATCGCAACAATGCCGCTTAAATAGGCTTCGGATCTGTTACACTAATGCTCAAAGCTTACTCAGTAAGCGACCGGAACTAGGTGTACAGATTGATTCTTCAAAGCCAGACATAACTGCAGTCACAGGACAAAAAGAAGAGGAAATATTCGTACACTATGAGGGGACAGTATTGCTGCATCATTAGTGCAGGACGACTTTGGTGAGGCTCAAGTGTTCTCGAACTACTTTACCATAGAAGCACCGTTCACGTCAGCGCATACAAATCCCCCACACATACACTATATAGCGTGATCATTAAAGAACTCGATGTCTCTGGTCTGCTCAATAAGCTTGACATAGGTAATCTACGGAGCCCGATGAATTTAATCCTAGTCTACTGAAGGAATTATCTAACTTCGTTGCAAACCATTCAAGTATATGTTTTAATCTATCCGTAATGCAGGATCGTTTACCGAAGGACTGAAAGAACACCATAGTTAGTCCTGTCTTCAAAACAGGTACGAAACGCAAACCTGAGAATTACCTCCCTGTTAGCCTAACTGGTGTGGTTGTTAAAATTTGAGAAACTATTATTCGGAAGGAGCTTTTTAGTACCTCGATGAAAACCGGATCCTTTCGGAGAAGTAGCACGGCTTCAGAATAAGTTATTCTTGTCTCACTAACTTACTAGTCGCTCGTGAAAGCTGGTGCGCTCTTAAGGACCAAAAGCTACCTGTAGACGTAGCCTACATTGATTCCAGCCAAGCTTTTGACAAAGTTCCGCACAAGCTGTCGTTATATAAGCTAAGAAATGTCGGAATTGGAGGCAATCTATTGATGTCGATAAAAGACTTCCTAGTTGTCGCCAACAAGGAGTACGGGTGAACTCGAAGATATTTAGCTGGGGAACTGTGCTTAGTGGAGTGCCCCAGGGAACAGTTTTGGGACCAGTGCTATTCCTCTTGTATGTAAATGACCTTCCTTGTCTCCCATCATCATCGATCTTGCTATATGTTGACGATGTCAAGATATGCAGAACGATATGTTGTAAGTGTGATAGTTTGGAACTCCTAAATGATCTGAAGAAATTACCTGAATGATCTTAAACCTGGCAGTTGCGGATAAATACTTCCATGTGTGTTGTGATGCATATCGGTCATCAAGGTACAAATACATACACGACGAATAACACTGAGCTACTTGTCGTCCAGACTTAGTAGTCATCCCTAGCCAAGACTTAAAGACTACTGCACACTGCCGTGGAATTAATTACCTCAGCACGTGGTTGAGGCTCAGTCTGTCGACTCTTCCACGATAAAGTTGAATCAACTTGGAGACCACCATTGCCGGGACTAACACAGGCCGTCGGAAAGACGTCTGTTAATAGTGCGCAAGGAACTTGTAGATGGATTGCTCCAATGTTAAAGCTTTTTAATATGCAAACGTAATGCTTTCGAAATTTGCGCCCAGTTTAACCATAATCGTGTCAAAATAATCTATCCCCGTTGTTGCGAATAAAAAACCGAGCGTCGTCCGCGTGGATGATAGGTCTCCGATCAGTTGTGTCAAAATATCCTCCTGCACGAACCAGGTTGTCAATTACGATCGATCGTAACTCACTGATCACATAATTCCTAGCAGTCATATTGTATGAAGTCTTGTGTCATTTTATTCAACTTCCTCGAATTTTCGCTTTTTTGCGTTTTCTAATAAATCCTTCTCGGCATTGTCCAGTTCATTAAGCGAAAAAGGTTCACTCCCTATCGCTTTCTTGCAGAGGTAATGCTTGAATAGAGTGAGTCAAGCTGTACATTGTTGAAGTTTGGTCCTCGACGAAAAATACGATACAAATATATCTGAAGGAAAAACTATAGTCTTGGTGTTCAAGGCTGCAACGTTCTTCATCTCCAGCTCGAAAGGGAACCCTTATATCTCATTCCGTTTATACCCAGTTTATATATTCTTTTCGGTTATTAGAAATTCGTGTCCTGAAAGCTAAATCAGCAAAGTTTATAGTTGATGGCACGAACGTTCATTGTGATGGCCCTATTTGTTCGCGGATGAAATTGAATCTATCAGCTACATATGTCCTGAAGCGTGAGGTTGTACTGAGTATGTAGTTTAATACCAACATGGAGCCAGTCCAGAAGTAGATTTTAGTCACGTCTTTCAGTTTCATTCCTTCCACTACTTACCTCGTTTATTATGTTCTGGATCATTTATCACATAAATGGTTCAATTAACATCGTTCATGTTTGTGGAATTATGGCTATCACATGTCATATATCTCCGAAATATTTATAAACTGCCCGTACACTGAACAACCTGGTAAATAAATTGGCGGTCTAGCAGCACGCGTGGGCACACAAAGCGTAAGTCTAAGCAGTCAAGCAAACCTCCTGCATTCTATAACGGCATGGTGGCAACCGTCTCACCATTGGCAACGGTTAGCAACTCTATCATAGACATAGGTTTTGAGTCATAATTTCGGTAGTATGAACTAATTTTCTCGTTATGCAACATTTGTTTATTCATCGCATCTGTACTCAGTAATCGTCATCTTCCTACTTATTTAGAGACAGTCTGGACGAAACATCAGCTGATTTTTGTTTTGTTCGAAGGTCCTTACTTTAATGTTAATATACACATCAGATATTCGACGCCACATTACTAGCCGATAAATAACCATTGTGTTCATCTTATCTATTCGTTCACATATAAACCAGCATGCTGTATCATCCATCAACTATAAACGTTTTCAAATTAATATACTATTCCCGAAACAGTGTACGGCAGAACATGTAGTTAAGAGCTGATGTTTCAAAGATGCACACTTGTTCGCCACATAAAAGTCAGTCTCACCCACCCATCATGAATAATCATATTTATCGGTATATTTATAGCGCATTAGTACGGTTTGGTAACAGACGAGGTCGCGCGCATATCACTCAAATGACATAAACCACGTTAGGCTTCAGTAATAAAAAGGAGTACACTTGCGTATATCTCGTCAACACAGTCACTATGCTGCTTTTCTGGTCATTCTACCAATACACACTCAACGATAACTCGAAGCATCTATTTATGACGCGCACAAAATCGTTCACTGGCCTATCATCCCACCATAGATGTCAGTTCCAGCACAACAATGAATTTCACACATCAAAGTAGTTATCATTTTGCGGCGGGATTATTTTCATCCTACATCCTGTTGACAAGTACTTCACTTTCGATTGACGAAACCAACTACATATATCCATCCATATCAGTAGCACACACCGTAATATTTCTCAAATTTGCAATGTGAGAATTAAGTGTTACCTTCTGAGGCATTGTAAACACTTACAATAGTTTTATTTTCATCAAGTCGCAGACAATATTTCAAGATCACTCACTAAGCCTAATTTGGTCCACCAAAATTTATCTGATGCTTATCTTGCTTTTCATGCTGATTGTTACACCAGACTGGCAGGTTTTCCCGTATAATGTATTCCCTTGACTCCTAAGTAGTTTGCACAGTTATAAACCTACGGAATACAGTCGACAGTTTCTAAAGCTTAAAATGAACAGTAGTGTTACAAAATAATTGAATGTGTCCAATCTCACCATATTTAAAACATTTCAAATTACGAAATACACATGAATGATATGCGTGAAACTTGCCACAGAACAAACATTTACCAAAATTGTGCTTATCTTTGTCAACTATCTCACAACTCAATGAATTGTTATCTGAATAACCTTGATTGCGCACTGGACTGTGACGACGTGATGTTGTGGGACTCCTGATGTTCTGACGAATCATTTCAAGAAAATTTCGGCTTTTAAGGCGTTCTAAATTTGTATACTTTATATGGTCTAGTAGCAGTTGCTTCAGAGTTGCATAACGAAGAGAAGTCGGCTTGTCAAGAGATGCCAATGTCTTTATTTAGCTGTATGCTTCTTTTCCGATGAATGTGTTGTGACGTGAAAAAGGGCAGCTGATTGTAGGTTAGTGAGCGCGAATTATCGACAGGAACAAAGACGCGTAAACTGCCTAGAGTTCTGATTGGTCCCGCTTCCCTGTCTAACCCAGCCAGTTGAGTCCAGAACACAAGTCAGCCCCTGAGATATAAATCGTTATATTTCAGACATACAGATCACATCGTACCATAAAATAGAAAACAACATTTGTACAATATCTAACAAGTGAAATAAATACCGACCAATAGGGAATGTCCATTTAAAGTCCAAGGACACCATTAGACTTAACATGAAAATTATTGCGCTATTTTTCTGAATATCCCAACATAATGAAAGGAAATGAGCCACAATATTGACATCCTCAACTACGTCCTTGGTTATAGTCCAATTTTCCAACATTCCCATGCAATTCGCATAGCATCAAGATCTCAGTGTATGTTCAACCGTTCTATCACAGGCTCCATCAGGACGCAAATGCGATAACTGGGAGTGTTTCAATTATGGTACGAACTAAGAATCTCAGAAATAACACAGCAAAACCAAGAACAGCTAGATGAGCACGAACGAAAGTATCGCATCCGGAATTCGAAATCCAGCAGTGAACAAGTACAAGCGAATCATTAGTTCATAATAACTAGTTAGTAATAAGTAGTGAAGGTAGAAGACCTGATTGATGGAATTCCATCAGTATATAATTCCTAGGCAAACAGGATATCAGCAATTGTGCTTTGAAGAATCAATCTGTACACCTAGTTCCGGTCGCTTACTGAGTAAGCTTTGAGCATTAGTGTAACAGATCCGAAGCCTATTTAAGCGGCATTGTTGCGATTCTTAACTCGCAGAGATTTGCGGAAGAAGATATACAGTGATAGACGAATTAACATTGTTGGGTAAGAGAAGGAGTCACAACTTCTATTGCCGAACTTAAAAAATAAAATAGTGGCCAAAGAAATGACCAGACGGAACATAGAATGCACTACAATGCCCCTCACGCAAGTCATCCTGGAGAAATGTGGAAAATATTAATAAGAAGTGTACGCAGAACTTTGAATTCACTATCTGGTGAGCAGACTACTTCCTGTGGGATGCTCACCACTTGTTTGACTGCAATAGAAATAATACTTGATGATAGACCTCTATCACAATTACTTTTACGGGAAGCCTTTTTCGTTTCATACAAAAGGACGCGATAAACAACATAGACATCTCATAAGTTGAGGTTTGCAACTAATGTTTGCATATTATTCAACCAAGAACTGGTGTTCTAGAAAAAGTAGTTGTTATGTGAACTTCGATTTTGCGCGTATCTCATTCTGGTGACTTAGACATTTCGGTAGACTCAACTTAAGGTAACTTCACTTCAACAGACACTGAAAACCTGGAAGCCATAGACTGTTATTTCATCTAAGTATGCGACTAGTATACAATGCACAATCATTATCCTGCCAATGATCACCAGTTTTAATGAACGACAACTGAGTAATACCGCTAATTGACTGAATTCAGGAATATAAACCACTAGATGCCAAATCTTTAGTTTAAGATCGACTCATGTTGAAATCTCAGTTGTTCACTTGTTAATGGTTTCATATCACGTAAACAGATTCATTAGTCAGCGTATTTCATCGATAAAAATCAAAATATACACCGGTTAATGACTTGTAGTACAATTTTCTCACTGTCAGGACACCAACAATTGCGCTTTGATCAATAAATATAAACATCTCTGTCCTACAAGATGTCAGTTGTGTTTACAGTAACGTAGCAGCAAATTTTCATACTGCGAAATTGACTGATATGAGTTTGAATTACACGAGGAGTATTGGTTTCTTCAAGATTGAGAGTATAACATACCGACTTGTACCAACTACTATGAAACCGGACTACACGATTTTCTGCCGACAGTCTACAAACACCGAACATTGTCTAGCTCAATTAAATTATCTCCTTAATAAAATCATCCAAAACGATGAATCTGAAATTGGCGAGACAGTGCAAACCTGACTTGCTATTTAAATATTCAACTGCGAATGCTTCTCTCCAAAAGAGCGCATTTCAAATCTGTTGGAAAGTGAGAGCAAACTTCAGCACAAAATGACACGTCAAAATGTATTCAACCTCACGTAAAATTTGATCGCTCACATTGAACCATGATATGCAACCATAGTCAATATTCAGTGAAAACATACATTTGGTCAATAGTAAAATGTGTTTGTTCAGAATATCAGATGAGGATGAGTTTATCCGCCACAGTGATTGATATAAAATGGAACACAGAACGTGATGTGGATTTTATCACCGATGCACACAGGAAATAATAACTAGTCGAGTCTCAAAGAATCAGGATCATCAATGCGCGATCCATAGATTGATAAACTGAGGAAGTGAGAGCTAGATGATTCTGTGAGGAAACAACCACTAAACTCATCTGAAATTAGACGGTCAATGGCTACAGTGTTTATTCATAGATGGAGCACAGCCTTCTATGAATTGACAGTCGAGAGATTTGTTTTCACTTCATTTTGTTTATAGAAAGTAGTAATCTTTTGAAAAATGAGAATTTCACTCATCTTTTTTCTGAACGTGTGGCTAATTATCAAGTTATTATTAGAAATCGTTGTTTTTTTGCTCTAAATAAGATTCATATTACGCCCACTATACATAATAGATGATATAGAATAATACCAAATTATTTGATTAATGAGATGGCGTGAGGTGACTGACGACAACACAGTTATAATCATTGATATTTCTGTCAATAACTGAGGTCAACAGAAATATGTTTTTGTTAATTAAATGGTCAGATAATTTACACTGAGATTAAAGAAGTGATAATATATTTTACTTTAAATTTTGCACACAATGTAACAGAAATGATAGAATTTGGTGTAATGTTATAGTTGATCAAGGGAATCGGACAGAATTCCCAATTTTTCAAATCTTATTGCTGAATGCACAGCATTCAAAAGCCATTGCATCAGTAGGCCAACGAGAGAAAGTTGATCAAACGAGATACATTCTAAAGTTGGAACATTTCATTTGCGATTGCGTGCAACCGTTTTCGTAGTTCTGTTTTGCAGTATATTTTTGCATAATGTCGATTGTTGTGAGATAATTGTCCTCATATTGAATATAGATCAGATAGAGGCGAAAGTAATGAGTGACATTTACAAATTGTCGAGTGAATTGTGTTGATAAAATCAAGGTGAAATAAACTGTTGAATTGGTTATCTTTGGATGGTGAGCGGGACTGTCATCTGTCAACTACGTTCGCCTGTGTTCTTGAGTCGAACTCCATTAGGATCAGTTACAGTTATTACAATTTCCAATGGAGAGATCGGTCTTTAGGTCAGGAGTATATAACTCCACTAATGTGTACATAATTATTTTCCTAATTCAACTGAATCAGTTCATATTGTGGAATGTGTACAAAATTCAGTTTGATTGACAGCCATAAATGGAAATGTGTAAAACGCTGGTTTACAAATAAGGTTTTACACGATAGAAAGAAGCCAACGTTTTGTAGTGTGCTAAATGATTATATGAAAACGTCTATCATCTGAAGATAATCTGTTCAATGATTCTACTAAAGGATCTTCGAATGTAACTCATTGATAGATATAGCGACCACTGCACAGTGTGTAGTTCTTTGGTTATCAATATTTGGTACTTCACTCATTTGAAATACATTAAATGTTGGGTAACTAGAAACTGAAGGTGAGATGAAAGACTCTGTGTGTGTTGGACTGAATTGGTTTTGAGTGTTTCGAGGTAATTAGGACACTATATAGTAAGAATTCTCTTGCTAAATGAACGGTAATGAGTGGAAGTGAGCACATCAAAGCAATTGCAATACATGACAGCAAATTCACATGAGTCAATGATGCAATTAATCTAATCATATTTCCATCAACGGACGTAGATATTCATCTCACAATGTATTACTTCACTCCACGACAGATAGGTCGTTCATTCAACTTCACTGAAGTTGAAAACTGAAGTGAATCAGGATATCTTTGTAGACTAGATGGAGCATAGTTCTGAATGAACTGAGGAGATCAGTTCGCTTATTGTGAATGTGATCAGTTGTCCTTGTGTGAGATTATATAAATGACGACACATTACTTCATTGGTTAGTTGATTTTAATATTGATGTTTTGTGTTAGTGGAAATTTAATAAGATTTTCACTACTTTTTTTTAGATTTCTAAGAATTTGAGAGTAAATGAACTGAGATGGGATTGAAGCGGCTCAATTTATTGTGAATCTTGTGAAAGTTGTTTTTATATTTTGATTTACACTGACCTACATGAACATTCATCTGTAAGCGTTATATTACTTTCCATTTGTACCCAATTATCACTATGCCAACACAGAAATTCGCTGTAAACTATCACACTAAATTACTTACTCATGTTACGCGTCGCGGAGGAGCAACAGCCGCTCACTAGCACTCTCTATCCAACCCTGTCCTCAGCAGTCCTTTCCAGTTGTTTACAGTTGCTATTCATCCGTTTCACCTTCACCATGAGGCGTCATTATCCTTGCGCAAGAACATCATTCAATTCTCATTCAGAGTTTAAATGGTTTAATTTGTTTAATCTTGTTGGCATTGTACAGCGAGGTTTGAATAAGTGTCAGCCTTTAGAGTACAACAACTAGAAGTATATTGCATTACGATGAGTTCGTCTTCCACGATGATTGGTTAACAATGATCATATGATTTTATGAAACGTGATGTTTCTAATGGTCACTTTGGATCGTCAACTAAGAAACAAACAAACAAACACTTAAAAAATGTATATAAACACGACAATGTCTAACAACAATTATTAACGTTGTGAACAAGAAGATGAGGTGAGTGTTGATTGTACAGTTATAGCAAATGAGTGTGTTATATGAATTTCAATTTGTTTCAATGAAATAAGGCTGTCTATTTTTATCTGCACCATTCCAGGCATAGCTTTGCAACTGGCCAGTTTATACTGCTGTATTTGATCATTGTATTAATTTATAAATTCTTCGACTGCCATGACATTTGCACAGAACCTGAATTGGCGAATTATGAAAATGTGAATTTTGAAAGTGATACATATAAATATGTAGGTAATCAGTCAGGTTCCAATACACATATTCAGTCTCATCTCTATTATTATTCCCAGACAATCCTCTCTAATCAGCCTCTTCCATTTGTTGGAGGCAGCTTTGAAAGATTGACTGATCGTAAAGTGAGTTGACTAAATTTTGCAATGGAGTTACTAATCCATATGTTTGCATATAATCAGGAAATTGATGCGAAATTCCCGTTTACGTTTTGCGGTGCCAAGTCACCAAATTCAGTATAGACGAAGTTGGTAAGAGAATCATTTCATCGAACTAAAATTGTTATCGAGATTTTTTTATTCACATTTCATTCCGTGAACCAATGTTGCTTTAATTTCTTCAGTAAATCAGTTTTATACCCTTTCTACCATTCAAAACGTCTACTGATATCTTATTTCGTTCAAGTTGTAAACAGTTTAAAGTCTTACGGAAATTGAATTACGGTCCATGAAATTCCTCTTGTCTCCAGTTAATCTAAAAGTCTTTAATTCATTCTCTACAAATTGTTAATTAAATTTCATGTTTTTATTCGATAAACACAGGTACAATTCGTATGTACGATCAAGAGTACTTAGGAGGAGTTGCCAATTTTGTGGGAAGCGGTTTTTATTCGCAATCTGCATTTTTGGATGAGTGTGAGTACCTCTATTATCCGGTGATAATTTAATTTTACCTTTCATTTCTCACTTTTATTTTGCATAAGTGTTTCAATATTTGACCTGATTATTTTTTGAGAGCTGATCAGTACACAGTGAATAATTTGCTTGTATGATTTGATGCCTTAGAATGTGTTCACGACACGTATTCATTACTGTCAAGTGAAAACGATGGTTCACTTCGAAATAAACGCAAATTGATTGAGTAAAAATCATAAATCAATCGAATCCAACTGAACACATTTAGAACAATAAACGATGTTGTGTGAGAAATCATTTTGGATGATTGAATCACACTGACTACTAAATTACATTCGATGACGTCCGAATGTTTTCTTTAATTTACTTCATAAAGAATTAAGATCTCTTAGTCACTATCGGTGGACTACCGTGTGTATTCATCACATTCATTACTATCATATTCCTATGGAACTAAAACAGCCACCAGTGATAATAATAATCATTACAGATGATAAAAATTGTCATAAACAGCGCACTGGTATAACATGATTGAATCGACCCGGAAACAACTAGAACATCAAAATGAAGTTCACTCATTTTGTTCAGTTATTGCATTTAGTGACATTAAACTAGAATTTCTGAATAATAATTAGTTCAATTGTGAGGGAACACTGCTCGACTGGAATAACACAATCTCAAAAAACGATTTCGTATGTGTATTGTCGTTTAGATATTACCAGTCTACTAGATCGTCTGAAGCATCTAAAGTCAACGCTTCAGAAGTAAAATATTCTTCTCAGTTGGTTAGATTGAAACATTCATCATATCGTTGAAATAAGTATGAGTCTCTATGCAACTCCCATTTAATTGAACCGGTTTACTTAAATCTTGAAAGGAAGATGATATCTCGTGTCCAAACTCATTCTCTGTGGATATTCAATATGCATATATATAAAACACAAATATTTTTATTTTCATCATTTCAGACCGATTATTAGTCGTCAGAAATTCTTATTATCTAAAACCTGATGATAAAAGTATGTATCCATAAAATGATTATTTGATTACACTTGAAATATTTAAACATAGACACCATCATTAGCAGTACTGGCTTACACATTTCTGTTCATTTTACGTCACTGAATTCTTTTCAAAAACTGACAAAACAATAAAGTGTAACCATCACAGAAAATTAGGAAGAGGGAAGTATATGTGGAATCAATCGACTGTTTGAACACATTCATTGAGACCTGATGGACAGTTGGCATAATTAGGAGCACACTAGATTTGACGTGCAATCAATAGATCCGTATGAATAAATTAGGTCATAAACACATTGTACTTGTGGATAAACGAATGCAGAGGTACATCTTCGTCAACAGGCTTTACAGCTGCTTGATCAGAAGTCTGTATTTCGAAATGAGTAAATTTGTGTTACTCATCACACGGTCATTCATAAAGATTATTCATTCAAATTAAGAAATCACCAAGACGAATAATCCGAAGCTATTCATTTTCCATCGTAACCGATCACAGACAAACCAATGCGTTGCATTACCGAATAAGTTACCATGTTCTATTTGTAAACAAACAAACCATAGCTAATGTCATGTGTACTAAGGGTCGATTTCTTCAGTGGTATTTATAAAGAGTGTTGAGTAAATTTAAATACCTCCTCAACTATCAGATTTAATTGGAAGCCCGATGATTTATTATTTCGATATGAAAACAGGGTTGTAATACGACTTCGGAACCTAATTATCTGACATTTATATTTAAGGATGCTAGATTGCTTCATTTTGCACGACGTTCACTAGTTTGTATTTATTACGAATTCTACCAAGAAAACATTTGAGATAACGAAGAAAATACCTGCCTAAAACTGATCGCTTTGTAAGTAGGCACATTCACTTTGCATCCAACAATGACATGTTAATCACTAATACCTCAAATTCTAAATAACGATAGTCTTCTGCTTGTAGTTCCTGCATTCAGTATATTTATTCTGATACATCCGAATGGGAAGATATCATTCTATTATGATAACGTAAGTTGCACAATTGAATAGTAATGTAGTGTTGTTTCATGTATTTCAGATTATTATCTTACTTTGCGTGAATCAAAACTGTCGAATGCATCAAGATACATTGAACACGATAGAAGGATATCAATATTTTTTAACGTGCACACAGACTATACGACTCTATGAATAATTCCGTAATGACACACTTTATCCAGGTACTTTTTTAAAACAATGAATTATAGGAAGTCAAATGTTATCGATAGGAATTCTGACGTCTTTTAGCCGGTTAAGGACAAACAGTGTATTATATAGTACTTTCCAACACTGTCATTTTCTGTCAAGCTTTACTACGTCTTCTGAGGTTCAGCTAATTGAAAACTTCATTGTCAAATAATCTGTGAGATGAATTGTTAAAATCTTGATCGTCTCTCATGTGTACTTGTTCGAATGTTTGCATTTAGTACTTCACCAATTTGAAATACAATAGATGTGTGGTAACTAGAAAGGGCAGGTGAGATGACAGATTTCATTTGTGTTGAACTGGATCCATTATGATTGCTTCGAGGTAATCAGGAATTGTATGTACGGTGATGAATAGAAGTGAGTACATAAACATAATTCCTCCACATGACAACAAATTCACGTGCAGCAGCATTGCAGTTATTCACAGTCACACTTCTGTCAAGTGACGTAGATATTCATTTCACAGTGTAGCGCATCATTGCATGATAGATAGATCGTTTATTGGATTTCAGTGAAGTTGACAACTGAAGTGAGTCAGATTATCCTCGTAGACTAGATGAGACATACTCCTGAGTACACTGAGGATATCAGTGTGCTTACTGTGTAACTAGTTGTCTTTGTGTAAAGTGATGTGAATGACGATACATTCCTTCAGTGATTGGTTTGCTTTAATAAAGGTGGTTGTGTGTTGACAGATGTTTACTCAGACTTCCGTTACTTCTTTTCAGATTCCCATGAACATTGACGAAACCGAAATTTTGTCGTTTATTTATGGCACTTTTTGGTGCCCGGAAGGTAACAAACGTTATTTACATGCTGATTTACAACGGTCTACACAAGCAGTCATATGTTAGCCTAATATTAACTTCTTTATGTACACTTTGATCACCACGTCAATACAGAAATATGCTGTATTCTGTCATAGTGATCTAATATATCTTTCTTACAGTCTACATTATTCAGTAGTTTCGTGTGAAAACAGAATCTTCGAGATGTCATTAAAGTGCTGATGAAAAGTTTTGAAATAAAATCTGAATGCTTCTGGTTAACACATTGTCGAAACACTACTGTTTATTGAAAATTCAACGTAGATTATGTGTTTACACATCTTGAAGCAAAATTTTAGTATTACATGTGATAATTAATCAAGGTGCAAACCAGTCCTGATATAACCGCGTCTTCTGATCATGTCTTTTTAGCGGTGAAACATCGAATTCTTCTGAATTTAAATCAAGTATCTGTGTCTTCATTTGAACAACCGTCATTCTTGTTAGTGTCACATAAACGATTTGCGTTTTTCTGATAAAATCGTATTGGTGTTGTTTCTGTTTTATACGCTGAATTCCGTTAACAATGAATTTAGCGATCCACGTCTGCTGACTCACGCCTAACCTGATATACTGAGTAATGTAACTATGATATGTGAATATCTTCATCATGGATATCCACTGAAGTCGTTCCCATTTTTAACAGTCGCTTGTTAAACAAAATCTCAGTTGTTTTCCTATGTACAATTTATTTCAAAAGGTTTTGAAAATATTGAAATAAATGTTCCTGAAGACTGGATCCAAAGTGGAACGTTAGTGAAGTATGAAGCTATCGAAGGTATGTTAAACCTTATTGTATCAGAAATGACTATTTCCACAGTTGAATACATCAATTTTGTTTCAAAAAATTGAAACCTCCATGTGCAATTTCAGTAAATAACTAAATGAAATTTAGCTACTGGTATCAAATGACGTTGTTCCATTCGTGGATTCTCTGTTGATTATTAAAAATGATGAAGAACGGATGTCCTTCACGTCTTCACGTGGATGAAATTCCCTTAAACGTACAAAATGGTACAAAACGATAGATGAGATAATATATGTCAGTTAGTCGATTGTGAATTGACTTGGAAGTGTCCATAGTTTTTCAACTTGCTACATGTGATATTGAATTTTCCTGAGTTATTAAAATCGCTGAGACATTTCTTGAAATTGTAATTAACTCCAAGACAATCGCCTACTTTCCAAAATCTATACTTCATCTCGTCCATCCAATGAATTGGACGTGTATAGTGAGTGATCTCGAACACTCTTCAGTTCGTCATGCGTTTGGAGTATTGAAATAACACCACTAAGACTGTGAAAATCATTCCATAATCTAATGTTCAGATTGACTCCAATATTCGTCGAATAAAATATAATTCACTATCAATGAATGTTCATGATCCAACGTGCTAGCCGACAGTACACACAGTATAATATGATCACATAGTTTGAAACATTCCATAACGATAGGTCGAGTGAACATAATAATGATTTAATTTATTGTCCGGCGACAACTGACTTTCTTGCACGGATTTCAAAATAGTCAGTGTGAGTGAGTTTACAATATTATTTATCAGTTTTCACATGTTGAAGCGGAATACAATTCACGTTTCCATCATGAGACTGATAGCAATGAATGAAACTCAAAATCTATTAGAAATCAAATGCAGTGGGCTTTGCTGAACCCGGTGACAGCATAGTGTATACATTTCTGAATGCGAACAGTCACCAAAATCTACCAAATCCACACCTCAATACTCATCGTTGAACATTCAACTTAGTTTCATTCAGTTCCGAGGTGTTGCCGTGAAATGTGAATGCCATAGTATGAAAGAGTTCTCTTTCTCATGAATATGTACGCTGAATAATCACGCACACTTTTCAGTTTTCATGTGGTAGTGTATTAAAATATTATCTCAAAAACTGAGAGAATCATTCCATAATGTAGTGTTTAGATCGACTTTAATATTCGTCGAATAAAATGCTATTCATTATGGATGTATTTTCATTCAAAGCCAAGATATTTTCGTGAATTATGGATGTCAATGAAAGTGTGCTGAATTTCGCACTGCGCGAGGTGATGACAAATTCCTAGTGAAGGAAATAGTCGCCTAATTTCAAAATCATCATTATATCATTGAGTTACAGTTACATGTTTTGTAATTCACTTTGTTTGATAACTTGTTATGCAATCACCTCATACTTTCCCACTGAAGATTGTCCAAAACACAATTCGAGTGAAGCAAGTCATCACTGAATATGTGCACTACTAGTAATGATAAGAATATTCATGAATTCAAAGTAAATGGTTGTTAGGGTAAGTAAATAATTGGTAGACTTTATAGAGGTTGTTTTCAACTTTACTATATTCTACATTGTAAATCTATTTACTCGGAAGAACCTTTAATTGCTACGAATAATTAGTGATTTGTATTCTTCTCTCAGTGCATAAATCAAGGTTTTATACAGTGACGATGTTTAATCAAATAGGAGTACAATGTTGTGCTTCCATATGGATATTCAATAATCCATAAAAGCGTTTTTTGACATATATGCCTAGAGACATGCTTATTTTCGGCTCATAGAATGCGTAGCGATTAGCGATGTCAATATAAAATCGCATATCTACGTGAACTGTTGAAAATTACAGACCAGATCAGTGTGCATGATGAGGCGTAATATGCTTAGAATTGATGGCATGGTTGGATAATGAGTGAACATTCGTAGACTTCCAATATTCAATTTCAGATAGAGTTTTTCGATTCTCTGATTGCTTCAATGAAGCCGTCAGTTATAATTTGTTCGTTTAATATTTAGATTGTATTAAGATGTGACATCAAGAAAACAAATTTTATCACAAATATTAGTTTTCAGTTAGTTATAGGATAGTGCGTACTCAACACATTGACTGTCAAATCGGTAGCGGATATTCTGAATCATTATTCATTGATCACATTCACTTCCATAATCAATTCCCACAATAGTGTATAATAATAATGAGTTATTTGAACAATATTTAATATTTGGTAATATTGACACTGTGACATGCTTCAAATGAACAAGAACGTTCATATTTCGAGCAAACGAATACTTATCAAACACGAACCTACAACTCCATGGATCACTGAAGCCGACTTAAAACATGAATTTCAGAAAACTACTTGAATAACTGAATGAACTTTGGAAAATATTTGATATTCAGTAATTATCGTACTGTTTTGTTTTTCAGAATATGAATACGAAGGTTACTAAAAATAGAGAACATTGTCATATCACTTGTTGTCCTTTTCTTTGCTGTGATATTTGACTATGGTTCAACAGAAGGAAAAACGTTTCTCCATAGATCCCGCAATGATCTTGTCAGTTTTTTTTTCTATCATGCTTACTTTGTTATTTTTATGTTTTAGCTTAATAAAAACGCTATATATATTTTTTGCATGATTTCAATGAATTGGAAATTGTTTCATGGAACTAATTTACGCTTTCATGACTGTTTAAGTAATAATTGATGTATTTTGCTGATAAAATATAAATTACGGTTGTTTTTGTATTTGCGTGATTGTTTTCATTCAATAAAAACTGATCAGATTTACAAACGTTTACTACATTGAATTTGTAATCAACAGTATCGTGTATAAGTGATAACGTAACAATTACAATCAACAATAAGTCCGTTGTGAATGTCGCACTACTGGTAAATATCATTTTAAATTGACGACATTCATTGTTGTAAACTTAGATATCGGAATACCGCATAAGTATTTACCAAGACACCTCAATCCTTTGTAACTTGGTTACTTACTGTTTAGTGAACGCTGGATAACTGACTACTTCGATTAGTGTTATGAATGCTGATTCTAAGATAAATCTATACAGTTCAGCTGTTACTCAACTAGAAATAAAGGGAAAATGTAGATTAAATGAGTCAGTGACAGTTCCACCATAACATCATAACACTATAACATAATAAGAAAGGTTTGAAAACCAAGCACACTACAGTGTTTGCATCGATGATTGACCACTTTATTGTGAAATATTTAGTTAATATTCGGTCCCATTCCCATGAAACTATGAGATAAGATTCGGCACAGATTCGTTTGCATTAGTTGCTTGAAGCTTCTCATTGGCGGTCGGGAATGAAATTGACCAGTCTCTCTTATTGACATATATGCATCTGTGAGGATTGCCTCGATATTTCCACTACATCACAAGTAATATAAGCGGAGATTAATGTTGGCTGTAGTGGAATCAGATTGCACGTCATTTCGTCCTATTTGTCACTCGTCAGGTTAACGTCCCTGAATCACAGATTGATGTTCACAACTGTACTCCAAGTTATTTTCGCTCACTGCAAACATCATCGCGTCATCCTCAAAGCAAATGAGATCATACAATCACTGACTTTTACAACGGGCTTCAACACAGCATATAAAGGTGAACACAGATTTGACGAGTGTTTATCTTGTGACAAACTGCATTCTCGAGAATCAGGTTTTCTTCGAGAATGAATGATTTTTGTTCTATTCAAATACAACTACATTACATTTGGTTTACAATATTCTCCAGTCATAAAGCCGGGTATTACTGTGGATGGTGAGAGGGACTGTCATCTGTCAACAATTCATCAGGGTAAGTTACACTTGCTACCGTTTCGAATGCAGAGATTAGTCTTCCATTCACGACTTGATACTTTTGCTAATGTGAACATATGCGAATTAAATTGAATCATTTGATATTGTGAAATGAATGCGAAACTCTGTTTGATTGACAGTCATAAAATCGGATTGAGTAAAACGCTGGTTCGCACATTAGATTTTACGCGATAGAGAGGGGACTACATTTTGTGTTCTGCTGAAAGATTATATGAATAGGTTCATCATCTGAAGATACATTGAACAAAACTTTGACAGTAGAATCTTCGAAAGAAAAATTTGGTGACGAAAATAGTGATCAGTTCACAGTGCGTAGTTGTTTGGTCATCAATATTTAACATTTCACTCATTGGAAATACATCACATGTCGGATAGCTAGAAATGGCTGGTGAGATGAAAGATATCATGTGTGTTGGAGACACTCTCTATTACTGTCAAACACATTTTTAGTGCACGTTGTTGCTTAAGTACTGGCCCGAGTCTACACCTGAACTCAGAATGGTGTTATGAATAGTTGAATTATGGTGCAAACTACTAATTACAGAAATCGCGCAATTGCATCAAGAAGTACTAGATAAGCACGAACGTATATACCGTATTTGGAATTCAAAATCAAGCATTCAACAAGTACAAATGAGTCGTTAGTTCATTCAAACACCACAGTGGAACGTGTCCATAAATTCACTTATCATGGAAGTCTGATTAGCCGTGATAGGTTGGTTTCTGAATAAATCTTTACATGGAATCATGAAGCACGTCTGGCTTTTGCCAACATACGTCACCTACGGTTGTGTTAATGTTAGCGTAATTATGCTGATCTCTGCCCCGACGTAGAAGAGGCGACTTGTCCATTTTCCAGAAAACCTAACAGTCAGTGCTGTCAGACATATTCGCTTACCCGGTACTCACCATCATATGGCAATGTTGCAAGGTCTTCCGCATTGCTGCGCTAATAATAAACTTTATAATATCATTTCCTACTGTGCTCAGTGCTTTCAATGAACATTCATCTTTACACACGGTTTCGAAAAGCATCATAGAGTCATATATCAGTTCAGACTTAAATAACATTCAGAATCATTGTGAGTTGAAATTTTCTATCAGACAAACGTCTTTAATAAATGTCTCTTGTTATTGTACCAGATTTCGGTTGTTCAGATGAGAGGAAACGGAAAAGAAACAAGCCAAAGAACATGCTGTGTCAAGAATTGAAAGCAAACATGAAAACAATGAAAGATAACAGAAAAAACTGGAAAGAATTGTCCAGGACAGACTTGGATAGGGAATGTTTGTGAGCGGCCTATGCTCCTCCATGAGGAGTAAGAAGCCGGAAAATTTACGAAGATTATTCAGTGTGTGCAGGTCTTTGAATGCCACATAAACAAATAACTAGAGAGCGATGTTTTACTATTCTAAATAAGATTCATATTACGCCCACTATACATAATAGAGAATACAGAATACCACATTATTTGATCAATGAGATGAAATACGTTGATAGACGACAACATACTATAATCATTGATATTTCTATAAAAAACTGAGGTCAAATGTGCCAACTGCTGTGATTAGTGTTGTTGTTGGCTTATCACAGTACGGTGATTACGGCCAATCAGGTAGAGTAAATATCAGGTGGAAACATGAGAAGACATTTCGATGGTTTGTGACCAACAAGTTGTGTGGAATATGCGCTTATGAATTGTACCGAAAGTATTGCACAGCATAGTATATAGGCAGGCGTCTCCAGACAATTTACAATACCTCACAACACCAGGGTTTATGCACCCAAGCAAACATATGATTACTCCACAATACCTTGTCCAGGAAATACGCTATGCAACGAACAGGTTATTAGAGCTGACCCACTCAACAACTTGTATTTGGCACATAACTAGCCAACACGCTATCGTATTTTCAAACATTACGCTCAAGGTTGAGAAAGGAACAAAACATAATGATAAGGAGTCCTATCTCCACACATCAAGTCAATACTGGTTACCACATGAGAGGAAACTCCGATGTTTGAAATTATTGACGAAAACTAACCGAATCTACCCTACGACTTCAGGATTTTTCTCTTATATGCAGTAGATTCCATACAAATATACATCAGTAAATTCAATGTTTGTACTCTGAACGTCTTCATGTAATCTCTGAACTTACCCTGACCTTGCAAATTCTAACACTTTTCAATCATCTTATCTCATTGTTCAGAAACATTTTTCAATATCGACAAGTTCACTTACATTTATCGATCCTTACATGACACCAGTCGTTTAAATTCTATGATCGAGTTACTTTATTGATACTTGAAAACGTTTATTTTTGCACAAAGTATATCATTGCTGATCCAGAGTTATGGGTCGTTATGTTCGTTAAGCTTGAGTGCTACTACTGATTCGTCCTACTCGGGACGGTACGAAGAATCGGGTTACTAGAGACTCGATAGACTATACTAGTCCGTTGTCTCCGGCTGAGCTAACTCGATCCAGTATTGTTGATAAGATGTAGAATGTATGTTCTACGGTCAGCCAGAAAATACCTTGTCAACCAGGCACACAAATCAAGCGTATTTATACAAATATATATGATCGGTATTGCCATGGAAGTTTTCATACATTTAATCGACTGCCATTGAAATATTCAAACATTTAGTCGATAAGTTCGTCAATCGGCTATGTGCGTGGGTGGTAAAAATGCCCAAGCATGCATCTGCATACAAGCTCCACAAAGAAAAAAATCACAAAATATGAGTTTCGTGGATCTAACATCCCCAACACTCCTCAACAATTTAATAGCGTGCGTTCCTGGTGTCTACCTGCATCTTGACTGTTGCTCGCCGCTGTCGGAGAGGCCACCGTCTGGAACGTGTTACAGCTTGTTGTTGGGGTTTTCTTGTGTTGCAGTTGCAGGTAGGTTGAATGTGTCTAGCGGGATGTCAAGAGGAATATTTGCTTCAGCTGAAGGACGTTCTGCGGCTAGCCGTTTGCGTAACTGATTCCGAAGGCATTGCCACATGTCACTGCCTAACTCAACTTCGTACGTGACTCGGCCAACTCTGCTGACCACTCGCGTTTCCGTCCATGGACCATGGGTTAGTCTGTAGTCACGGGAAAACACGGGACATCCCACTTCGTACGTGGATTGCTTTTCAAACTTTGTCCGTACTGGTGTCGGTGAATTACTTGGATGCATCGGGCTGTGGATCGTCTTCAGTCTTCTTCCCATGAGGATCTCCGCTGGGGACTTTTGCTCCGGCAACATCTCATTTGGTGTTGTTCGGTACACGTGTAAGAAATTTCGCAACGCGTCCACTGGCGTCCACTTCCCATTTGACTAATCCAGAGCTCTTTTAAACGTATCCGCAAACCTTTCTGTTTGCCCACTCGACTGCAGGTAGTATTGTGGCGATCAAAAGGGCTTTATGACTAGCCGTTGACAGAATGACTGGAATTGGCTGGAGATATTGCGAGCTAAGACTTGTGATCTGTGAGAAGCGTGAATCTCCGACCGTGAAATCGGCGCACAGCGATTAAAAGTGCAAGAGCACCTATTTCTATCTGGCTGTATTTTATTCTGCTGAGGTTAGAATGCGGGACGCATGAATAACGGCTTTATCCGACGCGTCCGGGAACCGTAGGCCATAGTCTGAAGCGTCTGACGCTACGATGATCGGCATGGCTGGATCGTAGTGTGTCGATGGCAATTCCGAACTAATAATGGACTTCAGTTTACAAAATGCGGCGTCACACTGTTTAGTCCAGTTCCAAGACCTGTCCTTCTGCGGTGAGTCATTCAGTGGAGCGCAAATATCATGCATCGATGGAATGAACGATGACTAATAGTCGACAAATCACAGGAAGGAACGTGGTGCAGAGATATTAGTGGGAATGGGCATCAGTTGATAGGCTGGATATACTCAGGATCCGAACTGCGACCGTCGGCATCGAAAACAAACCCAATACTGTTCGTTCTCGTAGCTGTTATGATGTCGTCATCCAGACAAGCTGCGAATCCCGACATACCTAATTGGATGATATCTATTAATTTGGAAAGTAGTTGATAACTGAGTAATTAAGTTCCAAGTCATGTGGTTGTCGTGGTTGGGGTTGCAATACCAGTTTCCATTTGGTATTCTACGGAGCAGCAGTTAATTCTAACTGATCGAACCAATCTAAGCCGAGTACATTTAGATCAGCTGGCGTTATGTAACATACCCCAAGGAAAGTAACTCTACATCCCATTTGTCCTAGCAGGTGAAGATAATTAGCATACGCAGTACGAGGCTTTTGCATTTTACGCTTCACGTTTGGGCTCCCAATTTTGGTACAAGTCTTACGTGAGAGGATAGTGACACCTGAAACAGTATCTATTTGCAATCTAGATGAATGCCCATTAATATTAACAGTAATAAATCTTCTGTCACCTGGTGAGCTTTGACACGAAGATACTAATCTAAATGAATTGATGCGGGATGTAGGAAGGGTCTTTTTTGGTATTTCTTGATTGACTTGGATTCTTCTTCCTCAGACAAAACCCATCCTTATGGCTGATAACCTTACAATTCTTGCATCTATGTTGCCTAAATGGGCAGTGTCGAACGTAGTGACATGCACCACATTGCCAGCAAGGAATAGCGGGATTCACTTCAGTCTGTCGTCTCGAACTGGAGTGGCAAGGACTGGATGAAGCAGGGACGTATTTGTTTTTGTAGAGCGTCTGTTGCATTGCTCGTACTTCAGATCGGCCAGACACACCACTTCGGACCATAGAAGTGTCTCGTCTCCGATTAATGAGACGTTGATAGTCATTAGCTACATCACTCAGGTGAGTTTCAGCATTTGATCCGACCGACTTGTTCGTAAGTCATTGAACGTTTGGTACTGCAGACTGCAAATGAGGATCAGGGCTCTTAACTGGTCTTCAGTAAAGGATATCAACCGGAGTTGTTCGCATTCACGGTTGACGACGCCCACATGCGTAAGTAAACCACCATCTTCGTTCAAGGTTAGCTTCAAGCGTCGATAACAAGTGTTAAACAGTGATGAGTTATCGCCAAAATGGCTTAATCTTTGAACTGTGTCTGTAAATGACCTTTCACGTCTGTTCAAAGGCAGGATCAGATTGCGACACTTGTCCAGCTCAGTTGCACCAAATTCAAGCATCATCTTGATTAGGGAAATCAATTTTATATAGATCTTCATAACTCATATTTATTGAATCCGCGGTCAAATTTTTAGAATCATATTATCAATGCGTATGGATAACGATTTAGTACTCCAAGATTACCTCATTGGGTGAGTATGTGTACCTTATTTGTTCGATACCATTTAAACAATCCAGACAGCAACACTTACAGCAGAGGTTGTGCTGCGACTAAAAACACGAGTTCAGTTTATTCTGAATTAATCACAATTGTGGTTCTCTTAACTGAAGCCAAACTCATCACCTAAATAATGAACGCTCCGAACTTCGTCGTGAATGTTCTTTTTGATAATTCATAAACCATCTACATGCATAAGGTATTTAAACCAGACCGATAAAGTCATAAATGCTAATAAGTATTGAACAGTATATGTATGTGACGTATGTGTAAAACACCGCATCAATAAGCAATAATAGCCTATTTGTGTTTAGCCGACTTTGGTCAATAAATGCGTTGTCCTGGTAATGAGATCAACACAGAAATATGGCTCTTAAGGACTTTGAAATAATCAAAAATCTCTTTTCAAACGTCTCTTATTCTGCAATGAAATCAGTTGAGTGTCAAAACGTGCATCGTTGAGAAGTGTCGAATTCATATTTCAATAAACGCCTGTATCGTGGCTTATAAAACTGAACCTATAAATGAAAATTTCAGCCCATCGCCAAACTAGACGAAACGACAAGCTTGATCTGATGATATTCATCCAGTGACTTCCTTATAATAATAATGATAACAGTACTAATGCTAATACTCACAATAATAATCACCTGATTTGGAGCTGCTTGATGGATATAACATAACTTAGTCACCACATAGTTTATCTTTATTCTTCCGTGTTAATAATTAGTATGGTAAAAAAGGCAGATCTTCTCAATGCCGCCCTTTGTTTCATTTCAACGATCTTGAACGGCCTGACAAGAGCGGTAATTCCGTATTTCAGCTGCTCTAGGTTTGAATTGCGCTTGTTGTGTTGCCGGAATATCACATGTTTTCATATTTAAGTGATCTTTTGCTGAAACGAAACCGCAAAATCATTACGAAGAACATTTATTTAGCCCTCTCTGTATTGTAGTGCACACGTTGTATTGACTGTAGCTTCGTAACTTGCCAATCTTCCTAATTTGGGAAAAAATGTGCCTAGATGGGTGAACTTTGGGGATAATTTTGGTCTAGGGCGCCATCATCTGTTTGCGTGGAAGCAAAAAGAATAGTGAGCAGACTTAATCAGGATCATGGATAGATTGTAACAGGTTAGCTCGATCAATTGCGAAATATAAACTGTATAGTTCATTATATTCTTATACATTGCAGTCGATGAGAGATAGATAACACTCACACCTGCTATAAAAATAATGATTTCGTAAAAGTTAAAAATGACTTTGTGTTTGCTTCATAAGTACCAGTTACATTACGAAATCTCATAGTACTGAGTCCATTTATAATTATCGCTTGAATATTGAGTTTCTTCATTGTGACAGTAAATTCAAATGGATACTTGTAGTGTCATTCACTTAGTCGGATGGCATGGCTCAACCTATCAGACGTGCTCGTTATGTGTAACTTATTACCATTCACACTGAATATAATATTCTATCCCCAGCACAAATGTGTTCTTCGGAAGAACTAAGTGTCATCGTTAATTGTCACGAAACGATGAGTCAGTGTAGACATGGATGTGACTTCCACGTAAGACCTTACAGATTGGGCAACCACACGACAAATTTACCGTTTTGTGATCAAGTCTGTCATCAAAGTAGTATTAGTACCGAACTAGACTATAATTTTACAGGTAAGCACTATTTAGACATTACTCGTCAATATGAATTAGAGCTTTGTTCATAATTTGGTCAGCGATTTCGGATTCTGTTCACAGAAATTCATTCGTTAACCCTATAATAGACACGTCATAAATCAGTATTAACTACGACATAGTTTAGTTGCCATACTCAAAACAAGCACGAATTGCTTTACTTTCGAGGAATATGTGACAGACTAATATGGCACTTACAGCAATGTTATACACAGTTCCTGTGTATGTTCAGAAAGCGGTCAGAAAAGGCTATCAACGTTTATTGTTATTCATATAATTTTTTCCTCAGATACGTCATGTGATAGTATATCAGTTTAGTCATAAACGATGATACTTATAATGGATATAACTGTTTATGATTGTGTATCAGCAACTTATATAATATTCAAAAATGTAATTGAAAATTTTCCAGAATGAACATCAAATTTTAACTTTCAAGAGACTCCTTATTTTATGAATTTTGTGATTGGTTCACACCTTGCGACATAACGAAATATCTGAAACTTTATTAACTAACCATTGCAGCTAGATGCGTTGAATAACTCGTTTTGAAGATATCTTCCAGACAGAATATTTTGAGCAGACGAATTGAGGATAGAGGCACTACCTTTGATATAGTGGAGAACTACCTTTAAGTCGTCTGTTTGTCCACTGCAACTTGAATATTTATGTATGAAGTTAATGTAGTGGCACAATTTCAAAATGCACGTTTGGAAGTTACTGTGAAGATATGGAGTATACTTCTTGGTCTTCCATAAATTTTAGTCTCACACATTAACCTTTTCCCGGTCTTTTTACTTTCTTCAGTTACTGTGAGATATTTAAAGAACTTGTTTGGGTTTTTGTACCTATGCCTATTATTTCAACTTGTTACCTAGTAACACTTCGTAGCATGTGATTATAATCATCTCTGTATGAACAGGTTATTTCGTTCACAATCGAGTGGTTTTTGTAAATTATTCTGTTCAGTATGCATTGCGATTCCTTTGATAATGTTTGCAGCGATGTCTTTGGCAAGTTTTTTTAATTATACCATCACACCATGTTTATTAATAAAATGGTAATTAAAAGGAACGTTTTAGTTCGCCGTTAAAACTCACTCTCTTGAACTGAATGCCTGATACAAAGTTTTTTTCATCCATTTGAAATTAAAACAAGTCCAGAACCTGTGTGGTAGCCACCAATAGTTATGAATTACCAAATCTAACAGCAACAATCAATAATAATTAATTGTCTCAATGGTTACATTTCATCTTGTTTCCAGGATAAAACTCAGAATATTTGTATCTATAAAGTGGTTTGGTCCATTAATGAAGTCCGATGAAAAGTGACATAATTTTTATTTGTTTTAGACACATAAACATTGGTACAAGAAGGCAAGTAGCACATATGTGTGAGGGCTAAAATACCGATCGGGCACCCAAACCAAAACTGGTGGTTTTCTAAGCATGCCACTCCTCGAGCCGCTGACCTACAGGTGTAACCCACAAGACAGTGGATCAACGTTATGAGATGCAGTGACACGATAGTCGATTGCGAACAATAGGTTCATACACCCTTTATTCCCTCGGGTTCCTGGGGCCCATGTGCACCAACAATTTGGAAGCAGGGTTTTCCAAATTCTTTAGGTTGATCTCTATTCACCAATCTAGTTAGAGCGCCGGAAATATGCTTAATAGCAGTGTTTTAGCACTGAATAGTTCTTCTTTAAAACGCGGTTGACTTTGAAGTTGAACAGCGTAAACACCTGTATAAATCAAACTTTGACAACTTGGATTCGCTAGTGTCCGTTTTAGAGAAAATTTATTTTTGTGTACTTCACGTTTGTATGGATTCGTTTAGATTGGAGCAAATAGATAAATGTTTGTGTTTTATACACCTAAATAGCTCCTGATGATATTTGTTTGTGTGCTAAAACGTTACTGAAAACTTTGTTTTCAGAAGTTGTCCGTCGTTAAAATCTGAAACTGCAATCTTACGTTGTGCACATACCTAGACGAAAAATAGAAGTAATCCTCTGTGTCATGGAACTGACATAATGTTAATCAGCAAGACCAGTGACTGTCGTTGTTATAATTAAAAGATGTTTTGTTATCACATTTTTAATATCGTTGTTCTGAAATTCGGTCTGTTTTTGCTGATATTTTACTGCTAGCCATAATTCATCTATCCCATGGATAACAATTAAGTTGTTTACTTATAAAGACTTTTAAAATGATTAAATGAAGCTTTCAGAATTTCGAATCTCACCCAATACAGTCTGTGAATGACAATTTAAAAACATTCGTCTTTGCACACTAGCAATTCGAAAGTGTTGTAATTGCATTTGCAAAACTGTGGGTTGTAACCAGCCTCCGAGCATCAATGTTTATGTAATTATTACTAGCAAGTATACTAGATCTCAGTTCTGTCTGCGCTTTTTTTAAACCGAGATTCATTTCATTATCTGAAGTTGTACTTATTCTTGGTTACACTAGTTTTCTTCAATCAAGCAATGTCATCTCCTATAGAACAAAAATGAAGTAAATGGAGGGGATAAAGAGAAAATTCGTCTTGATTATTTGAATTCACCTTGGTTTGTACTGATTCACATGGATTCAACATGGCTTAGCTACAATCAGTTATTCCTAACTACTTATATTTATATGCATCTCTCTATTTATTTCTACAACTAAGCAGTGTTTATAAATAAAAATCTGAATATTTGAGATATGTGATGTTGAACATTATGATTTGCTTACATTTTGTAGTACATATATTTATTGGGATGCCTTAAATTTTCATTTGTTTAGTTGCTAAGAGAGATAAATAGTTTGTAATTTTGCTTATTGTATCCCTTCATAACTGTAAAATAACTATATTTAAATGGTTAAATTCACAAACATTTATCATGGATGCGCACTGTTGAGGAGTTTCACAATAAGACGAAACAGCCGTCCAATGCTTCCACGTTTTCCATGGTGGTCTAGCTTCAATTAACTCATGATCTCAACCATTAAAATTGCTATAATATCCACAAAACCCCTACTGATATTAACATTATAAGTTTACCATGGATTCTTCATGCAAAGTATTTGAAATTAGTCATCAAAAAAGAAGTCTTCTTGAACGAGTTTGTTCTCTGGTTAGTACTTGTTATCAGAACATACTTGCAATTTTGATAGAACTGATACTTTCTGATAGATTGAAATCTGAGTTATTGATTTAATAGTTTGAAATGTTACTATTGAGATGTTTGAGCTCGGAAGTCATTTATTACTTGAACTATGAGTTTTGTTTCTATGAGTTTACGTTTTCTCACTATTACTATTTAATATCTTCAGACATTTTTTCATCAATCAGGGCGGTCGAGACATTTGTTACGTGTGCCTAACGTTCATCCATCTTGGTGGAAAGTGAAAGCTCGTTTAGGAATAACTTGCAAGAAAGTTAGGGGTACTCAAACTAAAATGTGGTATCAGTCCACCAAGTTATTGGCTGTTGGCCTGAGCCATATGTGTTGGTGCAGATTACCTGGTTGATGTCCGCGGTTGGTGACGTCGTTTGACGTGGCTAATAACCGGCCACGATGGCACATAGACATTCACACTGTCCTCCTCTAGATCTGGAGTTTCTTTATTCCGTCGTACATTGACCATTCGTTCTGCCTTTCGTACCATGGTTTCAATGTTTAGTCTTTTCATTATCATTACCACTACAGTTATTTCCACTCCTTTGCTATTCGTCTCGATTTGCCAATGTGATTTGGTAACTAGGGCGAACGAGCGTTTGTGCCAGGCTTTAAATTGACTGTTCCTGATTGACTGTCGGACTATTGGTTTTATTATTATCATTATATTCCCATTTTACAAATGTTGTATCTTTTTCTAAATAGCTCTTGTAACACGAATATCTAATGGAAATCATGTGGATCCTGAACAGATTGGTGGTTATTTAATCAGCTTAGATTATAATGAAATAGTCAAAGGTGATTCAAAATGAAGAAGTTGCTTACCTGAGGCAATGTGTAATCCCAAATCGAATCATTTACCGCATCAGTTCTATTTACCGGCGCCGAAAATTGCAGCAACCAAATATTCAATTAAGGATGATGATGATTCATTTAGCAGCTACGGTGAAAGTGGTCATCGTGAAAATAATCATAAAGGTCTACTGAACAAAGGCAATTTGGCTACATTTATATTACGGATAAAAGATATAAGTTTGACTAAATGAACCACAACTATGAGTGAGTTATTTGGTTTTCAACTTTCATTCGTTTTATTCATTCAAATCATGTTTGTTGCGAAAGATTATCACAAGCAACGTAGAACTTAGCACAAGCGTGTATCGGTTCAGCTCACCAGATCATATCAACACAACAAGATGAAATTATCATGAGAAATCCCATCACTGTCTCCACTGATTCTGAGCCATGTTAACAATGTCTGCAGCCATTGCTCACATTAGTCACTCTTATCTCAACTAGGCAGTCTACGCTCATCAACATAGCTCAAACTATAAATATGGTATGGGGGAAAAGTCAATCAAAATTGAGAACATGACTTGTAGATTTTTGTGCAAAATTCATTTATCACGTATCACTAATATGAGACATACTTTTGTATTCGTTTAAACTCATAACGAAATATCAATTGTTGCCACAGTGTTAAATGTATTCTATAATTAGTTTTTCCTATGTATATTGTAAATAAGGTGGTAACCAACATTGTCCTTACATTCTAATCTTAAACCTTTAAGGCCGAAACAAACATTCACTTATTGGCACTATAACTAATGGCTTCTTGAATGAGTGGAATCCTGTCATCCATAATTCTGTCGAGGGAATGTTTTGTATTATATCTGATGCAAATTCGTGACTGTAGAATTATGGTCTACTATGATATTAGTACTGCTCCTATAATAGACCTAATCCTAAATTTGTAGATTTGTCATGATATAAGTGCCTAATCTATAAGATCTTACGTGGATGTCACACCATCGACTACACCAACTCACTGTATCGTATCAATTACCAATACATGATGTAGAATAAGGTTAGACTTGAGAAGGAACAATATATTTAATATGAATAGAAGATATGAGGTAACATTGAGATGGACCACGCCACTCGACCAACTCCAGTCCATTCAATTCCTTGTTCGCGCCTTCTCCATTGTTAGGTATTTCTCCATGTTAAATACTGAATATCTATTTTTTGAGTAGTCTCGTGTTCACAGCTTTGTGGATTGTGTGGCTATTGTCCAATGCCACTACACTACTCTCCCACCAGAATCAACGTGATGTTGGTTCGATACCAAATTGATGGGATCGTCGCGCGCCGAAGTTTACCAAGGATAATAAGAATCCTCCGGGTATTGGTAAGCTGAAAGATAAATCAAAAAGAAAGCGGCAGCATCTGGTCGGGAAATACATGTAATAATTTTAAAATATCTGCCTTCATGCTTAGAACGCTCGAAATGAGAATTTGGGTGAAGATTATTTGAACTATAAAGAATGGCATAACAATAATAATAATAATAAAACGATGCGTGTTAATAGCCGTTGGTTAATAACTTAACGTATAGGTAGTAAGTATTTTGTGTTTAGAAATATTACAAGCAATGAATATTGTAGAAATATTAATATTGGTATTAGTTTTGGTTTAAATTATGAAATCAAATAACGATTATGCCGGTAAGTTGTCCATATGAATTGATTGCCCAATTGCATCTGTATTAGTAGGCTAACTGAAGGAACAAAAGTATTAACGTGGAGAAGAATTCCAACTAGTGTTCCAGTTTGTTTGATACGGTTTATTTGGTTACGGGGAGATTTTCTCAACCTCATTTTTACTTGACCGTGATAGAATTTAGTAATACTACTAATACACATGAATGTTTATCAAACAAAATTTAAATACGTTAGTGATAATTATATGAATTTTGGACAGATAGCTAAGAACAAATCATTAAACATGAGTGTATTCGTAAGAGACATGCTCTAGACTCAATGTTCTGATTTGCGATAGACTATTTATTTATATTTATACTTGCCGGCTGATGGTGCATACAAGTTAGTTGCACGTATGCAGGCAGAATACGATTTATTTGAGATATGGTGATTATAAGTTACTGAAATCAGTTAAGCCTGTGTCACATTACTAGGTGATTGGTGCTGTAAGATGTACTCGGCTAAATACGTTTTTACAAGATGATTAACGTGAGTGATGCTCATGTGATTATCAGGGAGTACATAAGTTGTAACCAAGGGGAGTACACTCCCAACTCATATCTATGATAATGGCTTGAACCTTAGTCAGTGTTGGGGTAAATTCGACATTGACGTTTTCAGTTTGCAGGAGATTTGCTCGACTGCTTATACTGATTATTTGCATGCATGATTGTGTCGCTAAACCATCAATTAGACTGACAAGGTTTCGAGATATTTACTGAGTGAGCATCTGATAGAGAAACATACTGTAATCATCTGTAGTGAATGAAGATACCAAGAAAACAACACCATTTAATGGTAATTATAAGTCAATTTGCTGACCGATTTTGTTAATAGTTTCATTAATTTTATCAATCATATTACGTGATTGTCAAGTGATGACAATGCTTTATGACGATATCCTGAAACTATTATGTTTAACTAGTTATAGTGTTGATTGAGGATTAGGCAGTGGAAAACTATGTTCGCATTTTAGGCTGCTAATATGATAAACCAATCCATAAACCCAAATACGATTAGCAACAACGACTATGATGGGTTATTGATAAATGTTAAGGGCGATTCAGATGATTTCTAAATTTAGAAGACATGAAGATGTAGTGTAACGTATGTACGGGCCAGGTCAACATGTAGGTTGTTGACGTGTATGATAATTTAAAAATAATGAACATGACCAGATAAATAAATTCAAAGTTAAGAATGCTTGTGAAACTTCAGGCAGGAAGATGACGCGTTATAAACATTCCATAAGAAGTTACTGCATTTAGCCTAGGGACACTTACAAATATATGGCAAAAACAACTGGAAGACATATACATGTTAAGTAAAAAGAATCATTAAGTAAAATAGTTGAACTCGCCTGAATTATTTTTGAAAATAAAATTATTCAGTGGACGACATATATAACACCATTCGTGAGGAGTAGTAATGATCCAGTCCTAACCATTAATATCTTACCCTAATCATAAATAATTTAGAGGTTTTTGAGTCATTTGTAGTATTTTGAAAGATAGATACTTTATATCTACAAAGATGGGTGTATATGACTTTGACTTTTCAAATTACAGAGTAACTAGTAATTTGTCTACACTTTCCAGTGCTATTGTTTTCTTTACCATAACCTATCCATTTCCAAATCTGCTTCTGATTAACTAGTAACTAGGGTGAGTACAGGGTTAGAATCCTACCAGTCTTGCAGAGGCACTTTGCATTTCGAAGGTGCAAAGCACATACCATACCTACGGACACTGATTGCCAACTGATTAAGTGCGGATTGCATGCCTTGGGCATTATCGCACAGTAAGACAATATCGTCCGCATACTCAAGGTCGAGAAGTCTTTCTCCAGGCAACAGATCCACACCACCATTACTTACATTCATCAGAGCTGTTTCCAGAATGTCATCGATGGCAAAGTTGAAGAGGAATGGTGAGATTGGGCAACCCTGCCTAACCCCACTGCTCGAATGGAACAATGGAGAGAGGTGGTTGTATGCCCTCACTCTGCCTGAGGTGTTTTTATATAGGGCTTTTAGGATGTTAATAAACTTCTCAGGCACACCCTTCTTCAATAGACAATCCCAGAGAACAGTCCTGTCCAACGAATCGAAGGCAGCCCTGATGTCAAGAAACACTACGATTGTTGGCCTTTGTTAAGTATGGCGGTGTTCTAACATTTGGCGGAGGGTGAAGATATGATCAATACATCCTCGACCAGAACGAAACCCAGCCTGCTCCTCGCGAGTCAATCTTTCTCGGGTTTTGAACAACCTACGAAGTATGACGGAAGCCAATAGCTTGGACGCAATCGGAAGTAGACTTATCCCCCGATAGTTGTTACAGAACGACGTGAACCCTTTTTAAAGATAGGGACAACTATCGACTCATTCCATGACGTTGGTACACTCTCTAGTTCCCAAACCTTTGTAAACAACGTCGTCAATTCCTTAGTCAAAAAGTCACCACCATCTTTAAAAAGAGCCGGAGGTAAGTCATCTGGGCCAGGTGATTTGTAACGCTTCAAGAGTTGGAGTTCCTTGCGGACTTCCTCCTCGTTTGGTGGATCAGTCGTCACCGGCCATGGAGGGCAGGACAGTCTGACCGATGTTGCCGGAGCAGCAGGCCAGTTGAACTGCCCTTCGAAAAATTCTGCCCATCGTCCAAGACGTCGATGGATGTTAGTGATTGGCATCCCATCATCCTCGCAGATTGTTTCACTCACACCAGACTTCTTGCTGCCAGTGGCTCGGATGAGCTGGAAGAGCTTCCGGTAGTTACCAGATGCAGCTGCTGCTTCCAGCTCATTAGCACGCATCGACCACCAGGCTTCTCGGTCCTTACGCAAGCTTTGCCCAATTTCCTTACGTAACATCCTTCGTTTATGGTCAAACTCACGGTCACCCGGAGTAGACCGACGGGCTTCAATGAGTTGTAAGGAACCAGAAGAAACCCAGTGCTTAAAGCGGGACGTTTCGCAAACCCACAACTGACTGTTCCCGCCATTTTCATGGCGTCATGCAATTGCAACCAATGCTCATCTATACTTTTCGGTGGAGTGGTAGCTAGCCTAGAGGCTAGCTCGGTTCGATACTTACTTGCAACAGAAGTTGCAACCAGCTTGCTAACATCAATCCGTTGATGGCGGTCACTTCGTTGTCCACTGAAAAGTAAGGCAAGATTGGCGCAGACCAAGGCATGGTCAGAGTCCAGATAGGTACTCCAAAAGGAGCGGCAGTCTTGTACACAACCACGCCAGCGGTAGCTGATCGCGATGTGATCAATCTGAGTCCAGGCTTGAGATGCAGAGGGAGGACGCCAGGTGGCACATCGGCGATGACTGTGCCGAAAGTTAGTGCTAGCCAGAAACAGGTTGTGGTCTGTGCAAAGTTGCAGTAGACGGTCCCCGTTATCTGACCTGCGACCAACGAGTCCCCATCGGCCACCTAAACGACTCTCTTCTGTGCCTAGACGCCCGACCTGAGCATTCAAGTCTCCGGCTAGTACTACAATATCTGTCGAACGCACTTTCTGGAGAAGAACAGTAACTGGTGGTAGAATTCATCCGGGCTGCAATCTGTCGGGGCATAGGCGGAGATGACGAAAAGACATCGTTTCTCACGCCGATTTCTTCTCACTTTGATGGAACTTTCTAATCTAACAGCACATAACCGACTGTTATGTGCTACCTCAGCTCTAGCGCTTAGTGCGACACCAACGCCAGCAAGACCAGACGAAGATGCCACAGGGTCCCCGGATAAGCGCACGTAAAACAAGCTTTTCGAAGCGACAGATGGAGATCGAATTTGTAGTACTTCGCCAGAGTCTTGAATACGGGTCTCGGATAGACAACAAACATCAATATTAAGACTTTCCAAAGACATAGCCAGCCCTATCTGTTGTCCGACCTGCATAAATGTGCGAACGTTGAAGGCAGCCAGTTTGAATGGTGCACGTGGTTTCAGAAAAACTGCTTCAGTACTCATATTCGGTGGTAACATACAATTTTCAACCGGACAGTGACTCGAGAACGTTTAGATAGAGTCGAATTTCCACCAAAGACGAGCTGCTGTATAAACCGAAAAAATAAGTATAGACGGAGTAAGGAATAAAAGAGGGTGAATGATGATGTAGTGAATAATAATAACAATAATAGTAATGAAAATAATTTGGATCATTTGACTGTTATTCGGAGCGAGAAATGCAGTTTCAATAGATATAGAGAGTTCATCATTTGCGTGTGGGCTGTGATACTGCCCGGGTGCCCAGACCAAAGCAGGTGGTTTTCTTTAGGGGGCCACACCCCGAGCCTTTGACCTAAAGGTCTAACCAACAAGGCAGTGGAGCATCGTAAGGAGATGCAGTCCCATGGTAGCTGGTGACCAACAATTGGTTCATACGCCATTCGTTCCTGCAGGACACTGGAGCCCATGTGCAAGATTGGTTTGGGATCCGGTTAAAGCGCTGGACATTCGCTTTTCGTCCTCTCATTTTCGTAAACAACACCCCCGCCATGAGAAGGCAGTGAGTAGAACTTCCATGGCAGAGGCTATAAACGTGTGGCTGTGTGAGAGCATTTTGAGAAGGAGAGCGGACTCTACCCACTCTCGGCTGTACCAGGGCATTTGGGGGCCTAACCTGTGTCACAAAATCTCTTTATACCTTATTTCTTTGCATGTACCTAATCTTTCCTACTACCACAAATGTGATTACTACTGTTAGCAATCTGGAACTTGTCTCGATAATTTTTCTCTCTTTGCTAATAAGACATGACAACTTGAGCTGACATACCTATGTATCAGATTCTACGTTGCACATGACTAGAACTATGTAAGAGGAAGTCATTAGGCGGAATTTGATAGTAGAGATAGAGGAAAAATATTAAAAAGAGATGAAGTTCTTTTAATACAGACAAGGTGCTTTTGAATGCTGCTAGAGTTGTGTGAACAGTTGATATTTCCCAGTTACCTACATTGAGGAAAGATAGTTTTTTCTTGAGGTATCTGAAAAGAATATTGGATAGGTAGTGATTTTGCCGACCTGGAAGAGTGACCGCTGACCCCAAGAGAAAAATGTTTAAAGCCGATCAAACTGCCTTTTTCTGAGCAGTTGTTAGTGTGTTGGTTCGGCACTTCCTATATTTATTTACCCACAATTCTTTTCGTTGAGTTCGGTGTTATTTATAAGAGGAATTCAGGATACTCGTTTTGACAATGGGAAGATACAAACCCTTTTAAATAAAAATTTTTACCATTGTACATGTAAGTGGCTATCTGACATTTGAAGCTCATCAGAGTTTATGCGTTGGGCGTGAAGTTGTCGAACGCGTTGACAACTTCACTTATCTTGGAAGTCTGATCAGACCTAATGGGTTGGTATCGGACGAAATCTCGGATTCGAAAATCTCGTTTGGCCTTTGCCAACTTACGTCACCTATGGCGAATGCGAGATATCCGTCTATCAATTAAGGAACGAGTATAGTGCGCAGCAGTCCGTTCTGTTTTAATTTACGGTAGCGAAAAATAACCATTACGAGATATTCGTAAGCTACTAGTATTTGACCACATATGCCTTAGAAACATTGCTGGCATCTGCCGGGATCACCGGGTAAGTAATAGTGAGAATAGACGCAGGGTATTGGGGTTGTTAATCTTCGTCGACTGAGATGGTTGCGCCACGTGTTACGTATGCCTGAACACCGATTACCACGACGTGCAATGCTAACCGGTGTTCGGGATGGTTGGAAGAAAATTAGAGGCGGCCAAACCAAAACGTGGCATCAGTGCTTGAAGTCACTAACTTCTAGTCTGAGCCATGTTGGGAGATGCAGACTATTTGATTGGGGTCTGTGTGACTTTCATAACCAATGGTTAGAGACACTAGGTGACATGTCTCAGAATCGATCACAATGGCGTAGATGTTTACACTCCCAGTCTTCTTTTAAACTAAAGGAATAAAATCACTTCATATCTTTCTTTCTACAAACTAATTTTTTCTTCCTGTACTGTATCCTTATATGCAATCTTTCTCCCATATATTACCACCTTTGGCCAAACCACTGCTATGAATCCGGTGTTCATCTTGTTGTGCTAATGAGGTATGACAACCTGAACCGATGTATATTTGTGCCTGGTCCTACGTTGTAGCTGACTGACTGACTTATTACTATCAGATTTGCACACTCATGAGCGCTTCTCTCTATTTGAGACTCATCAGCTGTGTGTTCCTGCATTTCAGTTTGTTATGTACATTAGACTCAAACCCAGTACTTTCCTCATCAATATTCAATCCATTACCAATTAAGCTACTAAATTACTGAACAGAAATAAAGTTATCAGTAAGGGTTTGTAAACTCCTGTTGTTGATATTCAGTACTAGAACTGATCATCCTCTGTCACTATATGAACTTACTGTGGAGATTATCTTGTCAATATCGACTCGTTTATGATTTTTTGTAGTTTGGTTGGCTTAATTCATAGAGTGTTACTAAATTACATAACATTACTAACGTTATCAGCAATTTTCGTCTCAGATTAATCAAATTTGGGCTAGAATTGAAAATTATGCAGTGAAGGACAACTGTTTCGTACTAGCCTAAGATTTCTCAGGAGTGCATACTCACAACACTAAAACCAGGGATGTAATCCCAGCCCAGCAGTTCTTATGACGAATGTACAACCGTTGGGATCATTGGCTTTGGTATCTATTGATACATGTATCAAACACCAATCAATTTACAATTTGACACTATTGTCATCCAACAGCATTAGTCACATCTTCTGACTAGGACTCATCAAAAATTAAATCACTACTGAGCTTGTTATTAGTAGTTTGAACCAAACCATAGCAATTATTGAACACAAATGGAAGTGATCTCCACAAAACACCAATTCATTTATATTTTTATTGTTTTTGCAAATGTTTGTCTGTTCATCTGAGTAGATTTCACTTGCTGGGCCGTGATTAACTTTCATGTAAAAAGACACAAATGTTACGAATACATTTTGGGTTTTTGTGAGGCTGAAATTTTCTCCATGGTGTTGTATTGACCGAATATGAGACCCGACTTGAAAATTGATCACCGACATATGTATTTTGATAATAATTCTTATTTGCAAAACATTTCATAAGTGTTGAATTAAGTTAGAAATATTAGTATCTGACTTCTACTTAGGTATTAATAATTGAATGGCTATGTAACACTGTAGTGAAACGGTGGTTTAATGTAGTTGAATCATTTGTATTGCAGTTATTGGATTACTTGCTTGAGCAGCGTTAATGACGTTGTTTGATTGGAGCAGACAGTCAGTGATTTCACCCGAACTTCACACAAAACATTCTGACTTAATCCAGACCGACAGTGCTGGGTTCGAATCCTACGTGCAGGGTCGTGAATGCTGACTGGTGGGAAGTCACACGCTAGGACGAAACAGCCGTCCAGTTCTTCCAGATTTTCAATGGCGGTTTGATATTGATCGATTCATGATCTCAATCGAAACACCTTAATTATTCAAAAATATCTTGTTTCTTCTGCCCCGACCGTTGTTGCTAGCTTGACGTGGTGGTCGAGCTTGCCTATCGTGATGAGGCAACCGAGCTATACTGCCTGGAACAACCGTTCCTCAAGGTCCTGTCATGGCACACAGGTCGGTTGAAGAGCGGTAAGACTAAAAGCAACAAACCCAAGGTCCGAAGGCGAAGTCGTACTGCTGACTGTACAGAGGTGTGACAGCAGTAAGATGTTTCCTTCAGACAACCAGCATGACAGCGATGCTGCCTTCTCACAAGGAAGGGTGCAGTTAGAAAAGGTCGACCCTAAAAGTGCACAACTCTCCGTATCCCATGGATATTCGTCTCTCGCGGTAAGATCTCAACAAGTACGGAGCTAACACAAAAATTACCCATAAAATGGTCGTGTGTGACCGACTTCAAGCAGTTGTCTCTTGGGCACTGCGGTCACGCTCTCAGGTCACTAAGACCACCTCTAATCCAATTTCATTTTCAGGCACCTCCAGAAGAACCCTTCCTCGGTGTGGGCAACCGGGAAGTGATAACCGCCCTCACAGCTCTAACAGCACTCGAGACCACTGTATTCGTAATCAACCTTCCTCTTCAATTCCTATTATCCCTCCTACATTGACTTTCACCTCTAAACTTCCTCTTTCGGCTTCCCCCTCAAGTTTCATCACAGTCAACGATTCTAGTGCGCAAAACAATGTCCCAGGTCTACTGAAACCTTGCTCCAAACTACACATTGGAGCCCTCAGCGTACGAACCCTATGTCAAAACGGTCAACAGGCTTCTCTGGCTAGAACTCTAGAATCCCGTACGATTGATGTATGCTGTGTCTCTGAAACACGCATACAGGATCCCAGTGTGTTTATACACTTGACCTCACCTTGTCAAAACGAAGAGCCAACGAGATACACCCTCCGTGTGTCTGTTGACCAGACGGCCAGCTCTCGTGGACTGGCAGCAGTAGGCATAGCACCAAGCATGGGCGGAACAAGCACTGCTAGAGTGGATCCTCGTTAACAGTCGTCTATGTGCTGTTCGGCTGAACGGCTTCGTAAGAACTCGGAAGGATAGGGACACGCGTCGTTGCCTTTTTGTCGTTTCTGCCTACGCTCCCACTGACTGAAGCTCAGATGAAATGAAAGATGAATTTTATAGAAAGCTTGGTGAACTTCTTCAGAAAGATAAACGTTCAGACATAGTACTCGTAGCAGGTACCTTTAATGCCCAGATAGCTAGTTTAAACCAAACAGAAAGGCATTTAAGTGGATATTTTAGTATTCCGTCACAGCAAACAAATAATGGTGATCGCCTGCTGCAACTGTGCTAAGATATTCGTTTCTTTTTAGCAAACACAGATTTTAAGCATAAGGAGAGACATCGTCTAACATGGCGACCCCCTACACCAAACCAACGATGGACTCAAATAGACCATATGCCATCAGTCATCGTTGGAGAGGGTCGATAGAAGATTGTCGCTCAATCTGGAATACCTGTTTGGACTCCGACCACGCCCTAATACGGGCACGCATCTGCCTGCGCCTCGCTGGACGCAAAAAAGCCACAGTAAAAAGACCTATTAGTTTTGAGTGGAGTAACGAGAAAACCAAAAGTAGGTTCCAGGAAAAACTGAGGTCACAATTAGGTAGTTCTGAAAACGAGGTTGTCCCAGATGTTGCTTGGAAAGCTATATATACAGCTGTGGAAACAACAGTGACATCTATCAGTGATTTGAACCACAGGGTTACAAACAACCAATGGATTCCCTCAAGGTCTACGTTGTAGCTGGCTGGCTTGCTGTTTCTTCTGCTTACTTGAAAGAGTCAGATGGACTGCTTTAGGTGTAACTTCAATAACGCGTTAAATGAATAACATGGTTCCAATGAAGTTATACGGCTGTGTATCTCTATGTTTTAAAATGTGTAACAATGCTGATCAAGTCTATTGCTCAATGTTTCATTGTTATTTCAAGGTGACAATGTGTGTGAGCCCTAAACCATGATTTAGAGAGGAAAAAACTTCGTTTAACAAGCACATGTAGACTAAGCCGTCTATTGTGTCATCTTATACCTCTCAATACCTTATCTCCACTATCTATTAATTTCGTTCAAATGCACCGTTAATAATGAGTCAATTAGGGGTTGTAGGGATTGTTGAATCTCATTTAAATCATGAAAGGATTTCTACAAGCCCTCACTGATAATTAATATGTTTTAATTAGTGAGGGGAAACTTCTGAGGTTCTTGTGATAAGCCGTAATTGGTGGAGTTGGACTGTGTTGAGTGTGATGCAGTTATCCATCAATGACATTGGAATATGGTCGCGCAATGTCCTGGATCGATTGAAGTTAAACATTAACATTTTTAGATGCTGAATCAGTGGTTCAGAGGTTTAACGTTCTCGAGAGACCAACGGCACTGAGTTCGAGTCACGCGTGCGGGCGTCCAGTGCTTTCAGGTTTTAAATAATAGTGTAACTTGGAACGCGGTTCATAATTTCAATGAAATTCTCATTTAACTTCTAATGATCTGTGTACATCAATTTTCGATTATAGTTATTGTGTGATGAAACAACAAATAATTAAATTAATTAACAGTAAAGTGTTTGAATTATACTGTGATTAGTATACACAATTGTATTTTGATCGGTTATTGTTAGCATATATGTGATGTGTGCATCTGGTGTTATTCACCTTGATGTAGCCATGATCAGAATTTTTACTAATAACGATATAAACATCAGATACTTTAAACTAGTTCGTTGATGAGTGAGATAAATAGTTTAGTGCATAACACATTGGATATTTGAAATGAAAAAGGTTTTTGGGTTGCAGTCTCAATCTAAAAATCAATATTGAGATGCCGGTACATGTAGCTAACTAGCTATCCCTGAATAGAATGAAATGCATGTATTGAGTTTTTCTACTATCTACAATTCATCTATTTTATTGAAATCATATGATGATGTTTACATTCCACATTTTTCCATTTGGATAGATGCTCTTTCCTTACACTTGTCCAACCAGTTATCCAAGTCAAAAGACTGTGAAATGATTATGAACCTTTAACTGACAAAACCGAATAAGTAGTAACATAGATCGTAGATGAACATAAGTTTGTCCCTCTGACTTAGACAAGGAAATGTTGTCGAAGACCTAGACTACGGGCGTGATCGAATTTTTTCAATAATTTCTTGCCTACCCTTCGGCTTTGCACCAACTTGTCAATCTTACTCTGCAATTAGAAGATAACACATGTTTGTTTAATTATCATAAGATCTATGGTACTTCTCATCCTTTGTATTTCTGGTCAAGTAAATTTGGAAGCCTTTAAGATGACTTGTATCAGATCGGAATTCATTGACGTCATGAGTCAATCATGGTTAGACAATGAATAAACACATACAAATCTAAATAACGATGGTTAAAATTCCAAATGTTGTAGCTTTTCACTAAAGTGTAACAGGCCCTATTCAAACAATGAAATAAATTATGAATGACCACTGTTGACAATTGTTTTAAACTACAGCTATATGCAAAGGTGAATACTGGTGACCAGTGGAATCGCTTCAAACGCTATCATGTTATCCGCTTAACTACTAAGTCCTGATAGCCATTTACCGTTGTATGTGTTAAATGTTTTCCGGTTTCTAATAACTGGTTAGTCATTGATTAACTGTGTTCTTTTTTAATATATTGGCTTAGTTAATTTATCTTTCATTCGTGTTCTGCATGTATATTTATTTATTTGAACACATAAATATTGCTACAAGGGGCACCAGATATACATGCGCCATACAATAATAATGAGAATGTGAAGAGATAAATAATGTAAGGTGCGTATGAAGAAAAAGGAATAAAAACGAGCAAAGATAAGTGTAGTTTAGTGAATTGATAGTAATGGGAGAGATAGTCAAATCAGCAAAAGTTCAACTACAGAGAATTCTTTCACTTAAAAAAGTTGCGTCATTTCTATGAAGAAAGTAAAATAAAGTTACAACAGGATCGCCACTGGCTTTTTATTCGAGCCATATCTGATAACGTCTCTACCTAATGTGTCACACAATCTATCGGACCAACACAGGTCAGACATTTGCAGCTTTCTTTCAGTCCTTACGCAAGCATTGCCTGAATTCACTACGTAACAGTCCTCATTCGTCACCTAAATTACTCTTCTCATTCTAGGCGCCCGACTTCAGCATCCAGATCTATGGCGGGGACTGCAATATCTGCAGAAAAGCTGCTAGCTGGTAATAAAACGCACATTTGATCGCATCCGAGTTGCAAATTGTCAGACGATAGGCGCAGATGAATAAAAGACATCAATTCTCACACCAATTTCTCACTTTGATGGAACTTTCTAATCTAATAGCACATAACGACTGTTAATGAGGATCCAATCGATCGGTGCACCCTCAGCTGTAGAGCTTAGTGTCTGAGTTTCAATGGATATTGAGTGAAGGATTGTTCGAAGAGAAAAACTAGAAGAGAAACCGTGTGTAGTGTTCATTTCATAAAGACCGACATAACGCAAAAACATACTGCGAAGTAGAACCACGAAAACGGTTGCACGCACTCGGAAGGAAATGTTCCAACTTTAAGATGTAGCTCATTTGATCAACTTTCTCTAACTCGCCTAGTGATGCAATGGCTTTTGGATGCTGTGCATTCAGCAATAAGATTTGAAAAATTGGGAATTCTGTCCGATTCCCTTGATCAACTATAACATTACACCGAATTCTATCATTTCTGTTACATTGTGTGCAAATATTTAAAGTAAAATATATTGTCACTTCTTTAATCTCAGTGTAAATTATCTGACCATTTAATTAACAAAAACATATTTCTGTTGACCTCAGTTATTGACAGAAATATCAATGATTATAACTGTGTTGTTGTCAGTCACCTCACGCCATCTCATTAATCAAATAATTTGGTATTATTCTATATCATCTATTATGTATAGTGGGCGTAATATGAATCTTATTTAGAGCAAAAAACAACGATTTCTAATAATAACTTGATAATTAGCCACACGTTCAGAAAAAAGATGAGTGAAATTATCATTTTTCAAAAGATTACTACTTTCTATAAATAAAATGAAGTGAAAACAAATCTCTCGACTGTCAATTCATAGAAGGCTGTGCTCCATCTATGAATAAACACTGTAGCCATTGACAGTCTAATTTCAGATGAGTTTAGTGGTTGTTTCCTCACAGAATCATCTAGCTCTCACTTCCTCAGTTTATCAATCTATGGATCGCCCATTAATAATCCTGATTCTTTGAGACTCGACTAGTTATTACTTCCTGTGTATATCGGTCTATGAGACTGTGGTGAATCATCCTGGTGATAAAATCCACATCACGTTCTGTGTTCCATTTTATATCAATCACTGTGGCGGATAAACTCATCCTCATCTGATATTCTGAATAAACACATTTTACCATTGACCAAATGTATGTTTTCACTGAATATTGACTATGGTTGCATATCATGGTTCAATGTGAGCGATCAAAGTTTACGTGAGGTTGAATACATTTTGACGTGTCATTTGGTGCTGAAGTTTGCACTCACTTTTCAACAGATTTGAAATGCGCTCTTTTGCAAAGAAGCATTCGCAGTTGAATATTTAAATAGCAAGTCAGGTTTGCACTGTCTCGCCAATTTCAGATTCATCGTTTTGAATGATTTTATTAAGGAGATAATTTAATTGAGCTAGACAATGTTCGGAGTTTGTAGACTGTCGGCAGAAAATCGTGTAGTCCGGTTTCATAGTAGTTGGTACAAGTCAGTATGTTATACTATCAATCTTGAAGAAACCAATACTCCTCGTGTAATTCAAACTCATGTCAGTCAATTTCGCAGCATAAAAGTTTACTGCTACGTTACAGTAAACACAACTGACATCTTGTAGGACAGAGATGTTTATATTTATTATCAAAGCACAATTGTTGATGTCCTGTTTGTCTAGGAATTAAATACTGATGGAATTCCATCAATCAGCTATTCTACCTTTACTACTTATCAGTAACTAGTTATTATGAACTAATGATTCCCTTGTACTTGTTGACTGCTTGATTTCGAATTCCAATACAATACTTTCGTTCGTGCTGATCTATCTGTTCTTGGGTTTATAGCATTATTCCTGGGATTCCTAGTTTGTACCACGATTGAAATACTCCCAATCATCACATTTGCGTCCCAATGGAGCCTGTGATAGAACGGTTGAACATACACCCAGATTTGATGCTTTTGCGAATTACATGGAAAGGTTGGAAATCTGGACTATAAACAAGGACGTAGTTGAGGATGTCAATATTGTGGCTCATTTCCTTTCATTCATCCGAAAGAAGCATACAGCTAAATAGAGACATTTGCATCTCCTGACAAGCCGATTTCTCTTCGTTATGCAACTCTGAAGCAACTGCTACTGGACCATATAAAGTATACAAATTTCGAATGCGTTAAAAGCGGAAATGTTCCTAAAATGATTCGTCAGAACATCAGGAGTCCCACTACATCACGCCGTCACAGTGCAGTGCGTGATCGAGCTTATTCAGATAACAGATCATTGAGTTGTGAGACAGTTCACAAATATAAGCACAAGTTTGGTAAATGTTTGTTCTGTTGCATGTTTCACGCATATCATACTTGTGTATTTCGTAATTTGAAATGTTCATTATTCTGCAGCTATTATTCAATTGTGTTGTTCTGATCCTTCGCAGTTGATGATTTCCAGCGATAGTTTGTTTCAGTGGCCCGTGTTCTGACTTTTATCCGATCGTTTGAATGTCTGTTATAGCCTATCGTCTTATATAATCATCGACTTATATCGTGTTACTCACTATTGGAATTGAATAAGTCAAATAACGAGAATGGACTTGTGAATACATATATTTTGTATAAAAAGCGAATGGAATAAGAGAAGAGAAAGGAATCCGAGTGGAGATGGCTGGTATCATAACTCCCATTCAACCAAGCGTTAATCAATATTTATACTTGCACAAAAGTAAGTTACGGACATGTGATGAGTAATGGGATAAGAAATGTACACACACCTACGCGCACATTACAGTGATTGTTCACAGTGTAAATACTCTTCATACTTTTTGTATGTATTTTCCCACTGTTGTTGAGGACTGTATTTGATCAGTCTCTTGTTGACATATGTGCATCCTGTGAGGATTATCTCAATATTGCCTTAAATCACTAGCTTTATAAGCAAAGATGGATATCAATTGATTCTAAACTTCATTCCATTGCACAAACAGGTGGCTAAGAGGATTCAGTAGCTAAGTGGACGATGATTACAGTGAGTGTTCACAATTTGTAGTTTGTATCATGAACTGGCTTTTGATTAAACAACTATAGTGTGAATTCATTCGGTATTGTTTGTTTGAACAGTCTCATTATTGTTTAGGATTTCAACTGATTAGTCTTTTGTTGACATGTATGTATCCTGTGCGGACTGTCTCGATATTGTCTTCAGCCACAAGATTTATCAGCAAAAATGGATATCAAACGGTTTTAAACTCCATTCTACTGCGCAAGCAGGTGACTATCAGCATTCACTACCTAATTCTTACAACGCGGTGGAGTTTCAAGTGAACGCTACCGGGTTCGAATCCCGGGGTAAACACCAACTCTGAGATGCAGGTACATGCAGCTGACAAATCTCACATAGTAGGAAACACGCATTCTGAATTCCACTGCTGGCTATTAACCATCTTGCTGACAAAATTATAGTGCGACTTTTTCGGTTTTTATAAATGAACACTATTTATTCTAAAAATAATACTATTTTCAAAAGGAGCTATAATATAGAAGTATTTCTGAAAGCCCAGCAAGAATTAGTAAACTATAGAGTTCAAATATGCAGATCATTGGAGCAAGGTCACCAGTGGTGATGAAATAATGTCGCACTTTGTCGAAGATCGACTGAAGTTTAAATCATCAACCAAAGAGTCTCATACTAATATTAGCGAAGATTTTAATCATACTGTTGTTGATATTTAAGACTGAATTTTAATCAACCTTTGTTGATATATGTAAATCCTGTGGGGATATTTTTGATATAGCCATTGCGAAAAATTACTTGGAAAAGCTAGTTATAAATAGTAATAGAGTCTAGGAGTCCTATTTCGTCCCATTCAGAAGTCGTCAGTTGTATGTACATGTATTTCAGAGCAAGTGTTCTCAATCAATAAATAAGTGACAATCTAAACTCGGACATTCTATGAATCAAACATCAGCGTTTAGAGAAAAAGGTAATTATTTCAATCATAAGACAGTTGGATACTCTACAGCAGTGGATTTGTCAGGAGTTATACAAAATTCACTTATTGATGATGATCATTTTAATGTAATTAATAATAACGAAATAAATCGATCACTCAATCAACCTTATTTGGTAGGTATTTTAAAAAATATTTTAATCTACTTATATTATTTAAGTAGTTATGAAATTAATAATAAAACTGATGGTATTGTATAGTATAAACTAGATTAGAAGTAAAATGATTGGTGAATGAAACCAATTAAGGCAAACATTTTACACATATATCAGGAACTAACTGTAAGATTTAAATGCATCACCAAGGGAATGGATGGTTTTGTTGACATTTGATACAAGATTCTTGAACTATGAACGGGAACATAGGCGTGGATTACCAAATGGCTATAAATACAACATTACAGAATCTTTTAATAAAATCTGAGAATCACACTGTAAATACTTCAGTTACAAAGTTTCAATCAACTGTTTCTGACTTGATTTTTCTTTTCTTTCCACACCAATCATTCTCTGTCCTCGTTCTCTTCTCTTCAATCTGCATAACCTTCTGTCGACAGACATTTCACTTATATTTGTCGACATCGGTAGCACACAACACAAATCAAGCCTTAGTTGTAATACTGAAGTATTTAATTGGCATACTAGACATGAAGAATTCTGAAGTGAGATAACAATTATTCATGTTAAATACGACGTGAATAACAGATACTCTATTCATCTTAATAATTAAGTGGTTGAAATCTATTCAGCTTTAGGTAAATGCAAGCAATAAATAGTTGACAATCTATTTTCTATTTTCTTCTGAATGGTATTTAGAATGATCGCGTAGTTCCTATAAATCTACTTGAAGATTACGTAACAAATAATCCTATTTTACATGGGCATGAGAAATTTTGTTGTGAATATAAAAGTAAGTGATCACTGAATAACTACCACAGGATCAATAGAGTCTCCCTATGTTCACTGTGTGACAGCTTCCCCTTAATGCTATTTCACAATAGTTGTGCAATGAAGCCAATTTATGGGGGTGAGATACATAAAACGTTTGATCCGGACCTAAGCGTATAAAAGGTAATCGTCATATGAGTGACTCAGAAGTTCCAAGTTCCATCTGTGATGGTTTCAAGGATATGTGTTGTTGAGGAATTCCATATCACGGCAAAACTGGCATGTAAAACTTCTTGATTTAATTAGTTATCTGACTATTATTAGTTTTTAACATAAACCACGAAATTCCTTGATGTTATATTTTACTGAAGAAAGCATTTACGTCGACTTCTGATGTAGAAAACCAGTTAGTAAACGTTTTTATAACTTTGAAATGAGCACTCTTAGACTGATCAACTTCTATAGGTGTATCAAATGTCGATGTAGATTTACCTCAGAGTACGATTCAGTACGGAAAGGAAAGACGCTAGATGTTGTTCATAATAATGTCATATATTACATCACTATGATTTTATTTATACATAAATTACAATAGCAAGAAGAATCAAGAAGTTGATAAAGCTAATAATTACTCTAAATCGATCAATCAGAGTTGCATTAAAAGCTGATACATTGGTGTCAGTATACTGATTTTCTCTATTTATTAAGTATACATTTAAAACAACTGCTGTATTATCATTGTTCCTCTTAAATTGAATTCGAAAACAGACCTAACTATATGAAATATTTTGCATCTAACTAAGATTGTCAATGAGACTATAATTTATGGACGACCGTTGAGCAAACACTAAAGTGACTTTGAGAGTGTTCACCTAATAACTAAGACCAAATGGAGGTTACAAAGCTGTGTGAAGAATTTGAATTATAATTTAGAACTGACGGTTAAGGTTAGGAATTACATTTAGTGTTTTCATCACGAATTGACATCAGCTATAACGCCTAGACACTATTTGCCCAAATGAATGGGGTGAATTTCGCGCCAAAATCCGAGACCTATTATCATATAGCTGATCGGTTCGTTCATAAATTATAGTCTCCCCAGAATGTCTTATTATTCATTATCAACAATTGAATATATGGCTTGATGAAACTATTCTCGTTTTTGATAGATTTTTCGATGAAAGTCAGTTTATGATGTACAACTACGTGGTGTGTGTGTGTGTACGTGTGTTTGTGTTTTGTTATGTAACTTAGATAATACTTGTCAGCATCAGTTAAACAACAATTTCAATATTCAATCTGAATCAAATTGCTCCACATGTTCAAATAGAAAACGTTTAATTCTACCTAATCAAACTAATAATGATCATGATAGTTATGTATATGATTGTTGTGAATTAAAACAAGATCCTTTTGAATCTATCATCAATTCAATTTATGACAGTAATAATTCTAATTGTACAATAATATCATTTCTTCAAAATGATAATCATAATAATAATCGTGATGAGAAATCATTCAATTCAAATCAAACTCTTTTATTGAATCCAATTTACACAAATGAGTTTTGTTTAAATGAATTCATATCAAATTCAGTGATCAATAATCCATATACATCGTATTTCAAATATCATACAAAAACGTATCCAATTCAAAGATCATATGATACAATCTGTCATAATTGCATGTTATACTCTAATACAATCAATGAAAATATTCATCTATTTATTAAACAACACCAACGACAACAACGAGAGAATTGTATTCATTGTATATTGAAATGTGATAATTCAGTTTTAGCGCCTAAATTAAACGAAACTATTTCTTATTATCATGATGATAATAATAATAAGAGTATTAACAGAAATGAATGCCAATACTATCCATTAGATAGAATGAATAGAATGTGTAAATATAATCATTTCAATGAATAGATGTTAAGATATCTGTGAATAAAACTATTCTATACTGAATGTTATCACATCTGTTTTCATATGAAATATATAGTTGAATAGTTTATCTAATTATCAGAAACGTTTTGTGAAGATATTAGAAATTAAACTGATTGAAATCATGAGTCAATTAAATCTAGATTATAATGAGAAACCTGAAAACACAGAACGACTTTTTGTCCTAGTATGACACTCCTCAGCAGTGCGCATCTGCTATCCGGCACCTCGCGAGATTCTAACTCAGGACTCACTGAAGACAATGGTGTACGGTGGCGCAACTTCGTGATTGGTTGAAGTTAAACATTAACATCTCTGGGTGGCGGCTCGGGGGTCTAGTTGGTTAAGCGCCTGATGCGAGACTCATAGGTCCTGCGTTCGGATATGTTGAGGCGCGGGATCGTGAATGCCCACTGCTGAGGAGTCCCATACTAGGACGAACCGGCCGTACAGTGCTCCCAGATTTTCCATGGTGTTCCAGCTTCAATTGACTCATGATTTCAATCAATGAAGTTTATCTAATTACCCATTAAATGTTTTTACTTTTATAAAGAAATGTGATAATTAGATGTAATTGAATAATGGTACAAATTAGGATTGCCAGAAATATTACAATTTAACCAAGTTGTATTAGATGAATATGATCGAATTTAATGTATATGACATGTCAAATCAACTAGTCGTCAAGTTATAAAGGAATCATTAATTCATACAATCACACTATATCTAACACAGCTTAAATTGAAGTCTAAGTTCCAGTAACCAAATGTATGTATTTTCCCTAATTTCATCCTATATCTGTCCGACAGTGTACGGAATATAAAACTCTGCACTATATAGAATGTACTCACTAGTACTAGAATTAGAAACTGAAATTGGAACGGAATCACCTGGGTCCTGTAATTATATACAACCATCACGTCAGTTGTGTGGCACAACTACGGATACCTAGAATTTGAAACATAGATTTTTTCAACAGTATCCTCCCTCACGAAAGAATGTGAGGTACTTACGTCTCAATGTCACGACCAATATGACCTTCACAATTCTTATTATCACCTCATATCCCACGCATTGATTGATATAAGTGAGCGTCTGGCGACACACAACAACATATAATTTGAGGATTTCGATCATGTGTATTTGACGTGCATAAAAAAAACAAGAATTCCTTTTCACATTATGATACACAGGAAAATATGTATTCATATGCATAATTACCACATGTGGTTCATCCACGAATAATATATAGGCAATACAATCAAAAGAAAAACATGTATCTGCAACACAGTTATTATCATCACCTCTGTCTATATGTTTCAGCGTATTGTGTTCATCAGTCGTCAAACTCCCAACTAGCCTTGAAAAATCCAACTGAAGGCATGCCTTAAGACACATTTAGCTGCTTTCCTCAATGTGTGACCTATACACTTCCAGCGTTTCTTCTTGATTTCTTCCTCCGCTGAAATGTGGTTTGTTCTCTCCCACAGTAGGTTGTTGCTGATAGTGTCTTGCAGACGAGTCCGAAGTATTTTGTGTAAACAACTGTTAATCAACACTTGTATCTTCTGGATGATGGCTTACGTAGTTCTCCAGGTTTCCGCCCCACACAGTAGAACTGTCTTGACATTCGTATTGAAAATCCTGACCTTGGTGTTGGTTGACAGTTTTTTCACTTCCGGATGTTGTAATTATGCTGCTCTTGCTTTGCTGATCCACGCCTCCACATCTGCATCAACTCCACCGCGTTCATCAATGATGCTGCCCAGATTTCTGAAGGTATTTACACCCTTCAAAGCTTCTCTGTCAAGTGTGATGTGATTATTGCATGCTGAACATTTGATTTGATATCAGGATTTGATTCTTCTGAAATATTTTCTTCAAATTTATTAGGAATTTCATTGGTGAGTAATGGATCATTAGAAAAATCAGCGTTTGTCAAAAGTGCATAAGTATTTCGCTCATGATTAGATTCACTCGACATATTTTTCTCAAATTTCTAGGAGATTTTATCAGAAATATGTGAATCGTCGGGACAAATTGAATCTGGTGCAATAACATGAGAAATCCGATAAGATGTTGATTGATTAGAAACTTTTGTCTCACAAACATTCAGACTGCCATTTAAGTCTGGATCGCTATATGAATGTATATTGCTTTACGAAATCATGTATAAAGATAAACTATCATTAGAAATCGTCAACTAAGTAGGATCACAATTACAGAATTTAATTTTAGTTGCAGAAAAATGAACAGCAGTACTGCAAACTAACTGAATGTGTCCAATCTCACCACATTTAAAACATTTCAAATTACGAAATACACTAGAATGATATGCGTGAAACTTGCCACAGAACAAACATTTACCAAACTTGTGCTTATATTTGTGAACTGTCTCACAACTCAATGATCTTTTATCTGAACAAGCTCGATTACGCACTGCACTGTGACGGCGTGATGTTGTGGTACTACTGATGCTCTGAAGAATCATTTTAGGAACATTTACTCATTTAACGGCCTCGAAATTTGTATACTTTATATGGTCTAGTAGCAGTTGCTTCAGAGTTGCATAACGAAGAGAAATCGGCTTGTCAGGAGATGCAAATGTCTCTATTTAGCTGTATGCTATTTTTCGGATGAATGGAAGTAAATGAGCCACAATATTGACATCCTCAACTACGTCCTTGGTTATAGTCCAGATTTCCAACCTTTCCATGTAATTCGCAAAAGCATCAAATCTGAGTGTATGTTCAACCGTTCTATCACAGGCTACATTGGGACGCATATGTGATGATTGGGAGTATTTCAATCGTGGTACGAACCAGGAATCCCAGGAATAATGCAATAAAACCAAGAACAGATAGATCAGCACGAACGAAAGTATTGTATTGGAATTGGAAATCAAGCAGTCAACAAGTACAAGGGAATCATTAGTTCATAATAACTAGTTGCTAATAAGTAGTAAAGGTAGAAAACCTGATTGATGGAATTCCATCAGTATTTAATTCCTAGACAAACAGGACATCAACAATTGTGCGTTGATCAATAAATATAAACATCTCTGTCCTACAAGATGTCAGTTGTGTTTACAGTAACGTAGCAGCAAATTTTCATACTGCGAAATTGACTGATATGAGTTTGAATTACACGAGGAGTATTGGTTTCTTCAAGATTGAGAGTATAACATACCGACTTGTACCAACTACTATGAAACCGGACTACACGATTTTCTGCCGACAGTCTACAAACACCGAACATTGTCTAGCTCAATTAAATTATCTCCTTAATAAAATCATCCAAAACGATGAATCTGAAATTGGCGAGACAGTGCAAACCTGACTTGCTATTTAAATATTCAACTGCGAATGCTTCTTTCCAAAAGAGCGCATTTCAAATCTGTTGGAAAGTGAGGCAAACTTCAGCACAAAATGACACGTCAAAATGTATTCAACCTCACGTAAAATTTGATCGCTCACATTGAACCATGATATGCAACCATAGTCAATATTCAGTGAAAACATACATTTGGTCAATAGTAAAATGTGTTTGTTCAGAATATCAGATGAGGATGAGTTTATCCGCCACAGTGATTGATATAAAATGGAACACAGAACGTGATGTGGATTTTATCACCAGGATGATTCACCACAGTCTCATAGACCGATGTACACAGGAAGTAATAACTAGTCGAGTCTCAAAGAACCAGGATCATCAATGCGCGATCCATAGATTGATAAACTGAGGAAGTGAGAGCTAGATGATTCTGTGAGGAAACAACCACTAAACTCATCTGAAATTAGACGGTCAATGGCTACAGTGTTTATTCATAGATGGAGCACAGCCTTCTATGAATTGACAGTCGAGAGATTTGTTTTCACTTCATTTTATTTATAGAAAGTAGTAATCTTTTGAAAAATGATAATTTCACTCATCTTTTTTCTGAACGTGTGGCTAATTATCAAGTTATTATTAGAAATCGTTGTTTTTTTGCTCTAAATAAGATTCATATTACGCCCACTATACATAATAGATGATATAGAATAATACCAAATTATTTGATTAATGAGATGGCGTGAGGTGACTGACGACAACACAGTTATAATCATTGATATTTCTGTCAATAACTGAGGTCAACAGAAATATGTTTTTGTTAATTAAATGGTCAGATAATTTACACTGAGATTAAAGAAGTGATAATATATTTTACTTTAAATTTTTGCACACAATGTAACAGAAATGATAGAATTCGGTGTAATGTTATAGTTGATCAAGGGAATCGGACAGAATTCCCAATTTTTCAAATCTTATTGCTGAATGCACAGCATTCAAAAGCCATTGCATCAGTAGGCCAACGAGAGAAAGTTGATCAAACGAGATACATTCTAAAGTTGGAACATTTCATTTGCGATTGCGTGCAACCGTTTTCGTAGTTCTGTTTTGCAGTATATTTTTGCATAATGTCGATTGTTGTGAGATAATTGTCCTCATATTGAATATAGATCAGATAGAGGCGAAAGTAATGAGTGACATTTACAAATTGTCGAGTGAATTGTGTTGATAAAATCAAGGTGAAATAAACTGTTGAATTGGTTATCTTTGGATGGTGAGCGGGACTGTCATCTGTCAACTACGTTCGCCTGTGTTCTTGAGTCGAACTCCATTAGGATCAGTTACAGTTATTACAATTTCCAATGGAGAGATCGGTCTTTAGGTCAGGAGTATATAACTCCACTAATGTGTACATAATTATTTTCCTAATTCAACTGAATCAGTTCATATTGTGGAATGTGTACAAAATTCAGTTTGATTGACAGCCATAAATGGAAATGTGTAAAACGCTGGTTTACAAATAAGGTTTTACACGATAGAAAGAAGCCAACGTTTTGTAGTGTGCTAAATGATTATATGAAAACGTCTATCATCTGAAGATAATCTGTTCAATGATTCTACTAAAGGATCTTCGATGGATATAGCGACCACTGCACAGTGTGTAGTTCTTTGGTTATCAATATTTGGTACCACATCATTTGAAATACATTAAATGTTGGGTAACTAGAAACTGAAGGTGAGATGAAAGACTCCATGTTTGTTGGACTGAATTGGTTTTGAGTGTTTCGAGGTAATTAGGACACTATTTAGTAAGAATTCTCGTGAGAAATGATCGGTAGTGGGTAGAAGTGAGCACATCAACAGAATTCTATCACATGACAACAAATTCACATGAGTCAATGATGCAATTAATCACAATCATATTTCCATCAACGGACGTAGATATTCATCTTACAATGTATTACTTCACTCCACGACAGATAGGTCGTTCATTCAACTTCACTGAAGTTGACAACTGAAGTGAATCAGGATATCTTTGTAGACTAGATGGAGCATAGTTCTGAATGAACTGAGGAGATCAGTTCGCTTATTGTGAATGTGATCAGTTGTCCTTGTGTGAGATTATGTGGATGACGACACATTACTTCATTGGTTAGTTGATTTTAATATTGATGTTTTTGTGTTAGTGGAAATTTAATAAGATTTTCACTACTTTTTTTAGATTTCTAAGAATTTGAGAGTAAACAAACTGAGATAGTATTTATGTGGCGCAATTTATTGTGAATCTTGTAAAATTTGCTTTTTGTATTTTGATTTACACTGACCTACATGAACATTCATTTATAAGCGATATATTACTTTGCATTTGTACCCAATTATCACTATGCCAACACAAAATTTGCTGTAAACTATCAAAATAATTTACTTACGCATGTTGCACGTGGTGGAGGAGCAACGGCCGCTCACTAGCACTCTCTATCCAACCCTGTCCTCGGCAGTCCTTTCGAGTTGTTTACAGTTGCTATTCATCCTTTTCACCTTCGCCATGAGGCATCATTATCCTTGCGAATGAACACCCTTCGATTCTCATTCACAGTTTAAATGGTTTAATTTGTTTAATCTAGTTGGCATCGTTCAGCGAGGTTTGTTCCACGAGATTCGGTTGCTGACTCCTTTCCTAGCTCTTCTCCTTTACTCGGCCTTGAGGCCGGCAGCAACTCTAGAAGAGCTACAGCCGCATTTTAATCTATCACAGTAATCTAACACATTTTTCTCACAGTCTCACTGTTCAGTTTTTCCGTGTGTGTAATACAAACTGACAAAATTGTCATCGGAGTGTTGAGAAAGATTGTCCGAAGTAAAATCAAAATGGTCTACGTAATCTCACGTTTCAAACGTACATGTATATATTAAATCAAACGTCATTCAGGTGTATACACATCACGAAGCAAAATTGCATTATCACATTTGATAAAGATTCTCAGTGGAAATTAATCCTGAAAATGTCTAGTGTTTGTGGTTGAGTGTTTCGAATAATAGACAAATGAGGTTGTCTGGAATGAAACAAAAGTAGCTGTGTCTTCAATCCAATACCCGTCATCCTTGTTACTATCAGGAAGAAGATTTGAGTTTTTATATTGAAAACGTGATGATGTTATCTCAGTCTTTTGCGCTGAATTTCATCAACGATGAATTTCACGGTCCACATCTGCTGATGCTTGTTTAACCTGGTACACAGAGTAATATAACTAAGATAAGTGAATATCTTCATAGCGAAATTGCTGGTGGAATTTCGGATAAGTCTTCCGCATATGTTCCACGATTGACTAATTTAGACAGGGATATATGAACTTGGATATTAGGCAGACGATATATCCGTTATTTTATTCATTCACTCATTGTTCGAACTGCCACACTTGCAGTCCTTAATCATATCACTTCTCAATGCAAGAAGAAAGTGTATTGCGTCAAGCAGAACTGATAGTTCTTTTTTACAATGCTCAGTATGTTGTTGAAAGATGAATCTAAGTTCAGCGATAAGTATTTAGTGTTAGTGATTAGGTGGGATGCATTATTTAATGGTTAAGTGTGAGAGAATGCACTAAATATTTGATCAAAACTTATATGATGATCGGCTGGAATGTAATACAGATGCTGCAATCTGTCAGACGATAGGCGGAGATGAATAAACGACATCAATTCTCACACCGATTTCTCACTTTGATGGAACTTTCCAATCTAATAGCACATAACCGACTGTTAATGGTGATCAAATCGATCAGTGCTCCCTAAGCTGTAAAGCTTAGTGTCTGAGTTTCAATGGATGTTGAGTGAATGATTGGTCGAAGATAAAAAATAAAAGACAAACGGTGTGTAGTGTACATTTCACAAAGACCGACATAACGCAAAAACATACTGCAAAGCAGAACTACGAAAACGGTTGCACACACTCGGAAATGAAATGTTCCAACTTTAAGATGTATCTCGTTTGATCAACTTTCTCTAATTGGCCTACTGATGCAATGGCTTTTGAATGCTGTGCATTCAGCAATAAGATTTGAAAATTGGAAATTCTGTCCGATTCCCTTGATCAACTATAACATTACACCGAATTCTATCATCTCTGTTACATTCTGTGCATAAATTTATAGTAAAATATATTATCACTTCTTTAATCTCAGTGTAAATTATTTGACCATTTAATTAACAAAAACATATTTCTGTTGACCTCAGTTATTGACAGAAATATCAATGATTATAACTGTGTTGTCGTCAGTCACCTCACGCCATCTCATTAATCAAATAATTTGGTATTATTCTATATCATCTATTATGTATAGTGGGCGTAATATGAATCTTATTTAGAGCAAAAAACAACGATTTCTAATAATAACTTGATAATTAGCCACACGTTCAGAAAAAAGATGAGTGAAATTATCATTTTTCAAAAGATTACTACTTTCTATAAATAAAATGAAGTGAAAACAAATCTCTCGACTGTCAATTCATAGAAGGCTGTGCTCCATCTATGAATAAACACTGTAGCCATTCACCGTCTAATTTCACATGAGTTTAGTGGTTGTTTCCTCACAGAATCATCTAGCTCTCACTTCCTCAGTTTATCGATTTATGGATCGCGCATTAATAATCCTGATTCTTTGAAACTCGAATAGTTATTACTTTCTGTGTACATCGGTCTATGAGACTGTGGTGAATCATCCTGGTGATAAAATCCACATCACGTTCTGTGTTCCATTTTATATCAATCACTGTGGCGGATAAACTCATCCTCATCCGATATTCTGAATAAACACATTTTACCATTGACCAAATGTATGTTTTCACTGAATATTGATTATGGTTGCATATCATAGTTCAATGTGAGCGATCAAAGTTTACGTGAGGTTGAATACATTTTGACATGTCATTTGGTGCTGAAGTTTGCCCTCACTTTTCCATAGACTTGAAATGCGCTCTTTTGCAAAGAAGCATTCGCAGTTGAATATTTAAATAGCATGTCAGGTTTGCATTGTCTTGCCAATCTCAGATTCATCGTTTTGGATGATTTTATTAAGGAGATAATTTAATTGAGCTAGACAATGTTCGGTGTTTGTAGACTGTCGGCAGAAAATCGTGTAGTCCGGTTTCATAGTAGTTCGTACAAGTCGGTATGTTATACTCTCAATCTTGAAGAAACCAATACTCCTCGTGTAATTCAAACTCATGTCAGTCAATTTCGCAGTATGAAAATTTACTGCTACGTTACTGTAAACACAACTGACATCGTGTAGGACAGAGATGTTTATATTTATTGATCAACGCACAATTGTTGATGTCCTGTTTGTCTAGGAATTAAATACTGATGGAATTCCATCAATCAGGTTTTCTACCTTTACTACTTATTAGCAACTAGTTATTATGAACTAATGATTCCCTTGTACTTGTTGACTGCTTGATTTCCAATTCCAATACAATACTTTCGTTCGTGCTGATCTATCTGTTCTTGGTTTTATTGCATTATTCCTGGGATTCCTGGTTCGTACCACGATTGAAATACTCCCAATCATCACATATGCGTCCCAATGTAGCCTGTGATAGAACGGTTGAACATACACTCAGATTTGATGCTTTTGCGAATTACATGGAAAGGTTGGAAATCTGGACTATAACCAAGGACGTAGTTGAGGATGTCAATATTGTGGCTCATTTACTTCCATTCATCCGAAAAATAGCATACAGCTAAATAGAGACATTTGCATCTCCTGACAAGCCGATTTCTCTTCGTTATGCAACTCTGAAGCAACTGCTACTAGACCATATAAAGTATACAAATTTCGAGGCCGTTAAATGAGTAAATGTTCCTAAAATGATTCTTCAGAGCATCAGTAGTACCACAACATCACGCCGTCACAGTGCAGTGCGTAATCGAGCTTATTCAGATAAAAGATCATTGAGTTGTGAGACAGTTCACAAATATAAGCACAAGTTTGGTAAATGTTTGTTCTGTGGCAAGTTTCACGCATATCATTCTAGTGTATTTCGTAATTTGAAATGTTTTAAATGTGGTGAGATTGGACACATTCAGTTAGTTTGCAGTACTGCTGTTCATTTTTCTGCAACTAAAATTAAATTCTGTAATTGTGATCCTACTTAGTTGACGATTTCTAATGATAGTTTATCTTTATACATGATTTCGTAAAGCAATATACATTCATATAGCGATCCAGACTTAAATGGCAGTCTGAATGTTTGTGAGACAAAAGTTTCTAATCAATCAACATCTTATCGGATTTCTCATGTTATTGCACCAGATTCAATTTGTCCCGACGATTCACATATTTCTGATAAAATCTCCTAGAAATTTGAGAAAAATATGTCGAGTGAATCTAATCATGAGCGAAATACTTATGCACTTTTGACAAACGCTGATTTTTCTAATGATCCATTACTCACCAATGAAATTCCTAATAAATTTGAAGAAAATATTTCAGAAGAATCAAATCCTGATATCAAATCAAATGTTCAGCATGCAATAATCACATCACACTTGACAGAGAAGCTTTGAAGGGTGTAAATACCTTCAGAAATCTGGGCAGCATCATTGATGAACGCGGTGGAGTTGATGCAGATGTGGAGGCGTGGATCAGCAAAGCAAGAGCAGCATAATTACAACATCCGGAAGTGAAAAAAACTGTCAACCAACACCAAGGTCAGGATTTTCAATACGAATGTCAAGACAGTTCTACTGTGTGGGGCGGAAACCTGGAGAACTACGTAAGCCATCATCCAGAAGATACAAGTGTTGATTAACAGTTGTTTACACAAAATACTTCAGACTCGTCTGCAAGACACTATCAGCAACAACCTACTGTGGGAGAGAACAAACCACATTTCAGCGGAGGAAGAAATCAAGAAGAAACGCTGGAAGTGTATAGGTCACACATTGAGGAAAGCACCTATATGTGTCACAAAACAAGCGTTCACTCAACATTATTCTCCATTGTTGAATTATCTTAAATTTCTCAATCTTTATATGCAAAGAATGATTGTGTCCGGCAGTGGAATCCAGTACACGCGTATCATCTCTTTTGGGACTCGTCAGCTGGATGTACCCGCATCTCAGTGTTGATCTTCAACTTTGATCTGGACAGAAGTTAGTTTTGTCTAAACTTGCTAATAGTTAATCAACAAGCAAAAACCGAATCGACAGAAAACAATATAGAAACACTACATTTAAACAAGGGCTAAACGAATGCATAGAATCGTGAATAACTGCTACAATTATTGATATAAAGTGACTAAAATGATAAATATATATATATAATTAAATATATAAGTATATGTGAGCATTTCAGATTATTACACAGCCAACTCGCGCTACAACATAAGCATAAAAATTGCTGGGAATAAAACTATTAGCTGCATATAAAAAAGTAGTATAATCAATACTTAAAAGAGTCGAAGAAAGGTGAATAAGCACAGAGAATGTAGGACACATTTAACACCCACCTAAAAAGATAGCATGTCGTTATTTATTTTCACTGACTGGATATTCAGGGTGAAGACATTCAGAGATGACACTGGTAAAATGTATCTAGCCACGGTCACTCTGTGAAGCCTTTCTACACTCTACTACTCAATCGTCTGGTCCTTCTAATAGGTAAGATTTACATATATATCTAGTGATTATACCTTTCGATTTGCTGATCTTTGCTTGTCTTGCGAGACCGTTTCCTGTTCGATCAACAGTTACTACTAGGCTTTTAGGTCAGTTATTTCGTACATAAGTATCTTCAGTGATCAAGACCAGATCGACAGTTTGTAAATATAGACTTCTTTCTGTTCACTGTGTGGGCATATACAAAAGTGGTAAATATTTCTTCATCCATCCACGTCAACACGTATTCAGCAACGATTGTACTTGTCGCCACTGCCGAGAATAACGTTCGAGTTGGTTTATTTTGATGTGATGTAGGTGAAGCTTACTCAATTACAGTAAGATATTATGTGATAATGTCTCGAGTTGTTCTGGATCATCAAAAACTTGTGATAGAGGTCTATCATCAAGTATTATTTCTACTGCAGTCAAACAAGTGGTGATCATCCGACATGAGGTAGTCTGCTCACCAGATGGTGCACTCAAAGTTCTACGTACACTTTTTATTAATATTTCCCACATTCCTCCAGGATGACTAGCGTGGAGGGAATTATAGTGCATTCTATGTTCCGTCTGGTTGTTTCTTTGGTCACTCTTGTATTCTAAGTCTGGCAATAGAAGTTGTGACTCCTTTTCTAACTCAACAAAGTTAATTCCTCCATCACTTCATATCTTCTTCGACAACTATCTGCGAGTTAAAAATCGCAACCATGCCGCATAAAAATAGGCTTCGGATCTGTTACACTAATGCCCGAAGCTTACTCAATAAGCGACTGGAACTAGGAGTATAGATTGACTCTACAAAGCCAGATATAATCGCAGTCACAGAAACCTGGCTGACACAGTCTGTAGATAGTATGGAACTTGATTTTGAGTGTTTTACGTTAGTAGGGGCCGACAAAATACATAAGCTTAAAGGAGGGGGAGTAGCTCTATTCATTAGGAGTGCTACACCATTTGCCATTATCGACAGTTATCGCACGAGAGTGATACGTGTGAATTAGTTAGTTGCCGCTTGAAATAAAAGGGACAGGAGCTGCTGACTGCTTTGGTCAATCGCAGCCCAAGCTGTGAGGTAAATGAGGTCCTGCTAAGCAGTCTCAATACTTGATCACAAAGTGGTCGATGTCCAATCCTAGTGAACTTAAATGCACCAATGGTAGACCGGAAAATCTGCGAATTGAATCGGCAGAAAATTCCTTCGAGCAGGAACTATTTGATGCAGTGAGTAAAACACTTCCAGTTGAGTGTCAACAAAGAGTACAGGTGAACTCGAAGTTATATTGCTGGGAAACTGTGCTTAGTGGGGTGCCCAGAGTTTCAGTTTGAGGCCAGTGCTATTCCTCTTGAATGTGAATGACCTTCGTTGTCTTCTATCATCATCTGTTCTGCTATATGATGACGAAGTCAAGATGTGGAGAACGATACGATGTAAGGGTGATAGCTCAGAACTCCTAAATGACTTGAAGAAATTATCTGAATGGTCTCAAACCTGTCAGTTACCGATAAATACTTCCAAGTGTGTTGTGATGCATATCGGTCATCAAGGTACAGATACATACACCATGAATAACACTGAGCTGCCTGTCGTTCAGACACATAATGACTTGGGAGTCATCGCTAGCCAAGACGTAAAGACTACTGCACACTGCCGTGGAATTCATTACGTTAGCACGTGGTTGAGGCCCCATCTGTCGACTCTTTCAAAGGAGGTTGGATCAACTGGAAGACTACCATTGCCAGGACTAACACAGACCATCATAAAGGAGTCTGTTAATAGTGCGCAAGCAACTTCTAGATTAACTGCTCGAGTGTTAAAGCTCTTAAATAAGCAGACGTAACACTTTCGAAATTTGCGCCCCTGTTTAACCATAATCGGGTCAAAATAATGTAACCCCGTTGTTGCGAATAAAAACCGGGCGTCGTCCGCGTTGATGATAGTCTCCGATCAGTTGTGTCAAAATGTCCTCCTGCACAAACCAGGTTGTCAATTACGATCGATCGTAACTCACTATTCACGTAACCCCTAGCAGTGATATTACATGAAGGTTTGTGCCGCTTGGTGTTCAAGGCTGTAACGTTCTTCATCTCCAGCTCAAAACGGAACCCTTATATCTCATTCCGTTTATACCCAGGTCATATATTCTTTTCGGCTATTAGAAATTCGGGTCCTGAAGGCCAAGTTTCAATGCAGTTATACTTACGTATTCTGCTCGAAGCTAAATCAGCAGGGTTCATAGTTGATGGCACGTATGTCCATTTTGATGACCTTATTTGTTCGCGGGTGAAGTTGATTCTGTCAGCTACATATGTCTTGAAGCGCGACGTTGTATTAAGTATGTAGTTTAATACTACCATGGAGCCAGTCCAGAAGTAGATTCTAGTCATGTTTCTCAGTTTTATTCCTTCCACTCTTTACCTCATCAGTTTCACTGACTGAACAGTGGCTTGCAGTTCAAGACGTGGAACACTAACAAATTTCTGGGAGGTCATTCTGGATTTGCTATATCTCGTTACACTTCTATTATTTTGCATTGCAACATAAGACAGATCTTCAATGACCGCTTCGTGAAGCATGTAATGAGAGATTTAACGGAATTTGCCCGGTATTCAAATCCAATTTACTGACCTATCATCCAAAAGGACTTCATTCTGAGCGGCGTTAACGTTACGGATCCATTTATGGGAATGGAAACCCCCAAAAGTTACAACCCTTATCAAGTTATTCTCTAGCTCTGCAGTAGAACAGACAGAGGTATAATAAATTGGATCAAATTCATATTATCTCTTGATAGAGTGAAATGAAGTCAGAGGCTCCATATAAGAGAATGTAATAATAAACACGGATGGGCTGAAGTCATTGCCCTCACCATCAACGCTTGCTGGTAAGTAACTCCAACCTCCCACCTTTTGTGATGTTAGGCTGATTAAAGCTTATTTTCGGATATATGTCATACGTCACACAATCCTCTGTGTTTCACAACCTGTTGGAAGACACTATTGCTATAAGTACCATTTGACAAGTTTATCAGGCAGTTACAAGTTATCGACTGTGGGTAAGGCATCGATGCAGTGCTTTAATTGACTATAGTATAAACTATAGTTTGCCAATCACAGTATAAGCATTGAGAAGGGCATAATGTAGGATAGTTGTTTATTAAAGCAGGCGGAAAAGTATAGAAGTATGTGAGTTATAGATGAGGTAACGAGTGGAGCAATAATATCGATTGCTAGTCAATATAGTGTACAGAAGAGTAAAAGCTAATAAAAGCGAAAACAGGAAGAAACTCACATTAACTTGGTGCTAATGTTATTTTGTGTTGTTCTAACCAATCGATGAGTAACAAGCTCCGTAGATGCAAGACCACTGGTAGTAGGCAGTCGATTGTGCGGTCCTCTTGACATTTTATGGTGATAGTGGGTGTCCCTTAGTGACCGAGTTTAATTTGGCGGTATCGATAGTTCCAGTGAGTTACCTGTCTACTTCAAGTGGAGAAATGGTGTGGAAGAAGTAACCGATATAACTGCAAAGTAGAAAACATAAGGCAAACTGAACTTGAAGTCCATTTTGGTCCAGATATGGAGAGAGCCTGTGATGGGGCGCAGACGTGTTCGTACGTGCTATATCAGCGCAAGTGAAAGCTTGATCAAGCAGTTTTACCAACGTATTTAAGTCATCTGACATGCGTATTTCGGAGGGAATGTTGTTCTATACTATTGCATAATTTATGAGGAAGATGTTTTCCCGAGTTTTTGATCTGTATTCCCCAACTTTGACGGTAGATACTTTGTTTCGAAGTTCGTTTTCGTGTGAATCGCGGGGAAGAACTACCAAACATGTTGATTAAGTAAGGTTTTTGAGTAGTTAGAAGTAGTCAAACAAATTAGACCTAAGCGTTCTCTTCCAGAGGGGTTCTATAGCTAAGATTTGGCATCAGGAACTGTAGTCAACGACCGATTCAGTCTTGAATATTTTCCGGGTGAATTCTCGTTGTATTTCTTCCACCTTTAGTATACCAGATAGGCGTAGGTTGGAAATAAGAACGAGCAGTATTCAATGATAGGTCGTAGCCTCTTCGTAGTCTCTGCCTATTCTCCCACTGACTGCAGCGCAGATGATGTAAAAGATGAGTTTTACAGAAAGCTCTCCGACCTCCCCCTAAAAGCTAGGCGCTCGGATGTAGTAATAGTGGCCGGTGACTATAATGCTCAAGTAGGTAAACTAAGCGATAGGGAAAGACACCTAGGTGGATCATATGGTGTCGTGGCTCGAAGAACAGATAATGGCGACCGTCTGTTGCAGCTATGCTCAGATAACCGCCTGTTCCTTGCAAATACTAACTTTAAGCATAAGGAAAAACATCTTTTAACATGGCGACCATCTAATTCGTCCCAACGTTGGACTCAAATAGATCACATCGCTATCAGCCACCGATGGAGGGGCTCGATAGAAGACTGTCACTCATTCTGGAGCACATGCTTAAATTCAGATCATGCTCTAGTGCGAGCGCGTATCTGCTTGCGTCTTATTGGACGTAGGAGAGACGCTGCAAGGAAACCTCTTAGGGGCCTACTTAATGATAGTCAAGCTAAGAGTATATTTCTGGAACAACTAGGAAAACAGTTAGGCAGCCATGTATGTGATGCCCACCCCGATGCAGCATGGAATGATATCCGAAAAGCTGTGGAAACAGCAGTGATATCTGCTAGTAAGGTAAACCAGAAGGTTAGGGAGCAACATTGGATCTCAGCAGCATCTATCGCACTGATAGATGCTCGGAAACTCATTCCACCCGGCTCTGAACATAATGAAGAGCGGAGTCAGCTTAAGCGCAAGCTGACAAGAAGTCTACGCAATGATCGTGAACAGTGGTGGGTAGCGAAAGCAAGAGAGATGGAAAAGGCGGAATGCGATTCTCTCCCTCGAAATGCATAATGTTGCTTCAGGATTGGGTTACATCGACACGCGAACTAGTGATAGGGAGTGAAGTAGTTGAGTGTGTCGACCGCTTCACTTATCTTGGAAGTCTCATCAGCCCTTGTGGTCTGGTATGTGACCAAATCTCAGCCCGGATACAGAAGGCTCGACTAGCTTATGCCAACTTGCGTCATTTATGGCATAGGCAAGATATCCGTCTATCAACCAAAGGACGTGTTTGCTGTGCAGCAGTTCATTACGTCATACTTTATGGCAGTGAAACATGGCCGGTAAGAGTAGAGGATATTCGTAGGTTACTAGTATTCGATCATAGGTGTCTTCGAAACATTGCTTGTATATCATGGGACCATCGAGTAAGTAACGCAGTTTTTAGGAAACGGGTACTAGGTAAGGATGGTAAATTAATTGAAGTAGTGGGACTTCATCAGTTGAGATGACTGGGACACGTGTTACATATGCCCAACGACCGACTACCTCGACGAGCGATGTTCAGTGGTATAGGAGTAGATTGGAAGAAAGCAAGAGGCGGCCAAACCAAAACATGGCACAAGTCCATGAAGTCACTGACAAGTGGACTGAGTCATGTTGGTAGGTGTAGACTACCTGGTTGGGGACCGCGAGATGATAGCAACCGATGGTTAGAGACCCTGAATGACATGGCTCAAATCGTTTGCAATGGCGCAGGTGCATCCATTCTCTGTGTTCTCCCAAATTCTAATCTTCTGAATTCTTCATGTCCCTTTTTTCCTCTTTCCAAATTTATTTCATTGGATTATACTCTTTAAATAACATCTCCAAACCCTAATCTTCCCGGTTACTGCTTACACTCTTATTACCTCCACCACTGCGGGATTTGAATGGACAACTGCATCTCTGTGCTAATGTGGCGTGGCAACTCGTACTTATGTACGTACGTACGAAGTTCTACGTTTTGACTGACTGACTGAAGCATGAGATGTATTCCCATTGTGAGAAAACCATTGGGTTCAGTGGAGCTGGTCGATTCAAGAGTTCGTTGAAGTGTTCTACCCACCTGTTTTACTGTTCTTCAATGCTGGTGATTACCTTACATTCCTTGCTTTTCACTGGTCTTTCTGGTTTGCGGCGATTTCCAGAGAGTTTCTTTGTCGTGTCATACAGTTGTCTCATGTTTCCTTATCTTGCAGCCTTTTCCACCGTCGTTGCTAAATCTTCCACATATTTACTTTTGTCGGTTCTGATGCTCCTCTTCACTTGTTTGTTTACTTCTGTGTATTCAGCTTGTGCCTTGGCTTTTTCTGCTCTTGTTCGACTGGTATTGATTGCTGCCCTCCTGTTCCTTTGTTGGGCACTTCTCAATTGACTGCAGCCTATTGAAGAATTGATCTTTAGCGTCTTCATCGTAGTCATTGGTAGGCGCATAGCATTGGATGATGTTCAATGAAATGCCTTCTTTCTTCGTTTTGAAGGAGGCTTTGATGATCGTCGTTCCATGAGATTCCTATCCTATAAGTGCGTTTTGTGCTCCTTTGGACAGCATCAATGCAACTCCTTGTGTATGTGGGGCATTTTCTTCATCATGGCCGGAGTATAACAGGAGCTCTCCTGTAGTTAGTCGTTGTTGTCCAACTTGCGTCCAATGAGTTTCACTGATCCCAAGCACCTCTAAGTTGTATCTCCTCATTTCTGCAGCAATTTGGAAGGCTCTCCCGGTGTCACACATTGTGCGAACATTCCATGTACCTAAATAAATGGTTGATCTGGTTGTCAGAAGGGGCATCAGCCTCGTAACTTCCGAAGGAATTCGGCTTTCATCATGAGGCGTCATAGTTCTACTAAATGAAGACCTTCTGACTCTCAGGGCAGAGTTTAAAAGGTTTGAATAATTTTTTCTGCTTAGCGTTTTTTAGCGAGTTAGTTTTCTACGGGATGGGGACGCTAACCCCATGCCCAACACTCCTCCTTTATCCGTGCTCGGGACCGGCGGTAGCCGTCAGAGAGACTCCAGGCGGAGTTGTATAGGCATCAGGCGAGATTATATCTTTCTGCCTGGCCATTTGACTGTGAGTGTTAAGGTAGAGAGAAGAAATGCTTGACCGATAGGCCTTTACAGGATTCTTGCAACTGACTATAGGTGAACTCAGAACAGTTGTCATATACAATTATATCCGGTGATCTGTTGCGGGAGAACATCTCCGTCAGAAATTGCAACGTTTGGGTGGTCGTTGATTGCATGACGGGGACGATTTCTGGCCATTTCGAAGAGGCGTCAACAACGACTAGGCAAATGATTTCATTAACTGAGCCTGCGGAATCGACATGTTTCCTCGACCAGGGATACTCGGGCTATGGCTGTGGGATCAACAGTACTTTCGCGTTACACTTGGCCGCTTGATGACACTGCGTGCACTTGCCTACTGAATCCACGATGTGTTGATCCATTAGGGGTCAGTAAGCATAGCCTCTGGCGATGGATTTCATTCGTTTTATAGCAGGATGACCAGTGTGGAATTGCTTTAGCACCCTTGGTCTTAAGGACAATGGCACTACTACTCTATCTCAAAACACCAAGCATTCATTTACGACACATAATGACTCTCGACGGTTGTGAAGCTGCTTCAAGTCGCCATCGAGTCCAGTTGACGGCCAGCCATTGGTGTCGTATTTCATCGCTCTCTCTTCATGATGGAGTCGTTCTTGGGTGCAGATTGTATTTCAGCTGCTGAGACTGGCAAAGCACGAATGGCGGTTGTCAGGTAACATTGCGCGTGGTCCTCTGTTATTAGGGAGGCAATAACTCTATCCTCGCCGGCCATATGGTGTTCGCTGATAAGTTGTGACAAGGCGTCAGTCTACCCAAACTGTTGAGTGCGTCATTACTGAATGTCAAAATCATAACCCGAAAGTATCAAAGGCCATCGCTGGAGATGGTTTGCAGAATGGGCTGGAACAACAGATTTTAACCACAAATGAGAGAAGATGCTTGTGATCGGTGAGAAGAGTAAATCTTCGACCGTACAAAAATTTGTAGAAGCGGTTTACTGCAAACGCAAGGGCGAGAGACTCTTTCTACATTTGACTGTACATTCTGTTCGCCGAAGGTAATGTGCGAGATGCGTGCATAGAAGCTTTCTCTGTTGCGTCCTGAAACTGATGTGAGGTGACAGCAACGAGTCCAAAGGCTGAAGCTTCCGCAGCGACAATGACAGACATGGACGGATCGCAGTGTGTCAGTAATAGTTCAGAGCTAATGACTGTTTTCAGCTTGCAAGATCCAGATTCACATCCCTTTGTGTATGTTATAGTACTTCCCAACACAGTCATTTTCTGTCAAGTTTTACTACGTCTTCCGAAGTTTAGCTAATTGAACAGTTCATTGTCAAATAATGTGCGAGATAAATTGTTAAAATCTTGATAGTGTACTTGTTCGAATGTTAGCATTTAGTACTTCACCAATTTGAAATACAACAGATGTGTGATGAATAGAAAGAGCATGTGAAATGGAAGATTTCATTTGTGTTGAACTGAATCCAATTTGATTGCTTCGAGGTAGTCAGGAATTGTATGTACGGTGATGAATGGAAGTGAGTACATCAACACATTTCCTCCACATGACAACAAATCCACGTGCAGCAGCATTGCAGTTATTCACAGTCACACTTCTGTCAAGTGACGTAGATATTCATCTCACAGCGTAGCGCATCATTGCATGATAGATAGATCGTTTATTGGATTTCAGTGAATTTGACAACTGAAGTGAGTCAGATTATCCTCGTAGACTAGATGGGCACACTACTGAATAGAGTAAGGAGATCAGTATGCTTACTGTGTAACTAGTTGTCTTTTTGTAAAGTGATGTGAATGATGGCACATTCCTTCATTGATTGATTGGCTTTGATAAAGTTGGTTGTGTAGTGACAGGTGTTTACTCAGACTTCCGTTACTTCGTTTCAGATTCCAAAGGTCATTAACGAAACCGAAAAGCAGTCGTATTTTTCGGTCACTACTCCGTGCGGAAAAGGTAACAAACGTTATTTACATTCTGATATACACTGATCTAAACAAGCATTCATCTGATAGCCTAATATTGACTTCTTTATGTACACTCTGATCACCACGTCAATACAGAAATTTGCTGCATTCTGTCATCGTGATCTAATATATCTTTTTTACAGTCTACATGATTCAGTGGTTTCGCGTGAAAACAGATTAGTCGAAGTGTCATTAAAGTGTTGATAGAAAACGTGTGAAATGAAATCTGAATGCTTGTGGCCAACTCATTGTCCAAACACTACTGTTTATTAAGAACTCAACGTGGATGATGTATTTACACATCTTGAAGCAAAGTTGTATTATCCAACTATTCATTTGTTGCTCAATGTTTGATAGTGAAACTGATTGAACGTTATTGTTGCTGCAAAATGAAATGATTCAAAATCGAAATGTCTGTAACCGTCGTTTAATATTTGCTGCATTATTTTATAGGTTTGCTATGCACAACTGCCTAATTACCATAATGTTGTATTTTAAGTCCCTTTGTAGTCGTCATTTCTTTAGTGTTGACAAAGGAGTAGTTTTTTTTGAGAATGTTCCAATCATCTTACTTCAAATAGAAACGAATCACTGTAATGCTCGCTAGTAAAATACCGTAATTCATATTTATCATTTGAGAAACCTTCAAGTTTAAATCAACATCAACTAAACTCGTTGTAGATCGGCATTATCGCCATTCTCAATTCACGTACTTCATCCTATAAACATTTTAAAATAGAATGCAACACCTGTAACGGTAATAAACTACAATTTGTTACGTACAACTGATATTTTGGTGCAATTTCGTAAGATCGTTCTATGTTACAACATTGTATCATTTGTATTTGTTGTGATTTCTGTCTGCTTCTTTTGCTCCTTCACATATAGTTTGATTTATTCGTGTATGACATGTCTTCAGAGGATGCTATGTTAAACCCTCTTCAAACATCATCTGAGAGCTCTCATGTTTTTTTTGTTACAACATTTAAGGTCACCGACACACAGTTACAAAACACGATGTAAAATGTTAGGATTGATACGCTGAAGAAAAAGACACTTATTTCACGCTACAAGGAGACAAAGTTGACGCAGAATAACAGACCAAAAAGGTGATCAGGAAAAAGATCGCGCACAATAGGTAGATCGTTCTCTAAGAGACGCTTAGCTTTCTCGATATGCTGGCTTCCTCAGACGTACAGCCAAAGGGACCTTAAATGTAAATCCCTTTTGTAGATTTGAAATAAATAAACTAAAAATTGATCCATTCACCTGTTGGTGACAACTTCACCGATTGGCGTATCTCCTTGAGACACTCAATCGTTTCGCATCTACATTCAAACTATAAATGCACAATTCTTCATAAACATAAGGTAAGAATCAGCGTCGTGTTTTCTTGAAGTGACGAAAGATGAAATGGTAAAGAAATTAGATTTACCAGCTGATTACCGACGAAATTGACACACAAACGTTATGAGAGGTAATCACTGTTTCCGGTTCTATGAATTCGGTGGTAGCTATAAAACAATGTGATCCAGAAAAATCTCTGTTAGCACAGTTTCTCCAGCTGAAATGCAGATCTCAAATACATTTTTCAACGCTAAACGATTACCACAGGTCCGTCCGCTAATGAAAAGCCATGAAGATTGGAAACGAAATTTCTAAAAGTATCAATACAGGAATCCGAAAGACTAATGAAGCTAAGGAATTCAAAGAGTCCTAACGGCCTTTTAGTGACTTCATTGCAAATGATCATGTAAAAGGACGTTAGAATCAGGTTTTGTGGAGGTCGTTGAACTTTTAACAAGCAAAAAATAGGTGACAGATATCCATGACACTTTGCTAACATGATATCTTTGCCGACATTGATAGGTTTGAGTTTTGCAAGGAGTCTTCGTAATCCCCAAGTTACAGGCAACTTCTGACGGTTTTGTGTTAATTCGGGTTATGGTCACCGCTATCCGTTACTATTCGCTAGCTGATTCATGAGACAATTCGTGACGATTTATTGGCTTATAATTTATTGTTACGATTTATCCCGAACTGTGCAACAACATGACAGCCACTGTCGAACAGCTTTCGCGGACATTTTCGGACACTTCATCTTTCAGTTGAAATCAGAAGATGATCAAGAAACGCTGATCAAGCGCTGAACAAGAAGGTCGTGTTCGTTCGACGATGGACGGGAATGTCATCAGACATCAAGACTGACACATAGAACTTGGCAGTAGGAGTGTTGTAACGTGAAAGAGTGCTGCTGATTGGAGGTTAGCGAGCGCAAATTATCGATCGGACCAAAGACGCGTAGACACGTAGGAACGGCCTAGAGATCTGATTGGTTCCACTTCGTTGTCTAGCCCAGCCAGTTGAGTCCAGAACGCAAGTCTCAGCCTCTGATATATGAATCACCATATTTCAAACATACTCTGTTTCTATACCAATCAAGCAGACCACATCGCACCATAAAATAGAAAACAATATTTGTACAGTATTTAACGAGTGAAATAAATATTGACCAAGAGGAAATGTCCATTTAAAGTCCAAAGACACCATTAGACTTAATATGATAATTATTGGGGTATTTTTCTGAATATCCCAACAAGGAGATATATTGCAACAGTTGGTAGATGAAACTTTGGAACCACATTCACATTTCGCAAAGAGATAAGACCTTAGTCAGACTATCAATATCATGTTCGGAAGAGAATTGGTAGCAATGGCTAAGCAGCGAAATTCGGCTCTGTTTTGAATCTATAGGATGTTCCAATCTTTTCACTACCCATCCGCTACTCATTTTCAGTACTACTCTCTCAATCTCCACAATGGCAGCGAATCAACTTGGAGTTGTCTCAGACGATCGTTGGTAATATACGCTACACTGACCAAAATGCGTTTGAACACAAATCACATCTGACACTGAGTACATTTTACTGGAAACGTCATGTGATGTGTAAAATTGTCCCTTATTCGTCAGCAGCAACCGTAATCGAAAAGTTATAATCTAACAAATTGTTTCAGCTGTCATACTGCAAGATGTTAATTAAAAGCATGAATAATGAAATTCTTGTACATGACAAAGTTATCTTCGACGGCACAAAATTGTACGTCGATAACTGTAGTAGCAAATGGCACATTTCATTGATCTGTAGAAGATCAGTTATTACTGAATAAGCAAGAGTGATCAAGCACGCCCCGAAAAATGCTCACTTTTACAAACAAAATAATAACTATTTGTAGAGGCGACACTCACAATTATGAAACCGCAACGGTTGGAAAGAGGCAATGTGTACCGAGACATGTGATGAGGAACGATGTGTCATAAACCAAGCGATCATTGGAAAACGTAATGTGGTAGACTGAGAAAAGACTAATAAAATCTTCGTTTGTGACAAGCCATAAGTGAATTTGGATGCTTCAAGGTTATTTATTTGGTTTGCGCTGTTGTTTTTGGAAGAGAGTGCATACGGTTTATTAAACAATATTGCAGCCGTACTGGAGCAATTAGAAGTGCTTACGTTAACTATTTCACACCTTTGTATAAATACAGTTTCGTGCTTATTAGTTTGAATTTATTAAGACTGGAAGCGTGAAGCAGGTCGCTACAATCGATTAGCATCCGTTATGAATCCGGTCTACATCCCGGATCAAATAGTAGGACATAACATGTGGTCACCAACTCCACCTTTCGGAAACAAACTGTGATTCAAAATATCATTTAAACCAAACTTTTTCACTTCTGTGAATTGTACAAGATCTTCACTTGGAAGAATTATGACTCTTCATGTTGAAAGTAGAGATTCTTTGAAAGTCGCGAGGATTATGTCCTACATTGTGTTGAAATGAGAAGGTACAACATGTCAGTTCTCGGAGTAAGTAAAACTCATTAGATACAAGCTGTGCAGGAAAAGATTGGATTGGAGAATATACTGTTGTACTGTAGTCATGCGTGAAAAATAAACAATAAGTTCAGCTCTTTTATTAATGACACATGTGTGTAATCTATGTTTACATTCATCGATATCCATTATCTGTTACTTTGATAAATGTGAACATGTCAATTCTGAACTAAGCGTATTAATCGCTTTACTCTTTCTTAATGAACATGAACTCCGTTTCGTACTCTATACCCTTGAGTTGATATTGACTAAAGCGTTTCTCAACCTTGAGACGTTTGTGAATGCTGTTCATAAGAAAAATATTCGGTTCCGTGGCAAAAACGCAAAATAGCATTATGAAAAAAGAACAATAAATAAGCTACATAATACCGAATAAATTTTATCAACCTTCAAATATTTACTTAACATGTTCATATGAAGAACTTTGTGTTCCCATTGACATCAATGTAGAATTGATTTATGAGAAATTGACAGTGATTTTATGGGATTAGCTGACTATTCCGATAACTATTGATTCCGTGAAATCGATGAGCTGAACAAACACTTAAGTGAACTTTTATCAAACCTTAGTGAATAAGCTACGTAACTACCTAAAAATACTGTGACTACATGTAATGACGATGGTTAATAATAATTTGATAATAGGTAAGACATTAGTGAGACAATTCTATGTATAATTGAAATTAGTTCTGATGTTCACGATTTCGCGAAATTACCTAACAACCGTTTATTCGACCATAGAATGTGATACTCGTGGAAGCAATATTTTGGAGACAAAAATTTACCATCACACTAACAAGAATGACATTTTGCAATTATAACCAAATCATGAATAGTTTTGACTTCTTCCGCTGAAAGTATTCATTTACGAAAGTGTAGACTGTTAGATATTTAACAGTAATTGAGTCATTATGTTCAGTGTGAACACATTCACGTCCACTACTCCCTGGCTAATAGGAAACGTTTTGTCTATTTAGATCGCTAAATCTATTTAGAGCGAACTGTACAATGTGCCGGTCAAATGGGCTTTTTGTGACTGTTCGGAACTTACGATCTCACATTCAACGATGATGGAGTCGTCTGACAGGACTTATTTCATTAAACATAAATTCAGATGTAAAAATGCAAATTAAGATATCCAATCAAGACAGATCTTGCCGCTTGAATTTTAACCCATCAAATCAAAACAATTCATCATTAGTAAACAGTGCACAAACCATTACAAGTAAGAAAATTTTTTGTTTGTGAAAATATGAGCATACATTTTGACCTACATTAAAAACCCCTCACTTAGTTGAAACTATGGCTAATCATATCCAATACAATTGTCATCAATAGAGGCCTTGGAATTTCAACCAACGGTGGATAGGTGTCAGCCTTTGGAGTACAACATCTGAAAGCATATTGCATTACGATGAGTTCGTCTTCCATGATGATTGGTTAACAATGATCATATGATTTTATGAAACGCGATGTTTCTAATGGTCACTTTGGATCGTCAAATAAGAAAGGAACAAACAAAAACATAAAAAATTGATATAAACACGACAAGGTCTAACAACAATTAATAACATTGTGAACAAGAAGATGAGGTGAGTGATGACTGTACAGGTAAAGCAAATGAGTGTGTTATATGAATTTCAATTTGTTTCAATGAAATAAGGCTGTCTATTTCTATCTGAACCATTCCAGGCATAGCTTTGCAACTGGCCAGTTTATACTTCTCTATTCTATCATCGTATTGATTTATAAATTCTTTGACTGCTATGACATTTGCACAAAACCTGAATTGGAGAAATACGAAAAAGTAATTTTGAAAGTGATGCATCTAGTTATGTAAGTAATCAGTCCGGTTCTAATACACATATTCAGTCTCATCACTACTATTATTCCCGGACAATCCGCTCTAATCGGTCTCTTCCAGTTGTTAGACGCAGCTTTGAAAAATTGGAGGCTGATAAAGTGAGTTGACTTAATTTTGCAATCGCGATACTAATCCATATGTTTGCATATCATCAGGAAATTGATGCAAAATTCCCGTTTACGTTTTACGGTACCAAAGTCACCAGATTCATTATAAACAAATTAGGTAAGAGAATCATTTTCATCGAACTAAAATTGTTACCGAGTTTTGTTTATTCACATTTCATTCCGTGAACTAATGTTGCTTTAATTTCTTCAGTAAATCAGTTTTATACCATTTCTACCATTCAAAACGTCTACTGATATCTTATTTCGTTCAAGTTGTAAACAGTTTAAAGTCTTACGGAAATTGAATTACGGTCCATGTAACTCATCTTGTCGCCGGTTAATCTAAAATTCTTTAATTCATTCTCTACAAATTGGCAATTAAATTTCATGTTTTTATTCGATAAACACAGGTAAAATTAGTGTGTACGGTCAACAGTACTTAGGAAAAATTAGCAATCATATGGGAAACAATTATGATTCGGAATCTGAAATTTTGTATCAGCGTGAGTACCTCTATTATCCGGTGATAATTTGTTTTGCCTTTCATTTCTCACTTTTATTTTGCATAAATGAATCAATATTTGACCTGGTTATATTTTGAGAGCTGACCAGTACACAGTGAATAATTTGCTTGTATGATTTGATGCCTCAGAATGTGTTCAGAACACGTATTCATTACTGTCAAGTGAAAACGATGGTTCACTTCGAAATAAACGCAAATTGATTGAGTAGAAATCATAAATCGAACAAATCCAACTGAACACATTTAGAACAATGAACGATGTTGTGTGAGAAATCATTTTGGATGATTGAATCTCATTGACTACCAAATTACATTCGATGACGTCCAAATGTTTTCTTTAATTTACTTCATAAAGAATTAAGATCTCTTAGTCACTATCGGTGGACTACCGTGTGTATTCATCACATTCATGACTATCATATTCGTATGGATCTAAAACATCCGCCAGTAATAATAATCATAATGACAGATGATAAAAATTACCATGAACAGCGCACTGGTATAACATCATTGAATCGACACGGAAACAACTAGAACATCAAAATGAAGTTCACCCATTTTGTTCAGTTATTGCATTTAGTGACATTAAACTAGAATTTCTGATAATAATTAGTTCAATTGTGAGGGAACACTGCTCGACTGGAATAACACAATCTCAAAAAGGATTTTGTATGTGCATTGTCGTTTAGATATTACCAGTCTACTAGATCGTCTGAAGCATCTAAAATCAACGCTACAGAAGTAAAATATTCTTCTCAGTTGGTTAGATTGAAACATTCATCATATCGTTGACATAAGTATTAGTCTCCTTGCAACTCCCATTTAGTTGAACCGGTTTATTTAAATCTTGAAAGGAAGATGATAACTCGTGTCCAAACTCATTCTCTGTGAATATTCATTATGCATATATATAAAACACAAATATTTTTATCTTCATCATTTCAGAGGGATTATTCGCCGTCAGAGAGCGTTTTTATCTAGATGCTTATGATAAAGGTATGTATCTATAAAATGATTATTTGATTACACTTGAAATATTTAAACATAGACACCATCATTCGCAGTACTGGCTTACACATTTCCTGTTCATTTGACGTCACTGAATTCTTTTCAAAAACTGACAAAACAATAAAGTGTAACCATCACAGAAAATTAGGAAGAGGGAAGTATATGTGGAATGCATCGATTATTTGAACACATCGATTAAGATCTGAAAGACAGTTGGCATAATCAGGAGCATACTGGATTTCACGTGTAATAAATAGATCCGTATGAATAGATTAGGTTATTAACACATTTTACTTGTGGATAAAAGAATTCAGAGGTACATCTTCGTCACCAGGCTTCACAGCTGCTTGATCAGAAGTCTGTATTCCGAAATGAGTGTATTTGTGTTACTCACCATACGGTCATTCATAAAAATTATTCATTCAAATTAAGAAATCACCAAGACGAATAATCCAAAGCTTTACATTTTCCATCGTAACCGAACACCGATAAACGAATGTAATGCATAAGCAACTAAGTTACCATGTTCTATTTGTAAACAAACAAACCATAGCTAATGTCATGTGTACTAAGGGTCGATTTCTTCAGTGGTATTTATAAAGAGTGTTGAGCAAATTTCAATACCACCTCAACTATCAGATTTAATTGGAAGCTTGAAGATTTATTTCGATATGAAAACGGGGTTGTAATACGACTTCGGAACCTAGTTATCTGACATTTATATTGAAGGATGCATGCATGCTTCATTTACACGACGTTCACCAGATTACATTTATTACGAATTCTATCAATAAAATCGTTTGAGATAACGAAGAAAATACCTGCCTAAAACTGATCAATTTGCGCGTAGACACATATAGTTCCGCATCCAACAATGACATGCTAATCACTAATATCTCAAATTCTAAATAACGATAGTCTTCTGTTTGAAGGTCGTGGTCGTACATTCAGTATAACTACTATGATACATCCGAATGGGAAGATATCATTCTATTATGAAAACGTAAGTTGCACAATTGAATAGTAATGTAGTGTTGTTTCATGTATTTCAGATTATTATCTTACTTTGCGTGAGTCGACAATGTCGAATGCATCAAGATACATCGAACACGATAGAAGTATACCAACATTTTTTAACGTGCACACAGTCTATACGACTCGATGAATAATTCCGTAATGACACACTTTATCCAGGTACTTTTTTAAAACAATGAATTATAGGAAGTCAAATGTTATCGATATAAATTCTAAAGTCTTTTAGCCGGTTAAGGACAAACAGTGTATGTTATAGTACTTCCCAACACAGTCATTTTCTGTCAAGTTTTACTACGTCTTCCGAAGTTTAGCTAATTGAACAGTTCATTGTCAAATAATGTGCGAGATAAATTGTTAAAATCTTGATAGTGTACTTGTTCGAATGTTAGCATTTAGTACTTCACCAATTTGAAATACAACAGATGTGTGATGAATAGAAAGAGCATGTGAAATGGAAGATTTCATTTGTGTTGAACTGAATCCAATTTGATTGCTTCGAGGTAGTCAGGAATTGTATGTACGGTGATGAATGGAAGTGAGTACATCAACACATTTCCTCCACATGACAACAAATCCACGTGCAGCAGCATTGCAGTTATTCACAGTCACACTTCTGTCAAGTGACGTAGATATTCATCTCACAGCGTAGCGCATCATTGCATGATAGATAGATCGTTTATTGGATTTCAGTGAATTTGACAACTGAAGTGAGTCAGATTATCCTCGTAGACTAGATGGGCACACTACTGAATAGAGTAAGGAGATCAGTATGCTTACTGTGTAACTAGTTGTCTTTTGTAAAGTGATGTGAATGATGGCACATTCCTTCATTGATTGGTTGGCTTTGATAAAGTTGGTTGTGTAGTGACAGGTGTTTACTCAGACTTCCGTTACTTCGTTTCAGATTCCAAAGGTCATTAACGAAACCGAAAAGCAGTCGTATTTTTCGGTCACTACTCCGTGCGGAAAAGGTAACAAACGTTATTTACATTCTGATATACACTGATCTAAACAAGCATTCATCTGATAGCCTAATATTGACTTCTTTATGTACACTCTGATCACCACGTCAATACAAAATTTGCTGCATTCTGTCATCGTGATCTAATATATCTTTTTTACAGTCTACATGATTCAGTGGTTTCGCGTGAAAACAGATTAGTCGAAGTGTCATTAAAGTGTTGATAGAAAACGTGTGAAATGAAATCTGAATGCTTGTGGCCAACTCATTGTCCAAACACTACTGTTTATTAAGAACTCAACGTGGATGATGTATTTACACATCTTGAAGCGAAGTTGTATTTTCATATGTGATAATAAATCAATGTGCAAACCATTTCTGAGAAATCGGCGTGTTTAGGTCAAGTCGTCTTACAATGAACTACTTAATTCTTATGAATTTAATTCAAGTATGTGTGTCTTTATTTGAAAAACCGTCATCCTGGTTGGTGTCACAAAAACGATTGTCGTTTTTTCGATGAAATCGTATTGGTGCTGTTACTGTTTTATATGCTGAATTCCGTAAACAATGAATTTCCTGATTCACGTCTGCTGACGCACGCCTAACCTGATATACAGAGTAATGTAACTATGATATGTGAATATTTCATCATGGATATCCACTGAAGTCGTTCCCATTTTTAACAGTCGCTTTTTAAACAAAATCTCAGTTGTTTTCCTCTGTACAATTTATTTCACAAGATGCGAAAGAAATTGTAATGAACGTTCCTGGTAAATGGATTCAAAGTGTAACGTTAGTGGAGTATGAAGCTCTCGGGGGTATGTTGAACCTTTCAAAAATTGAAAATTTCATGTGCACATTCTGTAAATAATTAAGTGAAATTTAGCTACCAGTATCAAATGACGTTACTCTATACGTGGATTCTCTGTTGATTATTGAAAGTGATGGAGGACGGATGTCCTTCATGTCCTCACGTTGATAAAATTCACTTAAGCCTACATAATGTCACAAAACGATAGATGAGATGATATATGTCAGTTAGTTGATTGTGCATTGATTTGGAAGTGTCCATAGTTTTTCAACTTGCAACATGTGATATTGGACTTTCCTGAGTTATTAAAATCGCTGAGACATTTCCTGAAATTGTAATTAACTCCAAGACATTAGCTTACTTTCCTAAATCTATACTTCATCTTGTTCATCCAATGAATTGGACGTGTAGACAAGTCAGGTGTTCAGATTTCGATATACCATAGGTAGTTGATACTTGTACAGTATCAAAAATACTGAAGATTTTCATGTTATGTAAGTGTATCATTTCCCACTGATATGTATAGTGAGTGATCTCGAACACTGTTTAGTTCGTCATGTGTTAGAGTTTTGAAATAACATCACTATGACCGAGAAAATTATCCCACAATCTAATGTTCAGATTGAAAGTTTCATTTATTATCGATGAATATTCATGATCCAACTAGTATGACGTGCTAGCCGACACCACACACAGTATAATGTGATCACATAGTTCGAAACATTCCATATCGATAGGTCGACTGAAATCTTTTCCAGAAAAACGTCATCGACGAATTGAAAAACAATGTCACTCCCCCATTGTTTTTCAGTCGACTTAAGAGAATTATAAGTGATTTTATTGTCTAGGGACAACTGACTTTCCTGCACGGATTTCAAAATAGTCAGTGTGAGTGAGTTAACAATGTTATTTATCAGTTTTCACATGTTGAAGCGGTATACAACACACGTTTTTATCATCAGACTGATAGCAATGAATGAAACTCAAACTCTACTAGAAATCAAATGCAGTGGGCTTTGCTGAACCCGGTGACAGCATAGCGTATTCATTTCTGAATGCGAACAGTCTTCAAAATCTACCAAATCCGCACCTCAATACTCATCGTTGAACATTCAACTTAGTTTCATTCAGTTGCGAGGTGTTGTCCTGAAACGTGAATGACATAGTATGAACGAGTTTACTTTCTCATTGATATCTACATTGAGTAATCACAAAGAATTTCCAGCTTATCATGTGGTAGTGTAATAAAATATCATCTTGAAAACTGAGGGAATCATTCCATAATGTAGTGTTTAGATCGACTTTAATATTCGTTGAATAAAATGCTATTCACTATGGATGTATTTTCATTCAAAGCCAAAATATTGTCGTGAATTGTGGATGTCAATGAAAGTGTGCTGAATTTCGGATTGCGCGAGGTGATGACAAATTCTTAGTGAATGAAATCATCATTATACCATTGAGTTATAGTTATATGTTTTGTAATTCACTCATCTTTTGTTTGATAACTTGTTATGAAATCACCTCATTCTTCCCCCGAAGATTGTCCAAAGCACAGTTCGACTGAAGCATGTCATGGAGCAACAACATTGAATACAAGGTGTATTTGGTGTGAAACAGCCAATATGTGCATTACCAGCAATGATGAGGATATTCATGAATTCAAAGTAAATGGTTGCAAGAATAATGTAAGTGATTGATAGACTTCACACATTGTTTTCAATATTACCATATTCTACATTGTAAATCTATTTACTCGGAAATACATTTTCTTGTTGCAAACAAGTAGTGTATTGTATACGTTGATGATGTTTAATCAGATATGAGTACGATTCTATGTTTCCAATGTGAACATTCAACAACCAATAGAAGCGTCGTTTGACACTTATGCTTGAAAAAATGTTAATTCTTCTTCTCATAGAATGTGTAGTGATTCTCGATGTCCAATATGAAGCCGTCTGTATGTGTGAATTGTTACAAAATACCGATGACATTAGTTTGAATGATCAAGCATAGTCTGCTATAAATTCTGCATCATGTTTGGGAAGTCAAAGTTCGTGGACTCCCTTTTTTGTAATTTTCAGTCTGGATGGATTGCTTCAATAAAGCCGTCAGTTATTGCTTTGTTATTAATTATTTACATTGTGATAACATGAACCACTCGGGAAACAAATTCCGTGACACGAATAAGTTGTCAGTTAGTTGTTGGATAGTGTGGACTTATCACATTGACTGTCAAATCAGTATCAGATATTCTAAATCATTATTCATTGATCACATAGTGCAAATGTAAATTATGTAACTAATTGTTGAATTCAATTCTGACATCAATACTGACAATGGTGTATAATGAGTGATCAAATATTTGATATTTAATTATATTTCCACTGTTTCTTTCTTCTAAAGAGCTTGGATGTCAATGCTCCCATTGAACTAAAAACTCCAGCAACTAATGAATTGAAGAAGACTGAATCACATTTGGTAAATATTTTGATATTTTGTAATCATTATACTATTTCGTTATTTTCAGGAAAGAAAATCACTGTCATACGTGTACATCGTTGTACCATTAGTTATATGTTTCCTTATTGTATGCATTGGTTGTGGCATTTGGCTATGGTTCTATAGAAGGGAGAGAGTTCATCAATGGTTCTCACAAATAGCTTCTCAATTTTCCTCATCAAGATGACTGTGTTATTTTCATTTTCGTATTTTATGAAATACACTTCCTATTTATGTTAATCATTTCAATACATTGAAGATTGTTTCATGGAACTGCATATCACATTGATGATTGTTAACGTAATGACTGATGTCACTTTGTTGGTAGAATATAAAAATATAATTTTTTCGTATTTGTGTCATTGTTTTCATTCAATGGAAACATGGGTAATTTCACAAGTGGTGACAACATTGCACTTGTCAATTAACAGTATCGTGTATGCATGATTATGTGACCATCGAAATCAGCAATGAGTCCGTTAAAAATGTCCATTTTATTAAAGTCACAATACTGAGAAATTTCAATCGAAATTGACGTCGTTCATTGTTTTAAACTAAACTGCCGGAATGAGGCATCAATATTTAACAAGGCACCTTAATCTTTCGTTATTTGAGTATTCACCGTCTAATGAAAGCTGGTTGACAGACTGTTGTTAATTAGGTGTTATGAATGTGTTGAATATGAAATAATTTTCGAGTGTCTAGCTGATACTCAAGTAGGAATGAAAAAAGATGTATAGTGAATGATGAACTGGTAACAGTCCTGCCGTTGCATTGGTAATAAGATGAAAGATTTGAAAAAATAAAACCCTGAAGTGTAAGCGTCAATTATTGATCACATTATGAAATAAAACTTGGCTAATAATCGGTCCTATTCTCATGGATTTATGAGAAATTAGTCTAGTGTGAAATAACTAGTTTTGTAAAGTATCATACCTTTAATACCTCCAGTTTAGATAAACGTTTTTAAACTGATTACTTTGGCTTTGCACTCTTCTCTTTATCTAACGTTGATTTTACAAAGACTAATTCGTTTACACAGCATTTGTCACTGATGTTTGGAATGGACTAATACCTCCTGTAAGATCCATTTTGAAGGATTTGTGTGTGTGTTTGTGTGAAAATCCCTCCATGTACACATTTGTAGCGTGTTCCTATTGTTGCTCCGTCAGTTTTACATTTTGTTATTCTTTTTGATTCCATTTGAGTTGGTCATATTTGTATTTTATTACAGTTTTTTATTTTTCCTTACGCCTTCACTAAATTTCCGTGTTTCTTCCTGAACTCCATTTATGTTGTGTTTACTTGATACTAAGTCTTGGCAACAGCCATATTGGTTTGCATAGGTTCGTTCCTTCTTTTCCTTGTGATGCTTGTATTGACTAGAATTGTACATTTTTTATTGTGAATTGAGGCACAATTCCAGAATTGGAAACACTCTGTGTTATCAAGCAATCAAGTAGTATCTTTTGAACGAATCTATGCGTGATCTATCCATGCAGGATGGAATAACATTGATTTGTTGCGATTGGTAATTTTTTCTCATCCTTTATCAACTTTCTTATTTATTGTAATTTAGACTTAATTGATTGAGCAATTATTGGCTGAATAGCTGGGTGCATTTAAATTTATAATGAATTTCACAATCGCCATTTTACCCAATCACATTGTTTTGCTTTCAACTGGGCAAGGGTGCGTATCTAACCCACCTAGACAGTTATTCTTCAGTGAGAACATTAGTTTTTGCATCTAACATTCCCAAGAATTAGTACATTCATTGAAATGAAGTATCTTTCAAATTATGAAAACAAAAGTTATGTACCAGAAAATCTACGAAGTTATAGAAGGTTTTTAACATCATTCACATTTTCTCTAAATGGAGTATTAGCGTTAATACTGGGATCGAATGATGGAATATATATAAGACATTTTTCTTCCACACAAAACTGTAAACAGCATTATAATATTGTCAGAGTGGGTATTCGTTGAGATTGCAGTTATTTTAACATTGCGATTCATGAGTATGTAAAACTATGGTCTACTATAACGTTAGCGCTGCTCTAATAATAGACCTAATCCTAAATTTGTAGATTTATCATGATATAACTGCCTAATCTATAAGATCTTACGTGGAAGTCACACCATCGACTACGACAACTCACTGTATCGTAACAATTACCAATACATGATGTAGAACAAGCTTAGGCTAGAGAAAGAACAATATATTTAATATGAATAGAAGATATAAGGTAATGTTCAGATGACCACGCCTGCATGGCCGAGCCATGCCATTCGATCAACTCTAATTCATTCAATTCATTGTTCGCGCCTTCTCCATCGTTAGGTATTTCTCCGCGTTAAATATTGAATATCTATTTCTGAGTAGTCTTGTGTTCACAGCTTTGTGGATTGTGTGGCTATTGTCCAATGCCACTACAAGTATTATACTAAACGACCATCCGGTGCTTCCATCTTTTTAATGGTGCCCTAGCCCAGACTGATACATGGATTCAATCATTGTCGTATTCACCATAGTAGTTTAATTTCACATCATCAGAGAGATACACTCCATCTTTTTTGCTGTGCAACTCATCCAGTGTATGTAAATCTGTCAGAAGTGTGAAAAAACAAAAGAGACTTATCCTTATCCTAAATATGAAGTTAGTTGAACAATACAACTGAGATGGAAAATGATTGGAGTGTTTATTCATAGCTGGAGCAAGACCATCTATGAATTGACAAACAAAAGATTTGTTTTCACTTCATCTTCTTTTAAGAAAAGAAGTAATAATTTGTAAAATGAGAATTTCACTCATCTTTGATTTTTGAATGTAGGTGATTATCGGCCAAATAAACAATTTATTATTAGAAAACGATACAGAATAAAGAATACCATATTATTTGATTGATGAGATGTAATTAGGTGATAAATGATAACAAAGTATAATCATGGCTGATTCTATAAACAAGAGAGGTCAACACAAATATGTTCTTGTTCATTAGACAAACACGTTGTTTACACTGAGATTAAAGAAGGAGTAATCAATATTACTTTGAATATTTTATTGGATATTACAGAAATGATAGAAGTTGATGTTATTTTATATTCAGTGCGATGGATCAGACAGAATTCTCAAATTTCCAAATCTTACTCCTAAATCCATAGGATTTACAGGTCAATGGCGTTTGTATAAATTAAGGATACATTTGTACTTGAAGGCTGTCTGATTTCCAATTCCGAAAACAATACGTTCATCTGTCCTCATCTAGTTGTCACGCAATATAACTCAATCTTTATAAGGAAAAATGACTGGTGACTAGCAATTTATTCCATGATGCGCTTTTCCCCTTTTTGTGACTCGTCATCTGGACGACCACTACATACATCTTTGTGTAGGAATGAAGTTTATTGTATCATGACAGTTGTGATGAGATGGTTGATGCGACAAAGTAATTGATGATGATTAAAACAATACCATCGTCGCAGAAAAGAAGGCAACATCAATAAAGACAGTATGTACACCACGGTCTGTACAGCAACAGACACACACACATGCGTGTAGCATATAGGCAGGCGTCCCTAGACAAAGTAAGATACCTCAAAACTACCAGAGTTTATGCACGCAAGGAAACATATGATTGCTCTACAATACCTTATCCAGCAAATATACTATATAACCAACAGTTTGAAGACACCACAAGTATTCAGTGTTTGACAACGCTTTTATCAGTAACATCTAATATAATTCGTACCCACCAAGAGGAATCAAAAGACAGAGTCGAGGAGATCGGAAGAGTGTATTTAGCGATAACCAATATATCGGAATTCTGTGATCTAAATTGGTTAGCGATTGCGGCAGATGTTGAGCACGGCGTTCCCACACGTGGTCTGGTGCGGATGCATGACCGAGCGCCTTCAGCTACGTGAGTCCACTAAAACATGTGGTCAGCATCCAATGTCGAAAACGTACAAAGCTACTTATTTTGGGGATTTATTTACCGCCACAGATTACTCCCCCCCCTAGTGGGGTAGTGATGACCTTCAGACGTGGCCAGCCAGAATGTTAAACCCAACGAGTTTTGTCGTTGGTAAACACTCTTATGATAGCTTGCTAGGTTTAGCAGAATCTGGTCGTCTTTCCTTACCATATACGACCACGAAGTACAGTATAGTAAAAAAAGAAAAGGTACAATGAAGATTTCGGCTCCTCGTAAACATCATCGTTCTTTTCCAGCTGTCCTGGAAAAGAAAGAAGAAAATGTAAGCGCATGTAAAAATACACTCGTACGCACGTACAAACACAACGCCGGCGAAAAAAAGTGGAAAAAAAACTCATATACACGTATTATAGTTAAAAATAGGATTTTTCGGTTTTTGTTTTTTTTTCGAAATAAAAAATATAAATACATAAGCATATCGAAATTGTTATTTTAAAAAAATATTACATCTGGTAAAAAAAATCGAAATAATATAAAATGTCAAGTAGTGCCTTACGTGCAATAGTCGTTTAAATGTTCTGGAAATCTAACTCTTCTTCCAGAACGCGTCGTTTTAAGTTTCTTTTCAGATACATTCGGAGTATCGTCGCTAGTGTTGGTTGTCGGTTGGGGAATTATGAGTGTAGGAGTCGTGTTGTGCGATTGTACCGGAGGAAAGTCGACGTGAATAGGATTTCTTTCTAAATACACTGCTTTTAAGCGATCGATGCTGATGCTATCGTTGGTTCCGTTCATATCGATTATATGGTACTTAGATTCACGTTGTAGAACTTTGAAAAGTCCTTCGTATGCTGATTCGAAGGGTCGTCGATTCAAGTCTCGACGAACGAAAACGTGTGTACTATATCGTAAGTCAGGTTGATTGTGGTCGAGTAGAAGCAGGTTTAATTGAACGTATTGCGTTTGTAAGCCTGTTCGTGTAGGAGGGTAGATCCATGTTCATTGAAGAGGATGAAGGACCCACCACTTCTCCTGGAAGTCGAAGCGTCGTTCCATAAACGAGTCCAGCCGCAGGGTATCCAATGTCAGCTGTCACTGCATTGCGAATACCTAATAAGACGAGTGGAAGAGCGTCGGTCCACTGTGAAACGTTTGCAGCTGACAGTGAAGCTTTTAGTTGTCGGTGAAAGCGTTCTACCAACCCGTTTGCTTGTGAGTGGTAGGCGGTCGTTCAGAAGCGAGTGATTCCTAAAAGTGTGGTCAGACGACAAAAACGTTCGGATTCAAACTGACGTCCGTGGTCTGTAGTGATGGTTGAAGGGCAGTCGAAGTTTGCTTCCCACCGTTCGACGAAGGTGTAGGCCACTGTTTCAGCAGTGATGTCCTTGATAGGTACTGCTTCTGGCCATCGAGTGAAACGGTCAACGCAGGTTGAGAGATAAGAGTATCCATTTGAATCTGGTAAAGTTCCCTCCAAATCCAGATAAACATGATGGAAACGAGCATCGGGAGTTTTAAGTGAGCCTGAGGGACATCTACTGTGTCTGATAACCTTAGATTTTTGACCGCTTACGCTGGAGCGTGCTCACTCACCCGCATCTTTATTCATACCAGGCCAGCAAAACCGTTCTGCTATAAGCTTGATGGTTGCACGAACGCCTGGATGAGAAAGTTTGTGCAACGTGTTGAAGACATTGCGTCGATAATGTTTCGGCACGATTGGGCGATCCCTACCTGTAGATGTGTCACAAAGTAAGGTTGCCTTACCTGTTCCCATATGTTTGAGGCGTAGTTTGAGGGTTGTAGACGATAACTCATGCTGAAGATCAGTGTCTTCTTTTTGAAGCTCGGCGAGTTTAAGAAGATCAATTCCTTGCAAACTGTTCAAGGAAGTTATGTAATCAATGTCAGTCCTAAAACATGGGAAGATTCAAGTAAAACAATACCAAAGGAATCAAACTTCACCCCATTGCACAAGCAAGAAGAATGATAATGCTTGAGATGTGATTCTCTGTCCAGACTCGCGATTAGGCAGTCGTCAACATACGCATGTACGAAGTTGAGACCTCGAAAAACGTCGTCTATGAATCTTTGGAAGTTTTGTGCAGCGTTTCCTGGACCAAAAGGCATTCGCGAAAATTCATAGAGTCCGAAAGGAGTAATGATGGCGGTTTTCGGTATATCGTCTGCAGCCATAGGGATTTGGTTATACGCTTTAACCAAGTCCATTTTCGAAAAGACAGTTGTCCCTTTCGAGGTAGCTGTCAAATCGTGAATGTGAGGCAACGGATAACGATCGAAAATGGTTTTCGCGTTCAAGCGCCGATAGTCACCAGTTGGACGCCAATCGTTGCTGTTCTTTTTAGGGGCCATGTGCAACGGAGATCTCCATGGACTATTTGACGGTCTTATGATATCTGAGTCTATCATGTGGTCAAATTCGTTTCTGGCCAACCTCAGCTTTTCGGGAGCCAGTCGGTGTGCTTTCGAGAATACAGATGGTCCTGTGGTCGTGATGTGATGTGTAACGTTGCTGGTTACACACGGCAATTTTGGTTGCGTTTAGTGTATCCCAGGATACTCATCGAGTAGTGGTTGACAGATCAAGTTCATCGTGTGCTTAATTGTGACCGAAGATAATCTACAACCGGAAAGGGAAGTTGCGCAAACAGATAAATTGATGTTTCCGTCTACTAGCCCCTGTTTACGCGTATCAATGAGTAGATTGTGATGCTGTAGAAGGTCTGTATCAATAGAAACATCTGCAACAACGAAAATCCAGTGAACGAGTTTGCGTAAACCCACGTTAAGGTAAACGTACCTTTCGCCATACGTAGCGATAGGCTTTCCGTTTGCTGCCTGTAAGGTTAAAGCCGATTCGTGAAGCCGGTCGTTGGGATTCGCTGGGAGAACGCTAAATTCTGCGCCAGTATCGACGAGGTAGCGAACTTGTGTTGTCACATCTGTGACGTACAACAGACGGCTATGTTCGCCGGCTACGGTTGCCGTTAACGCGTGCCGGCTTGGAAGTCTCCCGAGTTGTTTTTCGTACCGGTCCGTTTTGAGTTGGGAAAATTGCAGGATGTTTTGCGACTTCTGGAAGTCTTTCCAGCACCAGTCGGGATTATCCGTCTCTCGTGTTCTAGAGACAGGTCGCCTACGTGAAATGCTTCTACGTAGGGTGTGACCGCTTACGGTCGTTACAAAATTTCAGACAACGCGCAAGTGTATGACATAACTCTGTCACGTCATTCTTGGTCGCTTGAGGTTTTCCTTTGACTGGAAAAACCTCGGTATAAGAAGATTTGGTGATTTTTGAAATGCAGTCGACAGATGCAGCCAGCTAGTCTAAGGCGTTATTATGAAATAAGACAAGCACAGCCTGCACTTGTTGAGGACGTTTGGACAAGAAAAGGTGTCTGAATAGGCCATCATCGAAAGTTCTTTGACCGATAACCTTTCTCATTCGTTGCGATATGTCCGTCGCAGAATCGTGTTGCAGGTTGATGTTATTGAGGAGTTGGTTTAACCTTTGTCTATCGGTTAGGTCCACGCGTTTAGAAATAGAACGTTTCAGCGTTTCACAAGGATCCGAGACATCACTAGTAAACATACTAGGTGTTCCGCACCCGTTGAATTGGCGCGGTAGTGCCTTTACTACTGCGAGGAATTGTGCACGTGTGTCAATCACGCCGTTCCCAGAGAAGTCGGCTTCTGTGTAGCAAAATCAGGCTTCGATGTTGTCTGGCCAGAAGGGCATCAGCTGAAACGAAGGTGTGGATATAGTCTTAAGCTTAAGTACTTTGGTTGTCTGTTAAGTCATGATGAAATATGAAGTACGAGAATGAACGTGGGAAAAATATATATTTATATTCAAAAAGCACGAAAAAATATCACAATGTATAAAAATTAAGATAAATCAATGATATTTAGAATCTCAAAATGGAACAGACTCATAGTTTGTGATTTGGTGTACCAGATCACGTTAGGCTCACCAGTGAAGTTGTCACAGGTATTCAGTGTTTCACAACGCTTTAACCAGTAACACCTTCTAATATATCTCGTACTCGCCAAGAGGAATCAAAAGAGCCTTTCTAATTCATATCCATATAACAACATTTTCATTTGATCTTTATGATAAAACCATACTATATCACTTTTAAACAATATATAATCACGTTTGAAGAAGAATCGCAGTCCATATTTGTATACCATTCCTTATATCGTATTTGGATGCTATAACCTAAGTTCTCTGTGTATCTATTCAGAGCTCTATCCAACACTTAAAAATATAGAAGTATTTATGATGAAACGCTATATTCACTACTTTATATGCTATCTTTTAAATTGTATTTGAGTGTCATAATTCATTTAATTTCTGAAATTACCTGTTTCATTTAGTGATTCTGTCATAGTTTTTGGTCGATATATTTACCCCCCCCCCCATTTTAACTGATTCAGCATTTCAGTTAATATACGTATCATATGCCGTGCCCACTTTGACTGTTTGATATCAGTTACCAACAGTTTTGGATTGCTTTATTGTATAAGGCTATCTTTCCGTGTATTATAGATGTTAAAGTATACACAATATGCATATTTGCGTTCTATTTTGCCGCCGTACATGTACTTTGATACATACTATATCTCTACTACGATCCTCCTGCCACTTTACACTTTTGTGTTTGACATCATTATTAATCCTCACGATACATTCACTCTTTTCCAAAACACAGGTTTTGATTTGCAAACTATCTTGAGCCCTCGGCCCTAGTTTTTCCACCTGTTTCTATTTCCAACTTATTGTTCTATCCATCAGCTACTTATAACTTTCGTATCATGCCTCAAGAGGAACTGAAATCCCCTTCTTCTAAGAGTCCAGCCAAACGTAGGAAAGCAACACCATCTAACACCACTGCCGACAAGATTTTCGGCAGTTTCAACGGAACAAACCACTCCGTTAGTCCAGAAGCAGACAAGCTTATGCCAGTTTTCGCCATTTCAGACATGTTGATGACTCTTTTAGTAAACAATGATGATGATCACAGCTGCGATATATGAACGATATAAGAAAGTCAAGATTTGATATGAACATTCTCAATCCGCATCAATATCTCATCAACCTCAACTTTGCAGAGATCTATATCAAATGAATAACATAAATAACTTTTTATATCTACAGCAGATTTCTCGGGCTAATTATTTATTATAAATGCTTTATTCCGAACTGTGCAGAATGTAGTTCACACGAAACTGTGTTGACTATAAAATTCACATTAAATTTTATTCAAGTTATTCCTGCAGCTCTTCTAGATTTATTGACGACCATATATTCGAGCAAATGAGGATGGTTCGGGATGAAGTCAGCAATCTCATCCTGTAGAGAAAAAACCGATCGAACTCTGATCTGGAAGTTAAAGCATGCTCATTCACAGGAATTATGATGCTTGATGGTGAAAGCCGAGATTTTTCGAAAGTCACTAGACCGATTAACGTTTTAACATCCAGCGCAAAAATTAATTAATTTAGGTACGTAAAAGGGCAGAACAATTTAGGAGACCAAAAGCACCAGTCGACAATAACGGAAATGAGGGAATGCAAGTTGACTGTGCTCGATATCAGTGACACTTACCGGACATAACTTGGACAGAAAAGGTTGGATTCTGGAGAGCTGCTTCCGTACTCTGGTTACGATGAAGAAAACACTACACACTCTTTGAATTTCTCTGATGCTGTGTGATAGGAATCTCATGGACTCAGAATCATTAAAGCATCCTCCAAAACGGAGAGAGAGGGAATCACAATGTATGTTATTAAATATCATGCACCCACCAATGATAGCAACGACAACGACGAAGATCAGTTTTATGGGAGACTGCATCGATCATAGCAAAATACCCAGAGAGGGACCTAACCGTAGCTTCAGATCACCACCTGATTTTGGCCAAGACGAAGCCGAAGCGAAGGAAGCAGTGGACAACTGGAGAAACAACTTTACAAAGGTTCAATCCAGCCTTCCTTCAGGATACTGACAAACTCAGCGAATTCAAGACAGGTCTCAACATCTGGTTCTAAGCCTAACAGTACCGACTCTAAGAGCAAAATATTATGGAGGACAATTAAGAAGGGATCAAACAAGCACTAACTCAATGCGTCAGTTGGTTGTGGGCCGCAACAAGCATCAGCATAATGAACAGACCCCTATCGAAATCCTGGACAAGATTCAAGATAAGACGGACAAGTTGAAAGCCATTAACAACACCCGAACAACAACATAGGAAATCAAGGCTCTAGCTGGGTGCACTGAAGCAAACAACCAAGTGAACAGGAGCATGAGAGACGTTAAGAATAAATACTTGGAATTGATACTGTGGATAACACTACCAAGCGATGCATGTAGGATAGCTGACAGACGCATTCCTAGTGAAGATCAGATCCCTCTTATCCTGTGATCCCCTGGATTATGAGGACCTCGACATGTGACAAGAAGTGCGGAATAAGATGGACAGGATGAACGTAACTAGGTGATTCTGCCCTTTTAACCAATACACACGAACAAATGCAGGTTGAAACAAACAATATAGCATCAGCCTCTGTATCAGTAGGCTTCAAAATTCACAAGGGAAAAAGCAAAGCCCTCAACTACAATAACAAGAACACCAACTCAACCAGACATGGTGAGAATGCGTGAAAGAGGCGGGAACTGTCAAGTACCTGGTCAGGATCATCGATGAACGTGAAGGATCTGGTTCAGATGCGAGGACTAATCACTAATCAACCAAACATGCCACACAGGTTTCAACCGAATACGCTTCATCATTCATGCTGATTTTATCGATATTATTCAAGAATTTACTGAGATATACAGTTTCATATTGAACAGAGAGAATCATTACACATTCTTTGGGCTGAAAATATAACATGTTTCCGGGCATTAGTATTAAACAACCCATCTATTCATTGCTGAATGTTCACATGGAAACAAGGTATTGCACTCATATCTGACTCAATATCACCAACGTATTCAGTACTTTGATTTATGTGCTGAGGGGAGAATACAAGTCACTACAAATGTATAACAATAAAATGTTCTTCCGAGTAAATAGATTTACGATGTAAGATATGGTAATATTAAAAACAACCGATTATTTAATGCATCCTTTCATATTCAGTCATTAAACAGTGTATACAACCTAATCACTTATACCAAACGTTTGACTTGAAACGCTGCTTTATCTTTCAACAACGTATCGGTGTCGTATAACGATTGAGCATTGTGTAAAACAGCTACAAGTTTTGCTTGACAAAATACATTTCTTTTTGTATAGAGTAGTGTAGGAATAAGGACTGCAAGTTTGACTGGTCGAACAGAGAGTGAACAAATGAATAGATGTACCAACTACAAATTATCGTCGTATATATATCCCTGTCTGGGACAGTCTATCGTTAAACATAAGCAGAAGACTTTTACCAATATCCTTTGACTTATTTGTGATGAAGATATATAGATGCTTGTTATATTAACCGATATACCAGATTGGGCAAAAGTCAAAAGAGGTGTATCGTGAAATCCATTGTTAATGAAATTTAGCAAAGAAAATTGAAACAACACTAATATGATTTACTCATAACAACGCAAGTCGTTTTTGTGAAAGTAACAAGACTTTCGGTTGTTGACATGAAGGCAAGCAGACTTGATCTCATTTCTGGTAATTTCAGTTGCCCATTGTTCGAAATACTTTATCGCAAACACCAGAAACATTCAGCATTAGGGTGAACAGTGATTCTTTATCACATGTGATAATACAATATTGCTTCAATATGTGCAAATCATTTAATTGACGTTGACTTTTTAGAAAACAGTAACGTTTGGACAGTGAGGTCAGGAAAATAATTCCGATTTTATTTCACACAATTCGCCGATGACACTCTAATCAATTTATTTGACACACGAAACGACTGATTGTTGTAGGCTATCAGTATGATATATTAGATCACCGATAGATTACAGAAAATTTCTGTGTTGACATACTGATAATCGGGTACATATAGAAAGTAAAATATAGCTAACTGATGATCGCTCATGTAGGTTAGTGAAAACCCGAATATAAACAACATTTTTTACCTTCACCACACGTAGTTTCACCTTTAAAGACTGATTTCAGTTGATTTTCTCCAATTTTCTTAGGAATATGAAAGCAAGTCATTGAAGTCTGAATCAGGATCTGTCAACACACAAATACCTTTATCAAAACCAACCTTTGAAGCAGTGTGGCGTCATGTATATCATCGTATACAAAACAACTAATTACACTCACAGTAAGCACACTGATCTCCTCCGTTCCTTTAGATCTATGCTCCATCTAGGTTACAAAGATATTTCGACTCACTTCAGTGAAGACGAATTAACGATCTTTCTATCACGCAATGAGATGATACACTGTTAGACGCATATCTCAGTCCGTTAATAGAAATGTGATTGTGAATATCTGCAATGTCGCTGCGCGTGAATTCGTCGTCATGTAGTGGAACTGTGTTGATGTGCCCACTTCCATTAATCACCGTTCATTTCCGAAGATGTTCTTACCGAAATGTGTTCTTATTACTTCGAAACAATCAAGACGGATTCAGCTCAGCACGCATGGAATCTTACATCTTACTAGCATTTTCCAGTTATCTAACTTTTTTCAAATGAATGCAACACCTAGTATTGATATTAAAATATCTACACACTTGTTGTGACCTACTTTTATGGAGAGAGAGACTGGTATAATGGAAACAGTTATTATTTTAACCAATTGTATCAGCGATTGTTTTGCTGTACCTGTTTGTTAAAGTGTACTAAAAACATAAATTATTTCGTTGACTGTAACCTTGCACGAACTCGCGTACGCTTTGTAGTTCCGATCGTAAACTTTGGCACGATCTCGGTATTATTTCGATACCACGAGATTGTCAACAAATATATCTTATTACAACCGTCAACTGCCTTCTGGCTTTTGGCCTACGGCGGGATTCAACCTAATAACTTGCACGTAGCTTCAGTGTAGTAGTGATCGTAGTCAATCGCGACCTGACGCATACTGAAGGTCAAAAGAGAAAACAATGACTGAAATCAAAAGGTTTTGTCCGAAATAACGGCTTAAATAAGGAAGTTTATTCTATTCACCGTCCTTCTAATAGCAACCATCAGGGAACGTCTGAAAAACATAGTCGCAAGACTAAATCTATTTACAGCAAGAAAAACAAGAACCTGACCATCCGAGTCGTCGCCAAACATTCTTGTTCTCACAGTATGTGACGCAACTGAGGTTGCTGCTTCAACGTATGTAGGTACAGTGCGAAACGACATTATGTTATTAAAGAAAAGCTTCCATCAAAAAAGTAGCTAAGAAATTGAAGACTGATAATAGTAACTAGCCAGTTGTCTTTTATGGAATCACAGAGAGTATTATAACTTGTGGTCTTGTGCCCTTATCAATAATGTAATGATATCGCCAATTGAGGGGAAGTGAAGTATCGACCGGACCAAGGACGCATGAACCCGTACGAGCAGTCTAGAGTCTTTATTGTTCCTCCTCCCCACCTGTTGGGTCCGGAACACCAATTTCAGGCCTCGCATACAAACCATGTATTTTCAACATATTGGGTTTATATACAGGCCACATCGTACCATGAAATAAAAAATAACATTTGTACGAGATCCAACTAAAATTTGCTGAGAATGAGTGAGACTGTAATTATTAGACTGAGAATAACTAAAGAATGATAAGTCGCATAATAACAATCTATAGGTTCAAAAAGCTTGTAAATAAAATATAGATATGCATAGTTTAGCTACTTAACAATTATACAAACACAATTATAAAAATGCATTTAACGTATTGGTGCATAAATAGTTCTGAGATGTTACTACATCTCCGGAGTCACCTAGCTCAATATGCATAGACTACTTAGCCAAATGAACAGGAAACAGAACCCGACCAAGATACCTAATGTAATATTTAAATCCCCCAATGAATGGGACTTAATACTATTGAATGGATATAAACTCGAGAGTTCGAGAGTTTACGCTCGTAGTTCGTATAAAAAGACGTGAAGCTGAAAGGATTAAAATTTGGATTAGATACTAACGAAAAAGACTTTTAAGTTCTGAGCTTTTGGGTGGCGACGCCTGGGCAGAGAATGATATTGAAGCTACTTCTAGTGCAGCAAGAAACCATTTAAATGGTTTTCGGGTCTGCTGTACAAATGTACGGAGCTTGTTCAATAAGTGGTCGGAGCTAGGTGTACAGATAGACTTTATCAAGCTCAATGAAATCTCAGTCACAAAAACTTAGCTGAAGCAGTTTAAAAGTTTCACGCCGGTATGAGCCGGCAGACCAAATAAGCTTATAGGAAGAGGAGTGACTTCATTCACTAGAAATGTCGCCCCATAACGTATTCCATGAGAGTGGAACGTGTGAACTAGTTAGTTGATGCCTGAAATAAGTTGTGAAGTAAATGAGGTCTGGCTAGATGGCTTTAACGCTTTGTTATCAAGTGTTCGACGTTTAGTCCTAGGAGACATTATTGAGCCTACATTAGACTGGAAAAATCTGAGAACTGAATTGTCAGAAATTTCTTTTAAATAGAAGCTAGTTGGTATTCTCAAGTTAATTTAGCAACATATATACCATAGAGATGCCATCCTGTTCAGTTCATATAAATCCCTACATATACACACAGTGTGAGCACTGTGACTATTAAAGAACCCTATGTATTTGGTCTGCTGAATGAGCATGATACATGCAGATCCGCGAATTGAGTAAAACGCTATTTCACAAATTACATTTTTCACGGTATCAAAAAGCCAACATTTTGTGATGCGCTAAAGGTTTATATCGATACGTTCATCATCTGAAGATGATTTGTTCAAAAACTCTACTACAGAATTTCATTAAATAACGGTGGGATAAAAGTTGTAATCGATTCGTAGTGTGGCGTGGAATCGCGATTGACTACGATCACCACTACACTGAAGCTATGTGCAAGTTATGAGGTTGAATCCCGCCGTAGGCCGAAAACCAGAAGGCAGTTGACGGTTGTAGTAAGATATATTTGTTGACACTAGTATGTGTCGACCGAGAAATCATCGTTTCATGTGTCTCGACGACTTTTGCTAATACTCTTTTTGGCAGCAACCAGTGTATCATTGGCTTCAGAAGGTTTACTGTTTTCGTTCGAGCAGAACCGTTGACAATACCACCTCCAACCATTTTAACTGAATCATTTAGGCCTCAGGCGTTAAATTCGCACCAACTTTGTAGTACCATCCTATGCACTCACCGCCCTCACCGCCTTCAACTTGGTGTTGACAGCCTGGGCGGCGGCAATTGACTATTTGACATTGCCTAGACATCAAACAGAGGTTTTTTAAAAGAAACCAGACACAACAATACTCGGAGACAATAGAATCTGATGACCGAAAAAGTGCGAAACAGCGAGATTTTAATTTATGGACGAACCAATCAGGTATAAGATAACAGTTCTCGAATTTTGGCGTGAAATTCACTCATTCACCTGGCCAAATAGCGTCTTGGCTGATGTCAATTCGTAATGAAAAAACGTAAATCTAATACGTCACTCTAATAATCAACTGTCAATCATAATCCTTGTTCTTCAAGCTGTTTTATAACTCTTATTTAGCCGTAGTAAGTAGGTAGACACACACGAGGTTACTTTGGCGTCATTCAAAGGTCGTCCATAAATTATGGTCTCACATGCATTTTGAAATTGTGCCATTACATTAACTTCATGCAGAAATATTCAAGTTGCAATGGACAAACAAACGACCTGAAGGTAGTTCTACACTATATCAAAGGTGGTGTCTCTATTCTGAATTCATCTACTCAAAATATTCAGTCAGGAAGATATCTTCAAAACGAGTTATTCAACGCATCTAGTTGAAATGGTTAGTTAATAAAGTTTCAGATATTTCATTGTGTTGAAGGGTGTGAACCAATCACAAAATTTATAAAATAAGGAGTCTTTTGGAAGTTAAACTTTGACGGTTGTTCCGGAAAATTCTCAATTCCATTTTTAACTCAGGGTGTTCTACTGAAAATTGTAGTTATATTCACTACACTATAAGTAGTTGTAGCGGTAAATAAATCTCTAAGATCAATAGCTCTGTGGGTCTTCGATAATTGATGCTGACCACATTAGCTTTAATGGACTCACCTAGCTGAAGGCGCTCGGTCACGCATACGCACCAGATAACAAATAAGATCGCCATTAGCAACTTCTCCTGCCTCAGCTAGCCATTTTAGATCAGTCACTTCTCGATTTATTGATAACCTATCGAATACATCTTCACAACTCCTAGATTCTGACTTTTGATTTCACTGAATGTGGACGATTCATTTAGAAAGGTGACACTGGTTTAAGTGTTGTCAAACTACAAATGTTTGTGGCAACTTCATAGCCATATTTTTGTTTTGTGATTTTTGTAGCAACTTGATACTACCTGTAGGTGGGCTTGCCTTATGTGACATGTGATTATTGAGGGTAAATTGTTATGACTATGGCTTAGTTATACAATTAGGCACACAATTCTTCCCGGCTGATATCATCCTTCCTGTTCTTCTTCTGAGAACCAGTGGCGGTAAAGGTTGATCTCAGCATTTGCCGATTCCGTTGATTTATTAACTGCCACTCGTTAATGATAGAAATTATTTAACATTCGAACATCCCACATATTTGGCTCAATCACATCAAGCTTGAAATTAAAAAGAGACGTCAAACTCAATTTATGCACAAATCAAAAGCTAATTAATTTAATCTGCCATCTGTCACCTTGAGTTTTTTTCGCATGACGAATAAATACATGGATGTAGTAAGTCAGTGTTACTATGGTTTACTTTAGTGTCATCCGTTTGCACTCGATTGTTCTTTAGCCCCCAATACCAGTAATGACATAAATCTGCGAAAGTGAACAAGACTCAGGTTTATCAGAGCCCACACACCTGGGTGGCGACAACCCAAGGACTCTCGAAGTCAAATGAGTACAAAATGTTTCTATAATAGCTATGACAAACTGCACATGAAAACTATAGAAAAAAATACGGAATGACCATCATTAAAAGAATGTCTGCCCACATAAATCGACTAAAATTTATGATTGAGACAAATCAGAGGCATGATCCCACCATATATAAAGGATACATAAGGAATTACAACATGATTACTGGTGCATTTCGGAGTAGATATGTAGTGTCATTGAGCTTTAACCACACAATTCTCAAATCAAAACACGAGAAAACTGGCAAGATAGATACTAATACATTTAACGTGGAATACAATCCAACGATCAAGAAGGCGGGGAGAATAAATTCAAATAATTCGAATTCAGGACGGTCAAGGAGTTATGCTACGGGTCTTCGCACGCAAGTTACGCGTTGTTGAGGATTCTGGATGTCCTTATTTACCAGCTACTAACTGCATTTTTTCTGTCACACGTCTATTTTCGTAATGTTTGTGCCTGTTACATAACTGTTAATTACGTTTCATAGAAGCTTGACGTAGTTGTTGTTCACAACCTGAATGCAAACTCAAGCAGGTAAAATTCACCATTTATCAAGTCAAAAATGGACCGCAATCAAAGTTTTATGCAAGAAAGAGTTTTGAAACATTTTAGATTTGATTCAACTCCCTTACTATTGTGTTCATGAACATGGATGTTGGTAGTTGGTTGTAAAATGTAGGTTGAAGCAATTAGGAGTCAAACCATTTTTGAATATTATATAAGTTCCTGATAAACAATCATAAACAGTTATATCCATTATAAGTATCATCGTTTATGACTGAACTGACATAGTAACACATGACGTATCTGAGAAAAAAATTTATGAATAACAATTAACGTTGATAGCCTTTTCTGACCGCTTTCTGAACGTACACAGGAACTGTGTATAACATTGCTGTAAGTGCCATATTAGTCAGTCACATATTCTTCGAAAGTAAAGCAATGCGTGCTTGTTTTGAGTATGGCAACTAAACTATGTCGTAGGTAATACTGATTTATGACGTGTCTATTATAGGGTTAACGAATGAATTTCTGTGAACAGAATCCGAAATCACTGACCAAATTATGAACAAAGCTCTAATTCATATTGACGAGTAATGTCTAAATAGTGCTTACCTGTAAAATTATAGTCTAGTTCGGTACTAATACTACTTTGATGATAGACTTGATCACAAACGGTAAATTTGTCGTGTGGTTGCCCAATCTGTAAGGTCTTACGTGGAAGTCACATCCATGTCTACACTGACTCATCGTTTCGTGACAATTAACGATGACACTTAGTTCTTCCGAAGAACACATTTGTGCTGGGGATGGAATATTATATTCAGTGTGTGTTGGGTCGGCTTCCGGAGAACTTCAACGGAGCCTCCAGGGCCCAAAAGGAGCCGAAGATTCCTAGCCAATCAGAGTGTGATGGAACGTTCGAGAATTCCAGCGTGGCGTGCTATCATTGGTCGGTAGCATAATGTAACGTTAACGGATTGGCTGAAATACGATGTTGATTTAACAGACGCCAACATCTATAAATACCCTTGATTTTCTGTACAAAAATGAACCTTGGAATAAAGTGTTTTTCTCTCATTCTTGTGTCTTCTCTCTGGAGTTCAAGTCGCTGTGTAGTTCTAGACTGCGGGTTACCGGGATAGCGTAGGAATCGTATATACCGTTCAACCTACACGACTTATCAGTGTGAATGGTAATAAGTTACATATAACGAGCACGTCTGATAGGTTGAGTCATGCCATCCGACTAAATGAATGACACTACAAGTATCCATTCGAATTTACTGTCACAGTGAAGAAACTCAGATATACAACGCAATATTCTAGCGAAACGTCTAAATGAACTCAGTACTACGAGATTTGGTAATGAAACGTGTACTTATGAATCAAACACTAAGTTATTTTTAATTTTCAAAAACATTTACCCGTTAGGATTATCGTATATCTCCCCATGATACTACAGTGAAAAGGAAAATAAAAATTTGACAAACGTTTATTGATGCATCATTACTACTGGTGCAGGAAGAGCAATATTTGATGCAGAAAAACCCGTTTACAACTTGGATATATAGTTAAGTTAAAAATGCTACTACAAAGAACTTCTTTTAGTAAACAGCTCCTTCCACGTCTCCGCACTCTGTTGTATTCCGATCCATAATTTCTACCGTATAGAATACTACACAAAGACTGGCGTCGGAGAAACTACAGTCTTACCTATTTCTTATGTAAAATTTGGCTTCATCGAACATGTACATGCTGTTTACTTCGTCTGAGTAGTGAAATTATTGTTTTAATGTCATGTATGAGTATTAACTATTTTTCATCAATTGTGATGTCGAAGAATATAATGAACTATATAGTTTATATTTCGCAATTGATCGAGCCAACCTGTAAGAGTTCGACTTCGTATGTGAGTCAGCAACATCCTAATCTCCCAGGTTTGAGGAAATTTTGAGGGCAAGAACACCGGCATGCCACAATGATCCTGATTAGGTCTGCTCACTACTCTTTTTGCTTCCAGGCAAACAGATGATGGCATCCTAGACCAAAATTATCCCCAAACTAGACAAATTTTCCCCAAAATTCGGAGATTGGCAAGTTACGAAGCAACAATCAATACAACGTGTGCACTACAAGACAGAGAGCTAAATCAATGTTCTTCGCGATGATTTTGCGGTTTTGCTTCAGCCAATGACCACTTTAATATGAGAAAATGTGATATTCCTGCAGCACAACAGGCGTCCAACAAACCTACAGCAGCTGAAATACGGAATAACCGCTCTTGTCACGCCGTTCAAGGTCGTTGAAATGAAACGGAGGGCGGCATTGGGAAGATCTTCTTTTTTCAACGTGCCGTTCTACGTGCACCAGGCTACTTATTAACAAGGAAGAATAAAGATAAACTATATGGTGACTAAGTTATGTTATATATGTCAAGCAACTCCATATCAGGTGATTATTATTGTGAGTATTAGTATTATTACTATTATTATTATTATTATTAAGAAGTCACTGAATGGGGTCATCAGATCAAGCTTGTCGTTTTGTCTAGTTTGGTGGCTGACCGAAATTGTCATTTATTCGTTCAGTTTTATAAGTCACGAAAAATGCGTTTATTGATATATGAATTCGACATTTTTCAACGATGTACGTCTTCACACTCAACTGGTTTCATAGCAAAATATGAGAAATTTGGAAAGAGATTCTTAATTATTTCAAAGTCTTTCAGAGCCATATTTCTGTGTTAATCTCATTACCATGACCACGCATTTATTGACCAAAGTTGGCTAAACACAAATAGGGCATTATTACTTATTGGTATGGCGTTTTACACATACGTCACATACATATACTGTCAAGTACTAATTAGCATTTATGACTTTACCGGTCTGGTTTAAATACCTTATGCATGTAGATGGTTTATGAATTATCAAAAAGAACATTCACGACGATGTTCGGAGCGTTCATCATTTAGGTGATGAGTTTGGCTTCAGTTAAGAGAACCAAAATTGTGATTAATTCAGCATAAACTGAATTCGTGTTTTTAGTCGCAGCACAACCTCTGCTGTAAGTGTTGCTGTCTGGATTGTTCAAATGGTATCGAACAAAGAAGGTACATATACTCACCCAATGAGGTAATCTTGGAGTAACAAATCGTTCTCCATACGCATTGATTATATGATTCTAAAAATTTGACCGCGGATTCAATAAATATACGTATTCTTGAACACTTTGAATCAAATCACGATTCTTTATAAAATCTAATTAGGTGGATGATTGCATGCCAAGTCGGATGCATAACAACAACTCCAATGAAAATTTAATAAGAGTTTCCGAATCTTCACTGATCCATTGAATCACCGCTTGAAATACATTCTTTACATGTTTACAATTTGAAGTATTTTCTTGAAGAATTGGCCGAATGTGGTTTACACTTAACTTTTTGAAATCCAGTGTGTACCATATTTTTCGAAATTTTCTAAAATCGTCTCGTGTGCCTAGTTCAAGCCAATAGGATGATTTTAAAAGACGATCAAAATATATGTTTTGTTCAGCTATTTCTATAGCGATTATGTCACACGTTTCACCAGATTCCATAAATTCCATAGCATGATCGTAGAGAAAGTCTAAATCACTAACTATCGGCTGGATATTTGTATCACGAAGTCGTGCACTATGAATAGGTTTGTACAAACAACGTCGTCTAGATGCACTGAATTTATGTGAATGCTAACGTTTTCCGTTTTCAGATCCTTTCTTTGGTGACGGTGGTTACTCAATTGTGGACCCTTCCAAAGTTGAACTGTTACTTGAGCAGCAGCTGAAAATGATGCAAATGTTGACGGACACCAAGGTCACGTCTCCCTCATAACCAAGCACGTCTAGTTCAACCACGACACCATCAGTAGATGGAATCACAAATAGCATAGCTGAATTCCATTACGATCCTGATGCTAATGTTACTTTTGAGATGTGGTTCAGGCGTCATGGAGACCTATTTAAATTTGATTTCGCCAACCAGAATGATGCTTGGACAATGTGGCTGCTTCTTTGTAAATTGGGTGCAACTGGGCTGGACAGGTACTGTAATCTGATCCTGCCTTTGAACACGCGTGACCGATCATTTACAGACACAGTTCAGACATTGAGCCGACATTTTGGCGATAACTCGTCAGTGTTTGATACTCGTTATCGATGCTTGAAGCTAACTATGAACGAAGATTATGAGTTCCTTACGCATATGGGCGTCGTCAACCGTGAATGCGAACGCTTCCGTTTGATGTCCTGGACTGAAGATCAGTTTAGAGCCCTGATCCTCATCTGCAGCCTGCAGGCTACTAAGTCGGTTGGATCAAGAGCCGAAACTCACCCTGAGTGACATAGCTAATGAATATCAACGTCTCATTAATCGGAAACGAGACACTTCTATGGTCCGGAGTGGTGGGTCTGGCCGATCTGAAGTACGAGCACTGCAACAGACGCTCTACAAAAACAAATAAGTCCCTGCTTCATCCAGTCCATCCCACTCCAGCTCGGACGACAAACTGAAACGAATCTTCCTACTCCTTGCTAGCATTGTGGTGCATGTCACTACGTTCTACGCTGCCCATTTAGGCAACATAGATGCAAGAAGTGTAACGTTATCGGTCATAAGGACGGGTTTTGTCTGAGGAAGAAGAATCCAAGTCAATCCAGAAGTAACAAAAAGACCTTTCCTACATCTCGCACCAATTGGTTGAGCTTAGTATCTTCATGTCAAAGCTCATCATCAGGTGAGAGAAAATTTGTTACTGTTAATATTAATGGGCATTCATCTAGATTGCAAATAGATACTGCTTCAGGTGTCACTATCCTCTCACGTGACATCTAAATTTACTCGGTTTAGATTAGTCCGATCAGTTAAAATTAGCTGATGTTCCGTTGAATACCATATGTAACCTGGTATCACAACCCAAACTACGTCAACAACTACATGACTTGGAAGCATATACGAGGAACTTCATGATGCAGTTTTCAACTATTTTCCAACCTGGATTGAGTCGCTGCTCTTCCACTGAAGCAATGCTTCGATTGAAAACTGGGGCTAATCCTGCTTTTCGTCCATAGAGACCTGTGCCATATGCAACATTGCAAGCAGTAAAAGAAGAATTGAATCGCCTTCAACAACAAGGAATTATTACTGCCGTTTCCTACTCTGCATGGGCAGCACCTGTAGCTGTTATCAAGAAGGCCAACGCCACGATACGCTGACTTTTCAACCGGTCTCAATGCAGCTCTGGAACAAAATCATTAACCCCTGCCTGTTCCCGCAGTCCTATTTACCATGCTGAATAGGGGAAGGTTTTTCGCTAATCTGGATCTAGCTGGTGCTCATTTGCAAGTGGAATTAGATGAAGCATCAAGAGAGATACTAACTATCGATACCAATCATTTTTTATTCCAGTATAACCGTCTACATTTTCGGGGTCAAAACTGCCTCATTTTTTTCCAGCAACTAATGGATACCGTTCTACCAGGTATCTCGGAAGTCGCTGCTTATCTGGATGACATTATAATTGTAGCAACGACATTATAGCAGGTACGAGAACGCACGACATTGATATTGCAACGCATCAGTAACAACAGGTTCCGGTTACGCTCAGAGAAATTTGCAGTCGTTAAAGTACTTGGGGTTCGTTTTCGATGCCGACGGCCGATGACCAGATCTTGAGAATATCCAACCTATCAAAATGATGCCCACTCCCACCAGCGTCTCGGCACTAAGTTCCTTCCTGGGACTTTTCAGCTATTACTCAGCGTTCGTTCCATCGATGCATGGTATTCGCGCTCCACTGAATAGCTTACCGCAGAAGAACAGCTGTTGGAACTGGACCAAACAGTGTGACGCTACATTTTGTAAACTGAAGTTCATTATTAGTTCGGAACTGCTGTTGACGCACTACAATCCAGCCGTGCCGATCATCGTAGCGGCAGGCGCTTCAGCGTATGGCCTAGGCGCTGTTATCTCACGTCGGTTTCTGGATGCTTCAGATAAAGCTGTTATGAACGCAGCCCGCACTTCAAGCTCAGCAGAGACAAACACGGTCAGATAGAAAAAGAAGCTCTTGCACTTACGTTTGCTGTACGCCGTTCCTGTGCGGTCGGAGATCACAAGTCTTAGCTCGCAATATTCGGGTCGAAATCTGGCATTCTACCTCATTCTGCAGATCGTCTTCAGAGATGGGCCTTATCACTCTTGGGGTATGATGTCGAGATCCAGTACCTCCGAACTCAACAATTCGGTCAGGCGGATGCCTTACCGCGCTTCATTAGTGACCAGTTGGCGGCTGAGGAAAACACGGTGATCGCATCTCTGCTAGCGGAAGACCACACCGAATGTTATCTGACGACCGCAATACGAGCTTTGCTGGTATCTGCAGCGGACATACAAAATGCTGCCAAGAGCAACCCCACCATCAAAATGACTATGAGCTATGTCACCAACGGTTGGCCGTCCAAGAAGTTTGATTGTGACATGAAATAGCTCTATCAGCGGCATGATTCGTCATGTGTTGTAAACGACTGCTTGGTGTTCGGGGGAAGAGTGGTTGTGCCAGAATCCCTTCGTGCAAAAGTTCTGAAACAGTTCCACCTTGGTCATCCAGTCGTTAGACGAATGAAATCCATAGCCAGGAGTCCTGCATATTGGCCGCTAATGGATCAACATATAACAGAGTTGATTGGAAAATGTATGCGATGTGACCAAGTGGCGAAGGTGAACGCCAAAGTTCCATCAGTTTCATCACCACAACCTGATCATCCTTGGTCCAGGATGCACGTCGACTTTGCAGGCCTGGTTAACGGAACCATGTATCTAGTTGTAGTCGACGCCCCTTCGGAATGGTCAGAAATCAGCCCTATAATACCGCCAACGACGACTATAACAGTACAAATCCTCAGAGAATTTTTTTCTAGAAATGTTATACCAGATGCCATTGTATCTGAAAACACTTCACAGTTCACCTCCAGCCAATTCCAGTCATTCTGTCAACGACTAGCCATAAAGCACTTAGATCGCCACCATACCACCCGCAGTCGAGTGAGCAAGAAGAAAGGATTGTGGATACGTTTAAAAGAGCTTTGGCTAAGTCAAAAGGAGAGGATGCGCCAGCGGACGCGTTGAAAAATTTCTCACATGTGTACCGAACAACAGCAAGTGAGAGGTTGCCGTAGCAAGAGTCCCAGCAGAGATCCTCATGGGAAGAAGACTGGAGACGATCCACAGCCTGATGCATCCGAATAACGCACCGACACCAGAACGGACAACATTTGAAAAGCAATCCACGTACGAAGTGCGATGTCCTGTGTTTGCCTGTGACTACAGACCAACCCATGGTCCATGGACGGAAACACGAGTGGTCAGCAGAGTTGGCCGAGGCATGTAAGAAGTCGAGGTAGGCAGTGACATGTGGCAACGCCCTCGGAATCAGTTACGCAAACGGCTAGCCGCAGTTCGTCCATCAGCTGAAGCAAATATTCCTCTTGACATCCCGCTAGACACATTCAACTTACCGGCAACTCCACCACAAGAAAAACTTCAACAGCAAGCTGAAACACGTTCCAGACGGTGGCCTCTCCAACAGCGGCGAGCAACAGTCAAGATGCAAGTCGACTACAGGAACGAACGGTGTAAACAAGGGGAGGAGCGTTGAGGACGTTAGATCCCCAAAACTCATATTTTGTGATTTTAGCTTTTTAGAGCTTGTAAGAAGATATATGCTTGGGCATTTCTTACCACCCACGCATATAGTCGATTGACGAACTTATCGATTAAATGTTTTATTTGATAACACTGTACACAAACTACATGGAAGTAAATGCGAAAATTTCATGTGAGTAGTTTGCAACTGATTTATCTAACTCTCTTAGATTTTTGAGTACTTCGAGGTAGAGAATCAAATTAGACTTAAACCTTCTCTTCCAAAGGGCAATCGGGAACTGCAGTCAATGACCGATTCAGTCTAGAGTATTTTGCGGGTGAAGTCTCGTTGTATTCCTTCCATCTTTAGTATACCAGATAAGCGTAGGTTGGAAAAAAAAACATGCAGTATTCAAAGATAGGTATTACACAAACTTTATGAAGAAGGATTGTAGATTCATTGTGATAGAAACTACGGAGAATGAAGCAAAGTAATTTCCTCATTTTTGATGATTTGGCTGAGATGGGTTCAGAGAAATTAAAACTGTGTGAGTAATGTATCCCTAGAACATTTACTGATGCCAGTCTGGGGAGTGTGTTGTTGTTAAGTGTTAGTCTTATTTTAAGAGACGTGTCTCCTGTACATAACCGGCCACATTTCTCTTTGTTGAGCTCTAATCTCCAGCGTTTGCATCAGTCGTCTACCATGTTGAGTTCATGTTGGATTGTTTGCATAGTACTGTGTACATCGCGAATCTCAGTTATATAGATGACTTTTAAGTCATCAGCGTAGAGTTAAGTCTTACCTGTGCCAAAGCACTTGCATATATTGTTGACGTAATCTGTAACAAGCAAAGAATCCAAGACACTACCCTGCACAACACGACTGGTTATTGGCCGAGGTGTAGATGTTGTAGAGTTAATCTTGGTTATCTGGTATCTGTTCGTAAGAAAAGACTTGATCCATTGGAAAAGAGGATTTATAACTCCAACTGACTTGCGTCTGCTGATTAGAAGACTATGAGGTACTTTATCAAAATATAGTTTATTCTGGTCACGTATGCAAGAAACGTTGGTAAAGAAGTCTATCAGACACGACCTTGTTCTAATGAAGCCGTGTTGTTACGGATCTATTAGATCTTCCTTAAGTAGGTGATCAGATAGTTCGTTTTGTATCCTTTTTTCCATTATTGTGAATGTGAATGTAAACAGTAATTGAAACTGTATGCGAACATGAATGGTTTTGTTTTCTGTGAAATAAATGATAAGTGATTATTAGGACGGATGAAGTGAAAATGGCATAATCAAATTCATAAACAGGTTACGTAGGATCAAAATGAGAAATTAAAGAGTTAAAGAAATTGAGGTTCCGTGAGTTTTGTAAAGGAAGAAATAGAAAAGATTAGAAACAAATAATATTATTTAAATGCAAGGTCAGGATAGATTCAGAGGCTATATGAACACGTTCAGTGTACAAACATAGAATTTATTGACGTGTCTTCGTATGGCATCTACTGTATATAAGAGTCGAATTCTCAGATCGTAGGGTAGATTCTGTTGGCTTAACGTGATCTGGTACACCAAATCACAAACTATGAGTCTGTTCCATTTTGAGATTCTAAATATCATTGATTTATCTTAATTTTTATACATTGTGATATTTTTTCGTGCTTTTTGAATATAAATATATATTTTTCCCACGTTCATTCTCGTACTTCATATTTCATCATGACTTAACAGACAACCAAAGTACTTAAGCTTAAGACTATATCCACACCTTCGTTTCAGCTGATGCCCTTCTGGCCAGACAACATCGAAGCCTGATTTTGCTACACAGAAGCCGACTTCTCTGGGAACGGCGTGATTGACACACGTGCACAATTCCTCGCAGTAGTAAAGGCACTACCGCGCCAATTCAACGGGTGCGGAACACCTAGTATGTTTACTAGTGATGTCTCGGATCCTTGTGAAACGCTGAAACGTTCTATTTCTAAACGCGTGGACCTAACCGATAGACAAAGGTTAAACCAACTCCTCAATAACATCAACCTGCAACACGATTCTGCGACGGACATATCGCAACGAATGAGAAAGGTTATCGGTCAAAGAACTTTCGATGATGGCCTATTCAGACACCTTTTCTTGTCCAAACGTCCTCAACAAGTGCAGGCTGTGCTTGTCTTATTTCATAATAACGCCTTAGACTAGCTGGCTGCATCTGTCGACTGCATTTCAAAAATCACCAAATCTTCTTATACCGAGGTTTTTCCAGTCAAAGGAAAACCTCAAGCGACCAAGAATGACGTGACAGAGTTATGTCATACACTTGCGCGTTGTCTGAAATTTTGTAACGACCGTAAGCGGTCACACCCTACGTAGAAGCATTTCACGTAGGCGACCTGTCTCTAGAACACGAGAGACGGATAATCCCGACTGGTGCTGGAAAGACTTCCAGAAAGTCGCAAAACATCCTGCAATTTTCCCAACTCAAAACGGACCGGTACGAAAAACAACTCGGGAGACTTCCAAGCCGGCACGCGTTAACGGCAACCGTAGCCGGCGAACATAGCCGTCTGTTGTACGTCACAGATGTGACAACACAAGTTCGCTACCTCGTCGATACTGGCGCAGAATTTAGCGTTCTCCCAGCGAATCCCAACGACCGGCTTCACGAATCGGCTTTAACCTTACAGGCAGCAAACGGAAAGCCTATCGCTACGTATGGCGAAAGGTACGTTTACCTTAACGTGGGTTTACGCAAACTCGTTCACTGGATTTTCGTTGTTGCAGATGTTTCTATTGATACAGACCTTCTACAGCATCACAATCTACTCATTGATACGCGTAAACAGGGGCTAGTAGACGGAAACATCAATTTATCTGTTTGCGCAACTTCCCTTTCCGGTTGTAGATTATCTTCGGTCACAATTAAGCACACGATGAACTTGATCTGTCAACCACTACTCGATGAGTATCCTGGGATACACTAAACGCAACCAAAATTGCCGTGTGTAACCAGCAACGTTACACATCACATCACGACCACAGGACCATCTGTATTCTCGAAAGCACACCGACTGGCTCCCGAAAAGCTGAGGTTGGCCAGAAACGAATTTGACCACATGATAGACTCAGATATCATAAGACCGTCAATAGTCCATGGAGATCTCCGTTGCACATGGCCCCTAAAAAGAACAGCAACGATTGGCGTCCAACTGGTGACTATCGGCGCTTGAACGCGAAAACCATTTTCGATCGTTATCCGTTGCCTCACATTCACGATTTGACAGCTACCTCGAAAGGGACAACTGTCTTTTCGAAAATGGACTTGGTTAAAGCGTATAACCAAATCCCTATGGCTGCAGACGATATACCGAAAACCGCCATCATTACTCCTTTCGGACTCTATGAATTTTCGCGAATGCCTTTTGGTCCAGGAAACGCTGCACAAAACTTCCAAAGATTCATAGACGACGTTTTTCGAGGTCTCAACTTCGTACATGCGTATGTTGACGACTGCCTAATCGCGAGTCTGGACAGAGAATCACATCTCAAGCATTATTATTCTTCTTATTCTTATTAGAAGCTTTATTCAACATTATAGTTTTGGTACAACATAGAATTCTCAGCATAAAGTATTTCAACAAGTTTCCTTTTCTTATACCTTTATCTATTGTGACGATAAATTTTGAATGATGACCGGTTAGATGTTAGGAGTTCGGTAATCCACAATTGATTAATGTTCATTCGTTTCAATGCGTATTGCCAGCCACCATGATGTCGTTCATTGTACCTTTTTGTATCACGTATAGCGAAAGGTTGAAAACTTTTCATAAACGCGCCTGAATAAATTGTGCGCACAATAGACATAATGATGTGCTAAAACAAACAACAAAACAGATAACTGGATGAAATTACTAGATCGGAGGAACAGGTAGCCCAGATATTCAAGCAGGCTGCCAATATCTTGTTTTCGAACGACTACAAAAACATGCATCACTGTAAACAAAGATGGATAGTGGCTAGCAGTGGGATCCAGGACGCGCGTTTCCTCCTGCTTCTGACTCGTCAGCTGGATGTACCTGCATCTCAGAGTTGATGGGTTTTTGGAAGCAATTAGTTGAATATAACTGCCAAGAAGTTTCAAATGTGTTTGAACTAAACAAAGTTTGGTATTGCATTGTATAGTAGGGGGTGGTTTTGAAAGCTTAAGGTCCCCTGGTCGGGCACACTATTCCTCACTTTCAAACCTTCCGATTTCCGTTTATGACCAAACGTACAATTAAACGTTACAAACAGGTATTTGAACCTGACATCCTTCACCAATCTGCTTTCTGTGTGGATGTAACGAGTATAAGTAGTCTGAGAAGCGGTAAAATTATAATGACATACTTTTTGGAACTTTTTTAAGGCGCTTTCAAAATCATCCCACAACACGAAACGCTTGTTCAGTATCATACTTCGAAAGGCATCGGTTAGGTCGACTGAAATGTCACTTCAGCATGGAGCACTAAAAACAGACATGACTAATTATTAAAAAGTTATTCCTTGCAACAATAATAAACCAAGGATATACTACAAATACTTAGGATTTACCTGTGACTTGACATTTCGTTGAGCTTTACTACAGTTGTTGGGATCAAAGATCAAATTACAAAGCAACAACAAAGCCAAAGTGTACACTACAAAACAGAGGACGCTAAATTAATGGTTTTGGTATTTATTTCGTGCTTTTTTATGTAGCATAAGATGACTTATATATGAAAAAACTTGATACTCATGCAATCCAACTAACCCACGGCAATTGAAATACGGAATGACCGCCTCTAGTCAAGCCGTTCAAGGTCGTTGAAACGAAAGGGCGGACGTATTTCGAAAGGACCTAACGTTTAAACCGTGCCCCTTGGTCGTCTTGTGGATTGCAATTCCCATCTGCATATAAGGATGAAAGTAAGCATTCGTAGTTCTTAATTACTGTCAGGTATTTGTTCGGGAGTGTAAAACTGACAAACTACTTCTTACATGGGAGAATGTACGTTCCTTTTAAAAATCAATCTTGCACTATATACATAGGTCTCAACTGATGCAACGATTCTCGACCTTAAAAATAGGATTTATCTGGAAAGTAACACATTTTTTGTTGTTAATCAAAATTTCAGAAAAGAAGCCTCAATTAATCCGACAGAGTATTCGTCTTGATCCTCGTAAGTTTTGGGACTATCCCACAATCAATTGTAAACAGTACCTCACCACAATTAGTTTTTACCAATAAATGTGAGCAGATGTTTCTGGGACACAAAGTGTGTATGAGAAACTTTCAATTAGTCTTCCGAGTATCCTATATTCATGGCCATTTAGTTGGCAATATTCGTGATCATCCAATACTTGACTTGCAATTTAGTCTCCATTAGGTCATACCACTGATAATCTCATTTGTCCTATTTTAGATAGCGATTCGACTTATCACGTGATTTCTTCATCATTATTCCTGACAAACTAGTCATAATACAGCATTTGCGACATAAAATACCCGCCATCATAGTTCTGCCTTACATCTTTTTCAATTCAGCTAATAAAGAAATTTCACTGACCACTATCCAGCAAAACCTGTCATTGAAAGGTGTACCTCAAAAGTACACAAACCTTGTGAGGGCTCTACACGAACACTGCCATTCGCGTCAGAGCATATGGCGAACTGTCATCTGATTTCTCAACCTTAAATGGTATTCGGCAAGACTGTCAACTATCTCCATTTCTGTTCAATTTCACCATAGACCTACTGCTGGAAATTACGCTCACGTCGACTGAATTCTCGGGTATTGTTTGGTGAAGACGCTGATAAAATGCAGAGTCTTTTGATAGCACTAAGAACAATGCCAGAATGTTTGAGGTGCGCTTCTCTCCCTCCAAATGCAAGTTGTTGCTTCAGGACTGGTCTGCGTTAACACCTGAACTAAGTATAGGGAGTGAAGTAGTCGAACGCATCGACAACTCCACTTATTTTTCTGATCAGCCCTAATAGGCTGGTTTCTGGTGAAATCTCAGCACGGATTTGAAAAGGTCGTTTGACTTTTGCCAAATGGTGTCACTTATGGCAAAGCCAATCAAGGAACGAGTATAGTGCGCAGCGGTTCGTTCCGTTCTACTTTACGGCAGTGAAACGTGGCCATTAAGAGAAGTTATTTGTTAACTACTAGTATTGGACCGCAGATGCCTCAGAAATATTGCTCGCATCTGCTGGGATCACCAGGTAAGTAATAGTGAGGTTAGATGTAGGGTATTAGGCAATGATTATACATCGGTTGATCAGGTTGTAAATCTTCACCCACTGAGACAATTGGGCCACATGTTACTTATGCTTGAACACCGATTACCACGACGCGCAATGCTGACTAGTGTTGGGAATGGTAAGAAAAAAGTTTAGGGCGGCCAAATCATAACGTGCCATCACTCTTTGTAGTCACTAACTTCTGGTCTGAGCCGTGTTGGTAGATGCAGACTACTTGGTTGGGGTCTGCGTGACTATCGTAACCTATGGTCGGAGACTCTGGGTGATGGCTCAGAGTCCATCACAACGGCGTAGTTGTATACGCTTTCTGTCTTCCCTTAAATTATGAGATTAAAATCGCTTCATATCTTTCTTTCTACCATCTAATTCTTTCTTTCCGTACTATATCCTTATATGCAACTTTCCTTTTATATATTATCACCATTGAATTCACTACTATGAATTTGGTGTTCATCTGGTAAGGATGGCAAATCAATTGATGAAGTAGTGAAACTTCATCAGTTGAGATGGCTGGGACACGTGTTACGTATGCCCAACGACCGACTACCTCGACGTGCTATGTTCAGTGGTATAGGAGTAGGTTGGAAGAAAGCTAGGGGCGGCCAAACCAAAACATGGCACAAGTCCATGAAGTCACTGACAAGTGGACTGAGTCGTGTTGGTAGGTGTAGACTACCTGGTTGGGGACCGCGAGATGATAACAACCGATGGTTATAGACCTTGAATGAAATGGCTCAAAATCGTTTGCAATGGCGCAGGTGCATCCACTCTCTGTGTTCTCCCAAATTCTAATCTGAATTCTTCATGTCCCTTTTTTCCTCTCTCCAAATTTATTTCATTGGATTATACTCTTTAAATAACATCTCCAAACCCTAATCTTCCCGATTACTGCTATACTTTATTACCTCTACCACTACGGGATTTGAATCGACCACTGCATCTCTGTGCTAATGTGGCGTGGCAACTCGAACTGATGTATGTACGTACGAAGTTCTACGTTGTTACTGACTGACTGGTGTTCATCTTGTTGTTCTAATGAGTTGTGACAACTTCACTTGTTTATTTATTTATTTAAACATAAATATAGGTACAAGAAGGCAACGAATAGATATGCGCCGCATAAATCATTCGATTTGTATGAGGGCTAGAATACTGCCCGGGCGCCTAAACCGAAGCAAGTGGTTTTCTTAGTGGCCACACCTTGAGCCTTTGACCTGGAGGTCTAATCCACAAGGCAGTGAAGCAACGCAAGAAGGTGCAGTCCCATGCTAGCCGGTGACCACCGATTGGTTCATTCGCCATCTGTTCCTTCAGGATGCTGGAGCCTATGTACACGATTGGTTTGGGATTGTGGTTTTCCAACTCTAGGTGGACTCCGTATCCACCAACTTGGACCGATGCATATACGTGCCTGGTCTTACTTTGTAGCTAACTGACTGACTGATGTGACGAAATTCAAAAGAACTGGTTTTGCAATTAAAGTAATGCAAATGGACTACCAAAATAAATTAATCCCAACACTGTATCGACTTTCTGGTTGCTGATACGAATTAATTCAGCTCTGCTCTTGATGGAAATAATTCAAGGTTTTCAAACAAAATATATTTAAATCTACGTAGCTGAAAACTTTTCATTTTTATTACATACCGTAAATGTTCGTTCAAGTTTTTTTCGTAATACCTTTCTTGAGACTGCATAGTAATTCCTATGAGATTTTTAAATATGCTTGTAAGCTTCCTACTACTAAAAATACTTTTGTGTCCAATTTCTTAAAGGTGGAAAGTCAATAGATGATAACAAACGAATATCTGAGTTTGAAAACACGGACAAATCTGGGTGTGTTAATTTATATTTAAGGGATATTGGACCACAAATTGGTTGGCGTACGGTGTTTTTATTAGAGTACACAGGACCACTAATCATATATGCAATCGTTTGGCTTCTTCGACAACCTTCTTTAAAAAATAACATGCTTCCTCCTATGTCATCTGACTTCTATTTAAGAAGAGTTGCTTTAGCTTGTTGGTCTGGCCACTACATTAAACGTCTACTGGAAACCGTGTTTGTCCATCGGTTTTCTCATGCTACAATGCCATTGCGTAATCTGTTCGTCAATTGTTCATATTATTTTGGATTCGCTTTGTTCATAAGCTATTTTACAAATCATCATTTATACACACCACCTAGTAAGTTGGTCTTTTAATATTCTGTGTCAAAACCACATATTTGTTGAAAAGTAGTATTATCTTCGAAATGAAACAGATTATAAGTATCAGGTTTCTAACCATTTTGTACTAAATACGTCTAGCTAAACTCATATTTCTAAAGTATGTACTTTCCTAAACCCTGAAAATTAGTCAAGTAATGGTGCATCCCACACTTACTATAAATATATGGTTACTGAGTATGAAGGTGTCACAGATACGTAGAATGTGACAGATTTACTACCTGAAATCTTACCCAAGGATCCCAAACCCAATGAAACTGTTGAGATTAAGGGGATACAAACGTACATCTGATTTATTTAGAATTGCCCCGAAATACCCTGGTACGGCTGAGAGTGTGGAGAGTCCGCTCTCACATGGCCACGCGTATATAGCCTCTGCCAGGGAAGTCCTACTCACTGCCTTGGTTTGGCCGCCTCTTGCTTTCTTCCAATCTACTCCTATACCACTGAACATCGCTCGTCGAGGTAGTCGGTCGTTGGGTATATGTAACACGTGTCCCAGCCATCTCAACTGATGAAGTTTCACTACTTCAATTAATTTACCATCCTTACCTAGTACCCGTTTCCTAAAAACTGCGTTACTTACTCGATGGTCCCATGATATACGAGCAATGTTTCGAAGACACCTATGATCGAATACTAGTAACCTACGAATATCCTCTACTCTTACCGGCCATGTTTCACTGCCATAAAGTATGACGTAATGAACTGCTGCACAGCAAACACGTCCTTTGGTTGATAGACGGATATCTTGCTATGCCATAAATGACGCAAGTTGGCATAAGCTAGTCGAGCCTTCTGTATCCGTGCTGAGATTTCGTCACACACCAGACCTTAAGGGCTGATGAGACTTCCAAGATAAGTGAAGCGGTCGAAACGCTCGTCATTAGTTTGGGTGTCGATGCAACCCAATCCTGAAGCAACATTTTGCATCTCGAGGGAGAGAATCGCATCCCGAACATGCTTGCATTGTTGCTTAGAGTGGTCAGAAGACTGCATTTTGTCAGCGTCTTCACCAAATAAAACTATGTCATCAGCATAGACTGGCACAATCAGTGATTGAGACCAGTCAGATGGGATTACGTCCAGTTCCCAAATTCTACCTAAGACCTCAGTTAATCTCATTGCTAATACTGGACCACCATCCTTAAAAATCTCAGGAGTAAACCTGTCAGGGCCTGCTGCTCTCCCTCGTTTCAGATTTCCTATGGCTTTTTCAACTTCGTAAAGGGACGGAGGACCTACATTAACTTGCCATTCAGGTTGACTAGAGATCGTGGGAAACCGAAGTGTGGCTGAAGGCCAGTTGAACTGATCCCTAAAGTGTTCTGCCCATCGATCCAATCTCCTGGATTGAGAATGAATAATATGTCCATCTTTCTCTGAGATTGTTTCGCTAACGGTCGGGTTCCTAATTCCGGTTTCCTTAACGAGTCTGAACAATTGTCTGCTATTACCTATTGCCGCTGCCTTTTCCATCTCTCTTGCTTTCGCTACCCACCACTGTTCGCGATCATTGCGTAGACTTCTTGTCAGCTTGCGCTTAAGCTGACTCCGCTCTTCATTATGTTCAGAGCCAGGTGGAATGAGTTTCCGAGCATCTATCAGTGAGATAGATGCTGCTGAGATCCAGTGTTGCTCCCTAACCTTCTGGTTTACCTTACTAGCAGATATCACTGCTGTTTCCACAGCTTTTCGGATATCATTCCATGCTGCATCGGGGTGGGCATCACATACATGGCTGCCTAACTGTTTTCCTAGTTGTTCCTGAAATATACTCTTAGCTTGACTATCATTAAGTAGGCCCTAAGAGGTTTCCTTGCAGCGTCTTTCCTACGTCCAGTAAGACGCAAGCAAATACGCGCTCGCACTAGAGCATGATCTGAATCTAGGCATGTGCTCCAGAATGAGCGACAGTCTTCTATCGAGCCCCTCCATCGGTGGCTGATAGCGATGTGATCTATTTGGGTCCAACGTTGGGACGAATTAGGGGGTCGCCATGTTAAAAGATGTTTTTCCTTATGCTTAAAGTTAGTATTTGCAAGGAACAGGCGGTTATCTGAGCATAGCTGCAACAGACGGTCGCCATTATCTGTTCTTTGAGCCACGACACCATAAGATCCACCTAGGTGTCTTTCCCTATCGCTTAGTTTACCTACTTGAGCATTAAAGTCACCGGCCACTATTACTACATCCGAGCGCTAGCTTTTCGGAGAAGGTCCGAAAGCTTTCTGTAAAACTCATCTTTTACATCATCTGAGCTGCAGTCAGTGGGAGAATAGGCAGAGACGACGAAGAGGCAACGACGAGTGTCCCTATCTTTCCGGATTCTTACTGTTCCGTTCAGTCGGACAGCGCACAAACGACTGTCTACTGGGATCCACTCTAAGAGAGCTAGTTCTGCCCTAGGACTCAATGCTATACCTACGCCGGCGAGGCCACGGGAAGCAGAATCAGGGCTTCCAGATACACGAAGCGTAAATCGAGTCGGTTCTTTATTTTGGCATGGTGAGGTCAAATGAATGACGCTACTTGGATCCTGTATGCGCGTTTCGGAGACGCAGCACACATCGATGGCGCGAGATTCTAAAGTTTTAGCTAAGGAAGCCTGCTGTCCTATTTGGCAAAGTGTTCGTACGTTAAAAGCTCCTACGTGTAGTTTAGAGCGTGGTTTCAGGAGACCAGGAATGGCGTTCCACGTACTCGAATCGTTTGCCCTAGCGGTGCGAGGTGATAAAGAGACGTGAGGAGGGTTAGTCATGGAGATAAGAGAGGTATTAGGAGGTGTAGGAAGGATTTGAATGTGACCACCTTGGTCTCTTGTGCTGTTACGGGTATGAGGGCTGATGTCACTTCCCGGCTGCCCACACCGTGGAAGGGTATTTCTTGAGGAACCTGAAAAGGAAATTGGATTAGTGTTGATCTTGACGACCTGGGAGCGTGACCGCAGAGCCCAAGGGACAACTGCTTGAGGCCGGTCGCGCACGGCCTTTTTGTGGAAGGTTTTTGACGTGTTAGCTCCGTTCTTCAAAGGGCCTTACCGCCGGAGACGGAAATCCGTGAGGTAAGGTGAGGTGTGACATTTTTAGGGTCGACCTTTTCTAACCCCACCCCTCCTTGTGGGAAGGCAGCATCGCTGTCATGCTGGTTGTCCGAGGGAAACACCTTACTGCTGTCACACTCTCTACAGTCAGCAGTACGACTTCGCCCTCAGACCTTGAGTTGCTGCTTTTAGTCTTACCGTTCTCCAATCGACCTGCCTGGCATGGTAGAACCTACAGGAACATATGTTCCAGCCAATATAGCTCGGTTGGGTCATCACGATAGGCAAGCCCGACCACCGCGTCAAGGTAGCAGCTTCGGTCGGGAAACCAATAGTGCACATGGGCTCCAGTATCCTGAAGAAACAAATGGCGTATGAACCAATTGTTGGTCACCGGCTACCGTGGGACTGCATCTCCTCACGATGCCTCATTGCCCTGTGGGCCGGCCCTTGGTCAAAGGCTCGGGAGTGGCCCCCTAAGAAAACCACCTGCTTCGGTTTGGGCACCCAGGCATTATCACAGCCCTCACACATATGGAATGAGATTAGTGTGGCGCATATGTATTTGGTGCCTCCTTGTACCAATGTTTATGCGTTAAAATAAAATAATAAAATATTTAGAATTACAGGTACAAATATTTGGTAATTGAAAGATGCTACTAAGTGCGTCATAATGCGATCGGAAATGGATTCAACGGCAAATCGGATAATTTGACTCTATTAATATTATTAAGTAGTTTACCGATGTCAGTCGTAACAAAGTATATCTAGATTCATTTCGAAATATTTATCTGCGACAAGTGATTACTTGAGTTATACACGTTTCGTCGTAATAACCACAAAAGCTTATTAATATTTATCATGAGTAAAACTATTTTTGTTCTGAATAATGTTGTTTTTCTTGTTTTACAGCCTTTGGTCACACACAAATAGTTATAGGCTTCTTTCTCTTCATGGTAAGTCCCGTTTTTGTTTGTTTGTTGTTGAGAAATTCTTATTAACCCACCTTCACATTGATTTAAATCGGGTATTCTTTAAGAGACTGTATAGTGAACAATCAGTCAGGCAGTAGTAATTGATATAAGGTGGCATAAATATGTGTTAGTTCAAACTGCCATATCACATTAACATACCGAGATAAAATTAACCTAATGAATATAAGTAGAATCGAAATAGAATAGCAGTATTAATCGTGGTGAGGAAGCCTTAACTCTAAAACTTTTTAAGTTTCCTGTATTTTCATCTTGGGATTACATACACCATATTATTCAACTAATTGCAAAAAATCTCATTTTCCATTTTTGAAGTTTTTTTGAAATTTTATCTCAAAGTTTTGCGTTCTTTAGAATCCTTCGGTCCTGTTCCTGCCAGATTGATACCACGAAGGAACCAGTCAATCAACTACAACGTAGGACCAGGCACATATATGCATCGGTCCAAGTTGCCATACCTCATTACTACAGCAAAATGAACACCGAATTCACAGAACAGTTACTTCAATGGTAGTAAGGTATGAAGAAAAAAGATTGGATATAAGGATATAGTACAGAAAGAATTATTTGGTAGAAAGAACGGTACAAAGCAATTTTAATCTCCAGGCGCTTTCTGGAGATCACTTAACTTGTGATAAAATCTGTCCTTGATTATATCCGGGTTGTAATCTGTTGTGCTCAGTGGTCTAGAGGTTAAGCGTTCGCGCGCGAAGTTCGAGTCCCGCGGGCGGGACACTGGGTGCGCACTGCTGAGTCTTATGCTAGAAAGAAACTGACGTCCAGGGCTTCCAGTTTTTGTCCTGGTGCGGCTGAGGGGGGGAGAATCAGCTCTCCCTCTCCAAATGCTCTCACATGGCCACGCGTATTTAACTTCTGCCAGGGAAGTCCTACTCACTGCATTCTCGCGGTATCAGTGTTGTTTACGAAATGAGAGGACGAAAGCGAATGTCTTGCGCTTTAACCGGATCCCAAACCAATGGTGCACATGGGCTCCAGTATCGTGAAGGAACAAATGGCGTATGAACCAATTGTTGGTCACCGGCTACCATGGGACTGCATCTCCTTACGATGCTCCACTGCCTTATGGATCAGATCTTTAGGTCGAAGGCTCGGGGAGTGGCCCCCTAAGAAAACCACCTGCTTCGGTTTGGGTACCCGGACATTATCACAGCTCTTACACATATCGAATGAGATTTGTGTGGCGCATATGCATTTGGTGCCTCCTTGTATCAATATCTAGTTGTTGAAAATAAAATAATTCTTTAATTAGTCGTGCCTCGGGTCTAATGCCTAGTGCCACACTAATCCGAGCAAACCTAGACGAAGTTGTCACAGGATCCGCGAATAAACGGACGTGAAACAAACTAGGTTCCTTAATACGGTTCTCAGGTAGACAGCGGTCGTTGATGTTAAAACTTTCTAACGACGTACCCAGTCAGTCAGTCAGCTACAACGTAGGACCAGGCACGTATATGCGTCGGCCCAGGTTGCCATACCGCATTAGCACACAAGATAAACACCGGATTCATAGCAGTGGTTAGGTCTAGGTGGTAATATATAGGAGAAAGATTGCATATCAGGATATAGTATAGGAAGAAAGAATTAGTTAGTAGAAATAAAATATGAAGCGGTTTTAATCTCTTAGTTTAAGGGGACACAGAGAGTGTATACTCCTACGCCATTGTGGTCGATTCTGCGCTATGTCACCAAGAGTCTCCAACCATTGGTTAGGATAGTCACGTGGACCCCAACCAAGTAGTCTGCATCGACCAACATGGCTCAGACTAGAGGTTATTGTCTTCAAGCACGACATACCCAACCCTATCTGTTATTCAATTTTCATTAGTGTTTGAACGCTGAAAGTAGCCAGTTTGGATGGCATACGTAGTTCCAGAAACGCTGTCTCAAACTTTGTATTCGGTGGTAGCTTTTAACTTTCGATCAGTCAGTCACGTGAGATCGTTTGGGTAAGACGGAGTTTTCATCGTATGTGAGCTGCTGTTAAAAAATGATAAAAAAAGAATGCACATAATGAGAATAAAAAGGAGTAGACAAGTGGTTCAATATGAAATAAGAACGAATATTACCAAATATTTGTGAGTATAATTGGTGAGAATGCTAATTGAAGCGAAATTAATTTTTTTCCGTCGTAAACATTAGATTTGTGTGTGGACTAGGATACTGCCAGGCTGCTCAAACCCAGACAGGTGAATTTCCTAGGAGGCCTTTGACCTAAAGGTTTAATTCACAAAGCTGTATAGCAACGTTAGGAGCTGCGGTCCCATAATAGTCGGTGAGCAAGAATATGTTTATACGTTATTTGTTTTTCAGAATTATCATATACCCTGACTGGTTCACCTAAAACATCTATGAACTAGTGAAGCTCCCATAATACATCACCGTTGATTTTGTGTTGTACAGAAATGTAAAAGTGCGTATACTAAGGTTTATTGAAGCCTTAGGCATACGAAAATTCAAACCTTTGTTAGTATTCAAAAAGAGTTTGTTCCCACCTTAAACATACCCTAGTAATATTAGCTTATTATCCAGAGTGATAAGGTATCAAATTGTTTCCACAGAATTTTCTTTATGATCCCTGTTTCCTCTTACCCTCCGTTTCTAGTCTAGTTGACCTTTTATTCTTCAGATATAAATGCTCTTAACAAGTATATGTGTGATCAGATTGTTCGAAATGTATTACGCTAATATTCCACATAGTCCTGATAATCTTCGTCTCCTTATTAAACTATCGAGAAAGAAATACATTATCTTAATCTTTCAAGAACTAAAAACCAGTTTTATCGCAATTTCACTTATAAAGCTAAAAATTCGTCCACCATGTTGCCGCATTATCAAATACCCCGACCGTTGTTGCTACCTTGACGTGGTGGTCGGGCTTGCCTATCGTGATGACCCAACCGAGCTATATTGGCTGGAACATATGTTCCTGTAGGTTCTACCATGCCAGGCAGGCCGATTGGAGAACGGTAAGACTAAAAGCAGCAACTCAAGGTCTGAGGGCGAAGTCGTACTGCTGACTGTAGAGATGTGTGACAGCAGCAAGGTGTTTCCCTCGGACAACCAGCATGACAGCGATGCTGCCTTCCCACAAGGAGGGATGGGGTTGGAAAAGTCGACCCTAAAAATGCACACCTCACCTTACCTCACGGATTTCCGTCTCCGGCGGTAAGGCCCTTTGAAGTTCGGAGCTAACACGTCACAAACCTCCCACGAAAAGGCCGTGCGCGACCGGCCTCAAGCAGTTGTCCCTTGGGCTCTGCGGTCACGCTCTCAGGTCACTAAGACCACCTTTAATCCAATTTCCTTTTCAGGTACCTCCAGAAGAACCCTTCCTCGGTGTGGGCAACCGGGAAGTGATAACCGCCCTCATACCTCTAACAGCACCCAAGATCACTGTATTCATAATCAATCTTCCTCTTCAATTCCTATTACTCCTCCTACATCGACTTTCAACTCTAAACTTCCTCTTTCGGCTTCCTCCTCAAGTGTCACCATAGCCAACGATTCTAGTGCTCAAAACACTGTCCCAGGTCTACTGAAACCTCGCTCCAAACTACACATTGGAGCCTTCAACGTACATACCCTATGTCAAATCGGTCAGCAGGCTTCCTTGGCTAAAACCCTAGAGTCTCTTTCCATTGATGTATGCTGTGTCTCCGAAACACGCATACAGGATGCCAGTGTGTTCATCCACTTGACCTCACTTTGGCAAAACGGAGAGCCAACGAGATACACCCTATGGCCAGTTCTCGTGAACTGGCAGGTGTAGGCATAGCACTAAGCATGAGGGCCGAACAAGCACTGCTAGAGTGGATCCCCGTCAACAGTCGTCCATGTGCTGTTCGGCTAAACGGCTCCGTAAGAACTCGGAAGGATAGGGACACACGTCGTTGCCTTTTCGTCGTTTCTGCCTACGCTCCCACTGACTGCAGCTCAGATGATGTGAAAGATGAATTTTACAGAAAGCTTTCTGAACTTCTTCAGAAAGCTAAACGCTCAGACATAGTACTCGTAGCAGGTGACTTTAATGCTCAGATAGGTAGTTTAAACCAAACAGAAAGGCATTTAGGTGGATATTTTAGTATTCCGGCACTACGAACAAATAATGGTGATCGTCTGCTGCAACTGTGCTCAGATAATCGTTTATTTTTAGCAAACACAAATTTTAAGGAGAGACATCGTCTAACATGTCGACCCCCTACGCCAAACTAACGATGGACTCAAATAGACTATATTGCCATCAGTCATCGTTGGAGAGGGTCGATAGAAGATTGTCGCTCATTCTGGAGTACCTGCTTGGACTTCGACCACGCCCTGATACGGGCACGCATCTGCTTGCGCCTCACTGGACGCAAATATCCACACTAAAAAGACCCATTAGAACTGAATTGAGTAGCGAGAAAACCAAAAATAGGTTCGGAAAAAGACGATACTCTCATCTGCTCCTAGTCCAGACGTTTAGAACGATGGGCGGAACATTTCAGAGAACAGTTCAACTGGCCTTCAGCTACTCTACAACTACCCTCCATTCCCAGACAGCGTGAATGGAACATTGAAGTAGGTCCCCCAACTCTTGCTGAAGTTCAAAAGGCTATAGTTAATCTGAAACGAGGAAGGGCAGCTGGTCCAGATGGACTGGCTCCAGAGGTCTTTAAGGATGGTGGTCCAATTTTAGCGATTAGGTTGACTAATATTTTAGCTAAGATCTGGGAGTTAGACGTTATCCCATCTAACTGGTCACAATCACTTATCGTCCCAATATATAAGAAAGGGTCAAAATCATCCTGTGACAACCACAGAGGGATTAGTTTAACAAATATAGTATCTAAAATACTAGCCTCGATAATTATCAGACGCCTAACTAAGACTCGTGAACTGCAAACACGAGAGAACCAAGCTGGCTTCAGACCTGGTCGTGGCTGCATCGACCACATATTCACCATTCGTCAGATTCTAGAACACAGGCATACTTATCGGCGTCCGACAATGGTGGTCTTTCTTGACTCTGTAGACCGCGAGATTCTGTGGCAGTGTCTGTCATTGAAAGGCGTACCTCAGAAGTACATAAACCTTGTGAAGGCTCTTTACTCGAACACTACTAGTCGAGTCAGGGCTTATGGCGAACTGTCATCTACTTTTGCAACCTCAAGTGGTGTCCGTCAAGGCTGTCCACTTTCCCATTTTTGTTTAACTTCATCATAGATCTACTGATGGAAATAACTTTCTCGTCGACTGAATTCTCGGGTATTGATCTCCATCCAGGAGGTCCACTTATCGACTTAGAATACGCAGATGACATAGTCCTGTTTGGTGAAGACGCTGACAAAATGCAGAGTCTTCTGGTAGCACTAAGCAACAATGCCAGAATGTTTGGAATGCGCTTCTCTCCCTCTAAATGCAAGTTGTTGCTTCAGGACTGGTCTGCGTCAACACCTGAACTAAGGATAGGGAGTGAAGTAGTCGAACGCGTTGACAACTTCACTTATCTTGGAAGTCTGATCAGCCCTAATGGGTTGGTGTCTGACGAAATCTCAGCACGGATTCGAAAAGCTCGTTTGGCTTTTGCCAACTTACGTCACCTTTGGCGGAGGCGAGATATCCGTCTATCAATAAAAGGACGAGTATACTGCGCGGCAGTCCGTTCTGTTTTAATTTACGGCAGCGAAACATGGCCATTAAGAGTAGAAGACACTCGTAAGCTACTAGTATTTGACCACAGATGCCTTAGAAATATTGCTGGCGTCTGCTGGGATCACCGGGTAAGTAATAGTGAGGTTAGACGCAGGGTATTAGGGAATGATGGTAAATCAGTTGATGAGGTTATGAATCTTCATCGACTGAGATGGTTGGGCCACGTGTTACGTATGCCTGAACACCGATTACCACGACGTGCAATGCTAACCGGTATTGGAGATGGTTGGAAGAAAGTTAGGGGCGGCCAAACCAAAACGTGGCATCAGTGCTTGAAGTCACTAACTTCTAGTCTGAGCCATGTTGGTAGATGCAGACTACTTGGTTGGGGTCCGCGTGACTTTCGTAACCAATGGTTGGAGACTCTTGGTGACATGGCTCAGAATCGATCACAATGGCGTCGGTGTATACACTCTCTGTCTTCCCTTAAACTAAGAGATTAAAATCGCTTCATATCTTTTTTTCTACGAACCAATTTTTTCTTCTTGTACTATATCTCTATATGCAATCTTTCTCTTATATATTACCACCTTTGACCTAACCACTGCTATGAATCCGGTGTTTATCTTGTGTGCTGATGCGGTATGGCAACCTGTGCCGATGCACATATGTGCCCGGTCCTACGTTGTAGCTGACTGACTGATTATCAAATACAGTTCCATTTACTCAGTTTCAGGCCACAGAGTTTCAATATAAGCGTTAGTGAAGCTGTTACGGGGATCAAACTTCAAATTGCATCATTGTAACCCTACTGTTTTAACCATTAAGCTATCAGTGGTCATAAATGTGTATATAGTAATAAGAACTGAACAGAAAGCATAATAACATTACGTGTATAAATTTGTGTTATTTAATTATTCGTCTAAAGATCCAACTTGTTGTGCCTTAATCTGTCGAGCAATGACGTTCAAAGGGTTTCCAAAATGAACTTGACAGATTTGTAACCGAGAACGACTACGATTTTATGCTTGTGAAACCACTAAATGATTGTTTTTTCCCTAAACCTTCGATTTGTGGTCACTAAGTTCCAGCTTCAAATTGTGCTCCACCTACTTTGGTTTATGCAACCGATTAGCGTCATTAGCCTTCACACTTAGAGTGTCTCACTTCTTTAACTGTCCTGTAAATAAGTTAGTTTAAAACATTTCAAATGGAGCTTTTAGTGTTACATCATTAGTTTATAGTGTTCAACTGTATACATTTGTGCTTATGATGTTAATCACATTTGTGTACATTTTATCGTACTGTAGATTGGTGAATGGGGAAACTTTTCATGTCATTTAGCATTTAAACGACTTCGACCAGCTGGTTCAAAAGTTCGACAGATACCTTATCCAATGGATGGTTGGTTATGTACTCGGATGTTTAATTTAGTGGCATGTCCTAATTACACTTATGAAATTATATCATGGATTGGTTTTACTATTATGACACAAACATTACCAGGTCAGTTGCTAATTTTTTGACTTTCAATATAGTGTTAGTCAATCAGATTTATTTTATATTTCCAAATGTATTTGGTGATGTGTTTTAAGTTACTTGCTTACGCCTGTTACCCCTCGTGGAGGAGCATAGGCCTTCGACCAGTATTCTCCATCAAACTCTGTCTTGGGCAAGCCTTTCTTGTTGCTATTGATCCTTTTCATATCTGCTTCCAATTCCCGACGCAGTGCGTTCTTCGGCCTTCCTTTTTTCCGTTTCTCTCCAAGATTCCAAGGACTTGAAGAGGAAAATAGGGTACCGATATGCTTGATGGTCTGACTAAGTGGTCACAATTCAAAAATAACAGATGCTTAGGATCGGTCAGTCTCTCTGTGAATAATTTTAAAATATCTTAACCTCGTACTCCGAAAGGCCATTCTGTGGGCGGTGGAAATCTGTAGGACATGAGGATATGTTCTAATTTCAGATTCGACCTTTTATAATCCTTTCTGTTATGGGAAGGTAACATCCCTATTGATACTGATTTTCTCATGAACGCAAGTTACTTCCATCTCGCCCCTGTATAGTTAGGAATACAAATTTGTTCCTGGATTGAGTTTGTTGTTTTTAATCATACTATTCTCCAGCTGACCTACCTGGTATAGTAGGACTTTAAGAATAGATGTTCCAATCGATATAGTTCGACGGAGTCCTCATGATATCAAGACATCCGAAACCTTTGGATCAAAGCTTAGTCATCAGTGAATACACAATTATTGTACACTTTGTTTAGTTACTAACAAGGTTTAATCATTCTACATATCAAAACATTTTTGTTGTTGTTGAAGAATCCCCAAACACTTTAAATTGTTAATTTTCTCATTTATTCTAGCTCTTATATTTACTATTTGTGGATTTCGTCAAATGAGTGTATGGGCTATTAATAAATTGAAAGCGTATCGTCGTGAATTCACAGATTTTCCAAAAAATCGAAAAGCAATTGTACCATTTATTCTTTAATTTCTTTAGCACATAATCATTCTATGCATCATTAATATCACTATGATTGTTATTGAACTTTTATTATTCATTGTGATCTCTGTTTTTATTTATTTATTTATTTAAAGACATAAATATTGGTACAAGAGGGCACCAAATATATATGCGCCAAACTTTTGTATGTGGGCTGTGATACTGCCCGGGTGCCCAGACCAAAACAGGTTGCTTTCTTAGGGGGCCACTCCCCGAGCCTTTGACCCAAAGGTCTGACCCACAAGGCAGTGAGGCATCGTGAGGAGATGCAGTCTCACGGTAGCCGGTGACCAACAATTGGTTCATACGCCATTTGTTTCTTCAGGATACTGGAGCCCATGTGCACCATTGGTTTGGAATCAGGGTTTTCCAACTCCTCTAGGTGGACCCTACTTGTCTACCAACGTGGTTTAAGCTCCAGACATTCGTTTTTCGTACTGTCGATTTCGTAAACAATGATGCCGCGAGAAGGGAGTGAGTAGGACTTCCCTGGAAGAGGTTATATACGCGTGGCCATGTGAGAGCATTTGGAGAGGGAGAGCTGACTCTCCCCACTCTCGGCCGTACCAGGACATTTGGGACCCACTGTTATATAATATACTCTTGTGTGCCAGGGTAGTTTCACATTGGTTTCCAGGAGAACCAGACACCATCCGGACTTTCACGTGACAACCCAAACAATACAGCTCAATCCCGTTTAACAGGAGAACCAGGCACCGTATTTGCTTTAACGCTACAATCTGAATAGTACAGCTCAATCCTGTGGCGCAACCACTCAGGTACCAAGCACCCTGGTGGACCAGGAAGAAAAAGCATAAATATATATGTCATTCTGATGTATATTTTTTTATAAAATGCCAAAAAAGAAAATACATTTCGTTTCTATACTTTCACCTAGATTAATCAACGAAAAGAAAACGTATTCGTGTGAAAGATTTATTGGGAGTGTTAAACTTTCATAGTGTAATACATCATGGATTGGTTTTAGTTAAACAGCTATATTGAAAACCAAAAAGCATTGAATAGACTGTTCTCTCTTGTTCGTAGTACGTACTTATCCATGACCTCATATTGCTATGTAGCTCATTCTAGTTTTCAATAGTTGTCTAACTAAACGGCAGTCTATCATGTAGATTCTGGGAAAGTAATTATAGGGGATCTCCAATTAGTTGTCAGTAGGAAAGTTAACAAGTAGGTAATGGTATTGTGTCAAAGATTTCGTAAACAGTGATTAACTGGCTAAAAGAAAACTATTGTGGATCATGCTCGGAAGGTGTGAGGTTGAGATATTTTTCGTCAGAAAAGTATGCACCAACTTGACTACCGTTGTTTCTGCTTACTTATCTTTAAACGTGGTGTCAAGAAGTTGGCCTACTAATCCAGCAATTCACACTCGACTGTAAAGATCAAACAATATTGTACGACAAATAATCATTCTTCTTGACGTATTTATATATATTCGTCGAACTTCTTCCCCGATAATAAAATTGCTAGCCCCATTAATAACAGAATAAAGACTTTCACTTAAAGGAGAACACACCGTTGCTAAACTAGCTTATTTCTGTTTCACAAGTAACATGTTATCATCAACTGTCTACACCAATTTGGGTGTACGCTCAAAGACATGTTTTAATAAATTATATGTACGGAAATTATTCACACTAAGAAATTTAGAAAACAAAACGGTGAACAAATATTTTTTCAATCAGCTGCTGTGCATTGTGTTTCTATGATTAAGTGTCCAGTTTTTACTACTACAGTAACTTAACATTATCATTATAAGGCGTAGGTTGAAATTTTTGTCGGCTAAGTTTTATCCAAGTCTCTCTGGAAACTATTGTTATACGGAATCCTGTAAAGTAAACGGTTACGTATTTTCTGTTCAACGAGAGTTGAGTACCCTGTATGGCTAGAACAACATTAGAATTAGTGATATTCCTAGTGAGATTTTCCGTACGAAACTCATTCTGAAAGTCAGCAGTTTTTTGCTTAATTTTACCACACACATGAAAGACTCGCAACACAACTCCTTCATGTGCACAGTTACTCTCTATCAAATGTGTATCGTGCTTCAAATCATCCATCCCCCCAACGTTGTTTGTACAGTGATATTGGGATCTACATCGTTCCTCTCTGAAATATGTGTTCTGATGTCCGTTGGTCGTAACCCATACACAAAAATTGATGATCGTTCCTCAAATATACGTGTCAGGCACTACTATTTCCATGACAGTTAGGTCACCTGGCTTCTCCGGAAGAATAAAAATTACGAAACTTTTAATGTTCAGAAACCTTAGGTTTTCGCAATAATCTGTTCTCTGATTTCATCCCAATTTTTACAATCATTCATAAACGAATCCTCATGATGCTTAAACCATGCATCAAAAGTAATTGTAGCTCGATTAAACGTAAATTGACTTATCGAATTTGCAATGGTATCCAAAGTTGTAGTCGAACTGGATACAAAGATCATTGAAGATGTCGACATATTCTTGACCAACAATTCAATCAGATCATTTTACTGTTGCTAAAAGGATTGTAGACTATTCATTTTATTGATAAAAAAAACCCACTTTAACTAGATAAACGAACGTAGATCGGTTTTAAACAGTCACTAAACAAACAACATACTAAAGTACTTGGGACGAACAATTTATCAACCTATACGACTCACTAGTTATATACTAGATACCAGCCAGGTTTAATGTATCAGGAACCCACACAACTCAAATGAAGAACATGCAATACCTCTGACTAGTACGTATGTTAGCCAACATTGAAGTAAATATAAGGAGTAGGGGAACATATATGGTACATCAAATATCTGTGAGACTATCTACCCATCTGTCTAGAATATTAAGCAGTAACTATTTCGTCTCACCCATACAATACAAATCTAAGTCATCAGCATTATCACTGTTCAGCAAGAAATCTCACTAATCTTTTAGTCTTCTTTCAATTATTATTTGAGTTTAGCAAGTATCAGAAGTGTACTTCTATATTTGAAAAAAGAGCTACTTTGTCAAATTAGGAATAACTACAACTCTAGTTGACATTTTGACCCGTCAACAACACCAGTGAAAATTTTAATGTCATAACATCATATAATCAACACATCGTGATCAAATATAACCGCCTTTAATAATAAACAATATGTATTTGCTGAAACATGCACAGAGAAGTTCAGCTACAACGTCGTGTATTTAAAATTTTCGATTTTTACACTTTACATAAAACTGATCAGACGGGTATGTAGAAATCAACTAAGTAGTATAAAGTTACTTAAAGCTTCTGACTTTCATATATTTAGTACATTATTCGGTAAAAGTATGACAAGTTCGAATCCCAAGAGCGGGATCGTGGATACGCATTACTGAGGAGACCCAAACTAGGACGAAACAGCCGTCCAATACTCCCAGGTTTTCCATGGTGAAGCAGCTTTAAATGACTCATGAATTCAACTATTAAATTACTATAATATTCATAAAAACCCCTGTCTGATAGATGCATAATATGCTGACGACCTTGGGCGACTTATCACACAACCAGGAAACTTTGAATATTTACCAAACAACTAACTATAAATGGCAATAAAATGAGAGTGAAATAACAGTCTTGGTTCAAATAATCAATCCAAAGGAGAAACGTCATTTCCATATATCAAGAGTTCGGATGGTATTCTAAGTATTTTAATATACAAATCGCCTAAACAGAGGATATGTCTTGTCGTTTAGTTTAAGAACCAATTTAAATTTTCAATTTCGGTTATTGATTCTGGGCATTTCAAGGATTAATTATCATCATCTTAATAACAGTATACAAGTTATCTATCACTACACTTTACAATTCAAGCTAAGTATATACGGAGTTATCTTTGTTCTACATGGTTAACTCATAGCTATCAAGATGTTAGAATTTCATTTATCACATTAACGAACGTTGAACTAAAAGGTGTTGAGACGGCTTCCGAAAACTACAACGAAGTCGAAGAGTTCCCATCTAATCAGAACGTAATGGAGCTTTCTAGGATATCAACGTGGCATGTTACCATTAAACATTAGCATTACATGCCTCTTTACGGGTTGACTGAATTATAGCGTTTTTATAACAAACGCTAATATCTATAAACATGCACGATTTCCCGTACCTTTTGATTCTTACCGAACAAACACTTCTCTAGCTTTCTTCTGTATTCTGACTTTTTTGCGATTGCAGGTTTCTAAATGTTTGAGTGTTGTAGTTGTATTACCGTATTCTGTGTTAATCAAGTAACGAATATAACAATAAAGCAATTTTGCAATTCACTTTCTTTTCAATGTTATTTCATGATGAAATCAATTCTTACTTACTTACGCCTGTTACTCCCAATGGAGCATAGGTCGCCGATCACCCTTCTCTGTCCTGGGCATTCCTTTCCAGTTCTATCGAATTTTCCTCATGTCTGTCTCCATTTCTCGACCTAATGTGTTCTTTGGTCTTCCACTTTTCCTTTGACCTTGAGGATATCATGTGAGGGCTTTGCCGTGTGACGCAGTTGAGTGCTTTGCTCAACGTGTGTCCTATCCCTAACTCCGCCTGGAGCCTATCTGGGGCTACTGCCGACTCCAAGCCCGGGTAAAGAAGGAGGGTTGGGTATGGGGTTAACGACCCCATCCCGTAGAAAACTAACTTGCTAAAAAGAAACGCTAACCATAAATTAATTCTATATACAATCAAATGCTTGTATTCATTCATTATATTCATGACCTACATTATCTAATATATTAGATATTGATTCCATTTAAGAATGTACTAATTATTCTATGCAAAATATTCAGTAATATGCATAGAAATTCATTTATTTAAACAACAAAACAAAAGAAGAATATTTCTATTTGAACTGAATGTAATACACATTATTATAGTGAATAATGAACATTGATAAGTCAAATATACACAATATATTTAATGTACAATGGTCGCATATACAGACACATACACACACACGCGCGCGCACATAGTTTTTTTTCTTTTTTTTTTCTCAAAAGAAATCTCATTTCAGAATGATAAACTACTGTACACAAACAATAGTGTAATAATAATAATAAAAGAATAATGTATACATGATGTCAATAATCAACTGTCTTCATCATCATCATCATCATCGACCTTCTTTAAACTACCAAATACCGCCAATGGAACAGGTTGATTTTCAATATCAATATCTAATGTATAGTATGATAAATAAATAAATAGTAAATCTTTTTCTTTTTTAGATAATGAATATAACAGTTAGTCAGTCAGTAACAACGTAGAACTTCGTATGTACGTACATCAGTTCGAGTTGCCATACCACATTTGCACAGAGATAAAATTGTCAATTCAAATCCTGTAGTGGTAGAGGTAGTACGGGAAGATTAGAATTTGGAGATGTTATTTAAAGAGTATAATACAGTAAAATAAATTAGGGAAGAAAAGAAGAGACAAGGAGGAATCAGGAGATTAGAGTTTGGAAGAACACAAAGAGTGTATGCACCTGCGCCATTGCAGACGATTTTGAGCCATGAATGAATGAATATAACAACAACATGATAATTTTGTTTGAATATTGTTGAGGATGTTAGATCCCGTCGGAGAACTCACTTGGCAACTATTTTGTTTTTGTAATTTTATTTTAAACATTTGAATTCTCTTGTTTTCATACCAAAAAAAAACGCTCATTTTCACCTTCATGTTGTATTACTCACTTGGGAGGATCTTAAATGTTATTGGTTTGTTGTATCTTTGAGTATGTTATTTTATAACACATCCCAGGGATAATTTTATGCTTTATATGTATACATTTGATTTGTGCTTTTGTCTACTTGCGGAATATATTTCCGCATTTCGAACCTGAACTTTACTCTCTAATTAGCGGGGCTGAGACGCATCAGAATAGGTAGCTTCTTGGTCATTAGTCACAGAGACTTTTTTATGTTCTGAGACTAGGGAACTCGTAATCGTTTCAAACATAGCAAATACTTAGTGGTAAATAAACATAAAAATCTATTCATTAATTCATTGAGTCAACTATAACATAGGACCAGGCACATTTATGCATCGGTCCAAGTTGCCTTACCTCATTACTAGCACAACAAGATGAACATCAATTCACAGAAGTATTTACTTCAGTGGTGGTAATATACAAAAGAAAGATTGCATATAACAATATGATACAGGAAAAAAGAATTAGTTCGTAGAAAGAAAGATATAAAGCAATCTTAATCCCTTAATTTAAGGGAAGACAAAGAGTGTATACACCGACGCTATTGTGATCGATTCTGAGCTATGTCACGCGGATTCCAACCAAGTTGTTTGCATCTTCCAACATGGCTAAGACTAGAAGTTAGTGACTTTAAGCACTGATGCCATGCTTTGGTTTGACCGCCCCTAACTTTCTTCCAACCGTCTCTTTCATTAATTTCTATTATTGTAATGGAAAAATAAATAAGCAGTTGGGACCAGTAGACATGAAACCTTCAATTCAGATATAAATAAACAACACAGTTCATGCATGAAATTCCGTCCATCAGTAGCCAGTTCCTTTATCTAAGAGATAATCAGTGAAATAAGACGTGGAATCTTGTGATTAGAGCATGAATTCTACCGAGATTCCGTATATATACATATATATATACATGTTAATGAGGAGTGTCAACTAGCATGAGATCAATCATTTCTCTGCAATTACATCTAATAAATTAACACAAATACTCAAAGTTCATTTATTCAACAATTGATTTCAATAACGAACTTACCGTCTGAATGAACTTTTCTTCGTCGTTTATTAGATACTCTACATTCAATATTATCTTTATTTAATGTTTCTTTTAATTCTTGTTCTCCCATTGAATCATCACATCATTATCATCGACCTCCTCATCTTCTTCCTCATCTTCTCCTTCATCAACATTGATATCAATCTCTTCAATATTAGCACTTGCTTTTTTTAGTTTATCATCTTTTTCATTCATTAAACCTAATTGTTTTATACCAGCGGATTGAAATTGTACCATTGGACGACCACTAGTTAAACTACTTTTGCTACTTATAATATTGATTTCTGTTTGTGATTTATCTAATTTTTGCATTTCATCTTTTGGTGCTATACACACACAAATATTGATTGATTATTTGAAAAAAAGAAAAAGAAAAAAAAGAAAAGAATAATGATATTGGAATGAAAGTCAATAGTCAATAGGAATTCTGTCAAGATGATCATAACCGGTATGAATTATATGATACTAGTTGAATAGAATAATGATTATCCTTAAGAAGATGGATATGAATAGATTCTAATAACAACAGAGAAGATTCACTCAATTCGTGCATTTTCATACAAATTGCATCCTGTTTCCATTCTTTACTGTTCGATCCTCTCTGTGTGTGTCTCTGTGCTGTCAGACCTTCTGTTCACGACTAACATCATCTACTACTTATGCCAATATAAGTAGCACACACTACATTAGTTCATTAATAGCTACAAAACAATGCAGTATCTACTCCGAAAGAATAGTACAATAATACAGTGTAGTGGAAGTACAACGAAAAATGATGAAAAGTATAAAGTATACGGTTTATTTATCTGTTATTATCCTGATGAGAATAATGAATAGTAACTGTGGGAATCTATTTCTCGATTGATTGTTAAGTAAGTAACCTGTTAATATTCATGTTTTTCTTATTATAAGCTTTATTTTGACCTATAAACTATATTATTATACGATTTACCATACTTGAGTTATGTCCAGTCTATCTATTACTATCTCCCACATTCACAGCTACTTCTGCCTAATACTTATACAAATGTTGTTCCTTATTATATGGTGTGATGTGGTCTGTTTGATTGGTATATAAACGCGGTATGTTTAAAATACATGACTCATATCACAGAGCCTGAGACTGGTGTTCTGGACTCTAATAGGTAGGGTTAGGCAGGAAGAAGAACGGATAAGGACTCTAAACTGCTCGTACGGGTTCATTGGCCCAATTGATAAGTCACTGATCGCTATTTGGCCGTATCACTACGTTATACATTAATAGGGCACAAAGCCACAAGTTATAACAGTTGAGAGTAGATGGTGGTTGGAGGTAGTCGACAGGAAACCGTGAACTTGGGTTTCGTGATACTTGGCACTCGTCAGTAAGGTGTACCTGTAATCTTGAGGAACTGCTGCTCCCTGGCGGATTCGATCTCGTGTCACCCAGCTTCACAGTCAAAGACGTTACCACTGAGCTATCCAAATGTCGAGTCACCTAGACTGGTGGCCACATTGCAACATTATCGATTGCATTCGATCTGCACTAATAAGGACTAGACACGCACGACATTGATCACCACCCAGTGATCAATCAATTGTGAAGTTATAACAGTATCTGTGACTTATACTTTATTATTATTATTAACGGTTTTATTTAGTATAACAATAAGACAGTGGCACAGTATTTCCAAGATATTTGATGATTTCATATTTCCAGTTTATTTATTCCACGAAGGCTAACAAGTTGAACATTAATTTTTTAATATTTCAATACAGAAAAAATTAGGTTAATTCATGAATTGAAATATTCCACAAACATGTACATATATTATAGAGTCATTTTAGATGGAGTTTTGTTCTCTGAACTAAAGGGTTTGGTCATAGTGCTTTCATTGTTCTTCTGAACAATGTCACCGGTATAAAGATCAGGTTAAAAAAAAGCTCCACGACCAACCATCCAGCTTATAGAACAAAACTCTACTTATATCCTCACACCTGAGCCACAAATCTTCTCCATCATTTCAAATATTGTAAGTAGAAAAATGAATCAAGTGAATTATTAATATTATTTAAACACATAAACATTGGTACAAGAGGACACCAATTAGATATGCACCACATAAATCATTCGATTTATGTAAGTGCTGTGATACTGCCCGGGTGCCCAGACCGAAGCATGTGGTTTTCTAAGGAAGCCACACTCGGAGCCTTCGACATAAAGGTTTGATCTACAGGGCAGTGGAGCATCGTAAGGAGATGCAGTCCCACGGTAGCAAGTGACCAATAAATGGTTCATACGCCATTTGTTCCTTCACGATACTAGAGCCCATGTGTACCATTGGTTTGGAATTGTGGTTTTGCAACTCCCCTACGTGGATCCTCCATATCCACCAACCCAGTTTAAGCGCTCGACATTTGCGTTTCGTCCTCTCAATTTCATATACAACACCGGTACCGTGAGAAGGCAGTGAGTAGGACTTCCCTGTCAGTGGTTGTATATGCGTGTCTATGTGAGAACATTTGAAGCGAAAGAGCTGACTCTTTACGCTCCTGAACGTATTAGGGCATTTGAGGAAATGAAGTATTTATGCATATAGTATTATCTTAATCTGGATTAGTAAAATAAACTTATATTCACTATATACAAATAGTGAAAATATCCAAGCAAGCTAAAGTTTGCATTCTGAAATTATAGGATATAAATTATGCTATTACAATATCAGATAAATGTGTCAAGTTTACAAACTAGTAGACTTTATTAGACTATCTAAAGATCTAAGAAGTGCTCTGTATGATAACAAACACATTAATCTCGTAAACAATAATCAAATAGAAAACAAATACGGTTATAACGAAAGCAGAATTTGATTTTAAGTAGATGAAGGTAAATAAGAAGAAGCTTTGTAATAGTAACATCGTGGTGTATGCTGCTCATGCTGACAACTATAAGTTAGTTATCAGTATAGGGGTTATGGAGATTGTTAAGTTTTTGATTGAGATCATGAATCAATTGATGCTAGACCACCGTTGGAAACCTGGAAGCACTGGACAGCCGTTTCGTCCCAGTATGGGACTCTTGAGCAGTGCACATTCACGGTCCCGCTCCCTGTGAGACTCGAACCCAGGACCTATCGGTCTCGCGCCACGCGCTTAACCAACTAGACCACTGAGCCGTCATCCAATGGTGTTAGTGTCTAACATCAACCAATCCGCGAAATTGCGAATCTCGCAGGGAGCGGGATCGTGGATGCGCACTGCTCAAGAGTCCCATACTAGGACGAAACGGCCGTCCAGTGCTTCCAGGTTTCCAACGATGGTCTAACATCAATTGATTCATGATCTCAATAAAAAATATATAAGTAGTATATATTATCAATCGAAAGTGAGATATCTGGTAGTAGAAGATTAAGAAGATTGAAAGAAACAGAACAAGAACAGAGAATGATTGGTATGGGAACGAAAGAACAATGAATTCTGAGATGGTTGATTCACAATTTGCAAAAGGAATAATCAAGTTTGAGACAATTGATTGATATTTTGCTAATGAAGAATTTACTGTATGGTTGGTTCTCAGATATTTACTAAGATGTTCTGTAATTTTTTGTTCAAATACATTCGATTAGTCCCTCCCCAGCCACTTGTGTTCTCATTCACTACAACATCTATGAATGATACGCATTTCAAAATCTTAAAAAGAACACTAGATTCTTTTCCGCTTCAAAATTTTAGACAAGATAAACTGATAAATGCGATTTAGCTTGTTTCTAACCGCTTCTAATAACCAACAATCAAAGCAAAATATAAGATATGTCATGTTATTTGAACTAGTAAAGATATTTTATATCTTCATCGAAAAAATTTAATTATAACTTAGGATTAGATAAGTACAACTATTCAACTATCAATCACACTGTTGTGAATGAACTTGGCAAAAACCAATATTATTTTTATAGTTCATAAGTCAATTGAAGCTAGACCACCAAGGAAAACCTGGAAGCCCTGGACGACCATTTCTTCTTAGTATAGGACTCCTCAGCAGTGCTCATCTACAATTCCGCTCGTGGGATTCGAACCCAGGAACTATTGGTCTCTTGCACGAACGCTTAACGTCTAGACCACTAAGCCGGCATCTAAAGGTGTTAACGTCTAACTTCAACCAATTCTATTGTGGATGCGCACTGCTGAACAGTCCCAGCCGTCCAGTGCTTCGAGGTTTTTCACGGTGGTCTAGGTTATAATTGACTCATGAACTCAATTATAAAATTACGAAAATCTCTAAAAAAATCCACTTCTAATAAAAACCAATGTATATCATGTACTACTGAATAAATCGAGGATAAAACAAATCCATTATGAAGTATCATGAAATAGAAAGAAAAAACAAATTATTCACCATTTGTTGTTGGATTTTCTTCATTCAATTGTAATTGACTTGCAACAAAACTAACACGTGTATTATAAGTTGCTTGTACACTACGTCGAATTCGTAACATTTCACGTAGAGTATCTTCATTACCATGTGTTACTTCAAATTCTTTCCATATTTGCCAAAATTGTGTTTCAGTCTATGTGAAGAAAAATAAGGGAAATAATTATGAGAAACGTGGTAGAAGAGGTCAGAGAACGTCTATCCAAAGTATACAGTCATCCTCTTAAAGTATCATTGTGGATAGTATTGACTAAAGCAAAGTGATACAGTAACTGTATCATTAAATGGTTTACACAGAACTGATTTATCTCTAAACAGTTTCTATCATAGAATACTCATATATATGTTCATTACAGGATCCGGAAAATATAAGTTTAACAAGTTTTGTAACTATTTTCGTTCAGTCTTCCATGAACTGAATCTATTTGTAAACGGATATTATTGTCTCATTACTTATTTATCTTCATATTCTGCCATACAATAAGACCTATTTACACGATGCCAACATTATTTTAAGATATAACACCATGAATGAAGCGGCTTACACTTCAAACCTCAGTGATCTGAGACTTTCGTCTACATTTGACTATTCCATATACAGTGTTTCATGAAAGTACGTGAGTATACAGAAATAAATATGTAAATTTAAACAAAACATATTTCAAATGTTTTAAGACGTCATGGTTTAGAATGGCAAACATTCATTTATGCATCAATCGAAAACATTATTATGTCAGTTTTACAATCGCTTGGTAGTTTCATTAAGGAGAATTGTAGTTAGGCATATGTAAACTTTTCGGATTGTTAACTATATCAACAAAAGGTATCACAGTCCTCATAATCATGAAATAGATCATTAATTCATTGACTAGTCAGTTTTACCATAAAAATAAACAGTAAATGGTCTTAAACTACTTATAAAATAATCAGTAGTGTGTTAATCATATAAATATTTTGTACTGTATTTACTCGAGGATCACACATTTGTGCACAATAAGCATAAACAGCTCGTGCTCGATCGATTTCACCTAATTTTCTTTCAAGATCAGCAAATCTTAAACACATTTTACGCGAATGTTCTTCAGGTAAACGTTCTATTGCTTGTTCATACGCTGAACGTGTATGCGTAACACCATGAAGATCGGCAATACGTTGAATATAGATATTGAACATCTGTAAAGAATTTTCAAAAGAACAATACAAAAATTATGTTACAACTGTCAAGGAATGCTTAGATTAGAAGAGGTACTTTTTAATATAAACTACCACTAACTGAGGAACCACTTAAAACAATGGTGTGAAACTACACAGCAGTGAGTAAACAACCGGACCAATTTGGAATTGAAACCAGTGTCGTCTACGATATGAAAATTTAGAACACAGTGTTGAAATTTAATAGTCTATATTTCTAAGTTCATTCAATTCACAATATAGCATGTTTGCAATCTATAGCTGTCAGTGGAAATTGTCTTTATATCTCTTACTTCTTGGAGAGATGGTTGATATTATAGTGCCTGCTTTCGCATTAAAACCTCCGGTTTCATCTAGAATCCCATTAGTTACTCAGTAACCAAGCACAAAGGTTCACATGATCATATTTCAGTCACATATATTTTGTGATTGTTAGTGAAGCGACGCCGTTACCAGAAGAAAAACCCAGGTAAAGTGCAGTTTAATTATGCACATAAACTTTAACCTTGATGTTACAGTTGCAAGAGCTTGTAGATAAGTAATCTAATCTTTTGTGAAACCATAGATGGACGTGATTAGAAAGTCCCAAAATGAAACTGATTAATTATTTTGACTATTAATTAGTCTTCCATGACCTATTTAACATCAATTTGTAATGAAAATTATTGATAAAATTTATTAAAATCAATTCGTAATCCAGTAAATTACAAGATACTGTGATAGTTTCATCAAAAAAAGGATTCACCTCAAATCTTTCTTCTGGAAGAACAGCTTCTGTAGCTCGTTCATAAATACGAATAGCACGACGTGCAAGTCCATGTTGTTCTTCAAGTCGTGCATACAATAAATGTAACGCTAAAAAAACATACATCCATAGATAAATTAATACATTTTTTAAAAAAAAATCATCAGACAGAATCATAACCATAGATACAGCATTTCACTTGAACATAATATTACCAGTTACTAATGAAAAAATCCAAAAGAATTCCGTCTTATCTATGACTTTATGGTAAGATCGGATCTATCCCAGTTTATCCAACGATGTACAACACTTACTTACAAGCCTGTTACCCGTCGTGTAGGAGCATAGGCCGGCCACCAGTATTATACATTAAACTCTGTTTTAGGCAATCCTTTCCAGTTGCTAATCATCCTCTTGATGTCTGCATCCGATCTCCGATACAGTGTGTTCGTTGGCCTTTTTTTCGTTTTCCTCCAGGATTACAAGTTAGCGCTTGCCACGTGATGCAGCTTGCTGACTTCCACTTCCAGCGTGCAGAGTATCTACGCCTATGTATATCCTATGAGAGTCAGATCGGTTGGATCTGTGTCTTTCGGGTATATACACGACGTATATCTACATAAAAACGGAAACTATTAAGGGGACTGGATTCACGCCTACACATGTGCTTTGGAGTAAATGGTTCCCTGACCTGTGTATTTCAGATGTGCATGTAATGTGTAAAATTCTTCCACTGGGATTTAAATACTAACAAGTAGTAGGTACCGATGAATGGGAATGGAGACCGTCTATCCCACCACAATAGTACCTTTGCTTGTGTTTATGCCTAATTTTAAAATTTTGCCAAAATGCTCATCCATTTCCTAATTTATTCATCACAAATAATAATAATCATTGGTGAATCTCCCGTGTATTTAATCATTTTGGTTTATTTCTTGATCACGTTGATGGATACTTCGGATACACATTGACCGATACTAAATTGGCTTATTGTATGATATCTAGCATACATGGACATTTTTTGTCAATTTAATGTGCATAATGGAGGGTAATTTTCATTAAAGATTTGAAATCGATTATCTGAAGCAATACGTAACTATCTGAAATGAACATATCCAGTGTAGTGTAGTGTAGTGTAACCCAACACTTTGGAAGGTTATTGAAATCGATAATGAATGGAAATATAGGCCATAATAGTAGTATGGATGAAATTTAGAGTTCTCTTTCATACCTTTAGCATATTTCGGTGGACATTTCTCTAAACATTGTTCAAATAAATCACGAGCACGTTCCAATTTATTTCCACCCTATATATAGTGATGATAAATACAATGATTTAGAGTTATTACCAGAAATTAACGTCAATAAATGAACAATAAAAATATTTATCAATAAGAATTCTGTAATTCCTTTTGCATACTTAAAAGTGTCAGGAAATCAGTGTCATAGACTAACTTCTAGTCTGAGCTATATGGGTAGATGTAGACTACTTGGTTGGAGACTCTAAGTGACACGGCTCAGAATCGATCACCCTCGCATAAGTAATATAGACTCGTTGTCTTCCCTTAAACCATGAGATTAAAATTGCTTTATATCTTTCTTTCTACGAACTAATTCTTTCGCCTGGTATCATATCTTTATATGAAATCTTTTTTTTATTACTACCATTGAAGTAACTGCTTCTGTGAATTCAGTGTTTATCTTATTGTAATGAGTTATGTCAACATGAACCGATGCATATATGTACGTAGCTCTACGTTGTTCATGTCTGACTGAATGTCATACACAATGTAGAATCTAAAGCAAATATTATAGAGCATTAGATCAGCACAAGGAGTGAAAAACTTTAAGAAAACACTGATCGAAGCAAGTAATTGTTAACGAAAGTTACTAATCATAGCCTACAATGATCTTATAAAAGTTAAGCACAAAGTTTGGATCTTAGCACAATATAATTAATATCCTTATAGACTGATATTATTTCTTAATTTTAGTTGTATATAGCCGTGTTTATCTAACCGATTCTAAATCTTTTTTATAGTGTAGTAAAGATAGAATAGAAAGGTGGTTAGAGATAAGTATTGCACGAGTAAAATTGTTTTCAAGTACAGTTCACTTGTGATAGAACTAATAAGTGAGTAATTCTTAAGAAGAGAACAGAACTTTTCAGTACAAGCAAATAATAAATATCAAACTATGAAAGCTAAGTTTCTTTTTGAAGATAAATGTGTTTATTTTATTATCATTTGAACATATAGATATTGGTACAAAGGGGAACCGAATAAATATGCGCCACATAATTTACTTGATTTGTGTGTGTGCTATGATACTGCCCGGGTACCCAGACTGAAGCAGGTGGTTTTCTTAGGGAGATACAATCGGGAGCATTTGACCCACAGGTTTAATGCACAAGGTAATAAAGCAATGTCAGGAGATGCAGTTACACGGTAGTCGGTGACCAACAATTGGTTCATACGCCATTTGTTACTTCAGGACACTGGAGCACATGGGCACCAATGTTTTGGAGTCTGGGTTTTCAACTTCCCTAGGTGCACCCTCCATATATAGACCAACTTGAACATTCACTTCTCATTCTCTCAATTTCGTAAACAACACTGGTGCCGCGAGAAGGCAGTAAATAGAGAATTCCTGTCAGTGGCTGTATACACGTGGCCATATGGGAGCATTTAGAGAGGGAGGACAGACTCTCCCACCCTCGGCCGTACCAGGGCATTTGGTTTTATACTCATCCATTTGACTGCAGGATTGTTGTTGTTACATATTTCTCTGCCCCTAAAATTATTGTCTACTAATCATTAGCCTAATTATTTTTAATTTGTACTGTTAATGTTTTATTTAGGCATAGTTCTCTTCAGTGATATTACCCTAATTAGTCTTTCTACATAACAAGGACATTTCATTTTAATACACATGTTATTATAATCTTCTGAGGATAAAAAGATGATTTTCCACAGTAAATTTTATATCAACTAGACAAAGTATTATAACCCCTCCCTTTACAAAAGATCCTAGTTACTTGTTGTTTAATATGACGATTAACGTGTGAACACTACAAAGAAGTTGCACACTGAAATGAGACAGTTTATCCTTGGCTTTTACTAATTCTTTAGTTGTTAATATATATATATATACTCAACACAGCAAATACTTTTTACATTATATTGATGTACTAATGCAAAAAACTTACGTAACGTTCAATAAACTTAGACAAATAAGTAGCCCATATATCGTAAACATTTGGCCAACGAAATAATGCAACACCTTTTTCATATGCCTTTAAGAAAACAAAAATATGTATAAGGAAAACAAACATTGTTTGCGTATATAAAATATAACAAAACATAAGTTAATTAGATGGGTTGCATGCTAACAATGGATAATTTAGGACATATATTTCGTCCTATTTTATTTATTTATTTTGACACAGATATTGGTACAAGGAGGCACCAAATACATATGCGCCACACAAATCTCATTCGATATGTGTGAGCGCTGTGATACTGTCCGGGTGCCCAAACCGAAGCAGGTGGTTTTCTTGGGGGGCCACACCCGGAGCCTTCGACCTAAAGGTCTGATCCACAAGGCAGTGGAGCATCGTAAGGAGATGCAGTCGCATGGTAGCCGGTGACCAACGATTGGTTCATACGCCATTTGTTCCCGCAGGATACTGGAGCCCATGTACACCATTGGTTTGGAATCCGGTTAAAGGCCGGACATTCGCTTTTCATCCTCTCATTCTCGTAAACAAACCCCCGCCACGAGAAAGCAGTGAGTAGGACTTCCCTGGCAGAGGCTATATACGCGTGGCCATGTGAGAGCGTTTGGGGGCCATAATTGACTATACGGTTATGATAAAGGTAGAAAGTTTGTATAAATGGTTCAAAGGTATTTTTCATCGTAGATTGAAATCATTTTAAGAATTACTGATAACGTTGTTACTATGATGACACGGTAGTCAGTTTTCCAAGTCGTCGTGAATCAGCCAAGGTATATTGGCTGAAAGGCATATTTCTTTGAGCCTTAACATGTTAGCCATGCTGGTTGGAGAGCGGTAAGTCTATAAGTAGCGAACTCATGGTTCAAGGGGAAGCTTATATTGCAGACTATACAGGAGTGTGACGGCAATGAGATTTCTCTCAGATAACCGGCACTCGAAGCAATACTTTCTCCCCATATCAGAGGGAAGAAATTAGAAAAGGTCAACCCTGAAAATAGAGCATTTCACTTTGCCCCACGAGTGTCCGTCTCCGGTGGTAAGGTTTTAAAAGTACAGAACTAACACATCTATAACTACTGACAAAAATGCCTTGTGTGACCGGCCTCAAGTAGCCGACCTTGGGACACTGTATTCATGCTCTCAAATCACCAAAAACTACCCCCTAACCCAGTTTTTTCAGCTCCATCAAGTATCGTTTAACGCTGTGGGCAACCGGGACATAACAAGCACCTTTATACCCATAACAGCACTTTAACAGTAGACAAGTACCCCCTATCTTAATAGCACTTACCATTACTGCTTACATTCATCGTTCAACCTACCATTTGAAGTGAGAAGGAATGCTTTTGCCGTTTCTATTATGTTGTCTAATCAGTAAAAATTTTATATGGGATTAAACTCAAGTGCTGGAAGTACAAAGAAGTTCAACCTGAAGGACAGCGAGAGATATAATATTATCTAAACATTCTTACTGAACAAAAAAATCAACTGTGAAAATGTATTATGCAAACAGAGATGATTTAATTTTATAACTAATTAAAGTATTCAACTATCCACATAAAAAAAATTGATGAATAAGGTTTCAAACTATAACCAAATTATCTTAAGTTCAATGCCTTAATCATTAAATTATCAAGTGAATTTGTTATGCAAACATAGTTTAACAGTTCGACTTCATAAATCATTTCACCTGCCACGAATTAAGAAGTCAAATAGTATCAATATCTAGTAGATATGTATGCAAAACAAGAATACTTGATCACTAGTGAGTATACCAATGTGTTAGAAGTTAGAAACCCCTCAACATTTAACTAAATAAATAGCAAACTACAACCTTTCTCACTTCAACTAATTCATTTAAGAAAACCGATAAGTAAGACACAAACTCTCAAACACAGAAAAATGTAGTTTAAATTGGAGTTCACATAGTAAGTTTGTATCTATGCTAGATGGGTTATATGTTATTTACCGAATTAAGTAAATTCATCACAGTTTTACGCATCAAACTAAACATACTCAAAGTATGTTGGTTTGTTTGAAGTAATCAGTAGGAAGACTTGTTTCACGTGGGTTCCATGTTAGTTAGCATTCGTTTGTAGTAAAATGTACCCACAATTTCAAAGAAATCGGTACAGTCCGTGTGATTGGAACCCATTTCGATCAGTTTCACAGCCTAAGATATTATGACTCAGTTATTTAGGCTACAGCTGATCTCCATCATGATTGATACATGCATCAATCAGTCAACAAGAGTACCAATAATAACCAAGTATGCACAATTTAGAAGAACACTATTTAACTATTGTGGAACACTATACCAATCAGACTAATCATAGATATACACAATATGGGAAAAAAGTGAAACACATAATCACTATGAATATTTTCAACTAACTTTAAAAGCATCTTCAAAATAATTTAATTCTTCCAGGAACAATGCATAATTCATAATAATTTGAGGAGTTGCTATACGTAAATCAATCATTCGATCATAGGCAGCCTATGAGTATTACAATAAAGAGAACAATTAAATAATGATTATGCTAATTAATAATCTTCCTATAAAAAAACAGGTTTCATTTGTTGTAGAAAACAGAAAAGTTTTTAAGGCGTTCATTGGATGTAGTCGATGAAAAACCCCGGACCTCGGTTTCACGCCTTTTTGCACTCTTCATGTGTATAAAGTCCGAAACGTCCCGAGAGCATCAGTTCCCTCAAGATTACAGGTTTACCTAGATGACGAGTGCTGAATGGTATGAAACCTAGGTTCAGGATTTTCTGACGACTACCTCCAATCAACAACTTGCATCTCAACATAATGGATGTAATCCCGAGTCACTTAAACTAGTGGTCAAATTGCAATTTGACCGATAGGATTCGATTAGTGCTAAGACGGAGTTGAAATAAATAGCATTGGTCACCATTCAATGACTAATCAATTGAAAAAAGGAATATATATTTCACAATATCTAATGTTTCCTATTTGTGTAATCCAACTTGGATAATGTGGAATAGACAGAATTTGGCTGGTAATAGAATCCAAGTTAGGCGTTTCGACTTATTTGGGACTCGTCAGCTAGATTTATTAGTATCCCAGGGTTGATGTCCACTGCGGGATTCGGACCCAGTAATCATCACTTTACATACTGACGCATGATCAACTTGGTTACTATGCCAATTTCAATTTATCAAAACTCGATGAAAATCTCAACAACAGAATAATCCAAGTCAGATCAACTGGAACGATGTTCTTTGTTACATTTGGATAAAATTCAGAATGACGATTTTAACATAAGCTTAGCTTATATTGAAACAAATGTATAAGAATAGTTAAATCAGTTTTATAGAAACATTAACTTTTAAGGTAGGTAAATATCGGTTTTTAGGACAAATAAACAAACGAAATCATGAGAACTGTGGATACAATCATGTAACGTAAATCATTCGTTAGAATATACACAACTATTATAATTATAGATGTTATGACTTTAAGTTGCAGTCGATTTCTACCCTGTGTTATCGATCGATTACAATGACACGTAAACACGTACGGACGGCCTAGAGTCTCGATTGGTCTCGCTTCCCTGTTTAGCCCAGTCAGTTGAGTCCAGAACACAAGTCACAGCCTCAGAGATATGAATCACTATATTTCAAACATACTTTGTTTATATACCAGTCAAGCATACCACAGCGTATCATAAAAATAGAAAACAACATTTTGTACAATATTCAACAAGTGAACAGATATCGACCAATAGGAAATGTCCATTTAAAGTCCAAGGACACCATTGGACTTAACATGATAATTATTGGTCTATTCCTCTGCATCCACAACAATAGAGTTAGATGAAACTCAGATATTTCGTATTGTTTAATCAACCGAATAATACCACCAATAGACTTCGAATACACGTATAGTATGACGCGAAGCCATGTACTTGGTGTATTCATCTTTTCGAAACGGTAGTTTAGTTATTAAGGAGTACGACTTTTAGTCTCTGAGCAACAGGATCAAACTCAGCTCCATCTATTTTCGTCTTAATCACATGGATAATCCCTAGCTCTCACCTTCATAGTGTAGCTCAACACCAAGCATACTAATCTGTACCTGATAAATAAGTTAAATTGAATCCATTGTTAAAGATAACAAGTGAATAACTCCAAGAGTACCAAAGAACTGAATACTACCTCAGTCAGTTAGTTGTGAACTAATTTTCTACAAAATACTTCCGGTATATAAAAAGATCACGCGAAAGTTGTTGTTAAGATAACAACAAGATACTGTTACAAGTTTTTTTTTTTACCAAAAAGGCCAAACATTGTAAATCATAAGACTCTTGAAGTATATTCGATGAATAAGTTGTCAAAATTACTTTGAAAAAGTATATACCTAGAACATCTCACTTGCTTTAACTTCATTACGGATATTCAGCCATCATTGACTATCCACAGCTACTAATAAGGATAGCATACAAGTGAGATAACAAAACAGCAGCACTGATGGAGGTCAACCTATAAAATAACGGTGGTCTATTAAAATCTTTACCAGATAAATCGAGTCTTGTAGAGACTGGCAGAATTTCTGGTTGAGGTTCATACAAGAATTCTAAATGTTTAAACTAACCAGGTTAAAAAGACTCATCTTGAGACAAAAAGTTTTAGGCTACTTATTTCTATTGATTGCATTCTTTAAATCGGTACTTAAATTTACAGTTGTTATAAGTAAACTAAAATACTAGTTATTTTAGTTAGATACTTTGCATTATAAAGAAATAGTCAGCATTTACCTTTGTTGTTTCAAATGTACCAAAACTTTCTTCTAAATCCGTATACAACGACCAAAGACGTAAAGATTTATGGAGTCGTGCTTGAACAGGTTCTGAACGATCATAATAATCGACTTTACGTGATGGTGCAGTAGTAGCTTTCCCTAACAAACGAAGTGCTGCTTCAGGTTGACTTATTTTCAAAGGGGAAAAGAGATAATAATCATTGGTTTGATTAATACTACTATGAATAACATATGTAATAAGTAGTAAAAATGGATACAATAAACGTTTTAAATACCAAGAGATTAGAGATGAAATTAGGTGTACGATATTTGAAAAAAATGCCAATTTAACTGATGGTAAAACTTTAAAGCTCTTCGTCATTTAAAGTGATTATGGTCATGAATTATGTATACTTAGTCACAGCCTACCCTAGCTGAGATTGTAGCATCCTTATATTACCCTACTTATTTATTTATTTTAACGCTTAGATATTGGTACAAGGAGGCACCAAATACATATGCGCCACACAAATCTCATTCGATATGTGTGAGGGTTGTGATACTGACCGGGTGCCCAAACCGAAGCAGGTGGTATTCTTAGGGGGCCACATTCGAAGCTTTCGACCTGAAGGACTGATTCACAAGGCAGTGGAGCATCATAAGGAGATGCAATCCCATGGTAGCCGGTGACCAACAATTGGTTTATACGCCATTTGTTCCTTTAGGACGCTGGAGCCCATGTGAACCATTGGTTTGGAATGAAGGTTTTCAAACTTCACTAGGTAAACTCTCCATGTCCACCAACCCGGTTAAAGCGCCGGACATTCGCTTTTCATCCTCTCGATTTCGTAGACAACACCGGTGTTGTGAGAAGTCAGTGAGTAGGACTTCCCTGGCAGAGGCTATATACACGTGGCGATGTGAGAGCATTTCGAGAGGGAGAGCGGACTCTCCCCAATCTAAGCCGTACCAGGGTATTTGGGGGTATATCATAATTTAAATTCTGTTAATTATTTTGTGTTTGTTAAAATGATTATTTGTTAAATTTTGTTCGTGTATATTCCCTCATCTACTATCTATTAAGTATTTGCATGAACTTATGTAATAATTCACATACTGATTGATTAGTCTGCTAATCCGAAAAAAACACCGCACAGTTGACTGTTAGTTTACTTCTCTTACACTACAATTTTGACTGTTAGGTTAATCTACATACAACATACGAAGTGATACGTATACGCTACATTTGCTTTCTACCTGAGTGATATATACTCAATACGTTCCCGTGAAATATATTACTACCAAATATTTCACATTGTGATCTCTTTATTTCATACAAGATAACTGGTATGGCAAGTCGAACTGATGTACGTACGTACGAAGTTTAACGTTGTTACTGACTGACTGATATTATTATTGAGGTATTCATAGAATAATAATAACTTATATTTGAAAACGTTGATTAACATTGGTTCAGAATCGGTCACAGTATTGCAAAAGCATCCACACTTAATAGTCCTCTAGCATTCCAGAGTTCATACATATCTCTCATTAACGTTATTACCGCAATTATTTCAGACTAAGTTGTCATTCATCTTGTCATAGCAATTTGAGTCAACTCACATTTGTGCCAAGCTCTACAATGAACATGACTTAAAATTGTAGTAAAAAAGGTGAACACGTTCAGACATACGTTTATGAGAACTTCGGGAGCTGGCTAAAACTTCTGAGATATAATACATTTTTGTAACTGAATAAATATTCCAGTAGAATTTTTGGGCCTATTTGAAATGTGTTTTTAGAGCGTTATTTATCATGTACTCCGCTCGAGTTACAACATCGTATGTATGATGATTAGTAGTGATGCCATCTGGTAGCTTGAAAAGAAATTCTTAAAATGAAGTCCAAACCTCCACTGTTCATATACCAAGAGCAGGAATTATAAAGTAAAAAAGGTCCACAAAGTCCAAATAGTAACAATGTCCATGGTTGTTCTAAATGAAATAAAAATCATAACGAATGTCCGGCCCTTTAACCGGGTTGGTGGACATGGAGAGTCCACCTAGGGGAGTTGAAAAACCACAATTCCAAACCAATGGTACACATGGGCTTCAGGATCATAAGGAAACAAATGGCATATAAACCAATTGTTGGTCACCGGCTACCATAGGATTGCATCTCCTGACGTTGCTCCACTGCTCCACAAATCGAATGATTTATATGCCACATATCTATTTGGTGCTTTATTGTACCAATGTTTATGTGTTTAAGTAAATAAATTGACAAAATCAGCAAATTCACGTACTATTGATAAAATCCAATTCCTATAGTCTAAGCAAAACAGTATTTTTAGTTTCATTGAATAGGATTTGGATCATATATCAAGGAAATACAATATAAGAAAGAAAGAAAAAAAAGAGAACACAGTTGATCATTTTGGGACTTACTCATGACGCATTTCCATTTCAGCCCATTCACACCATACAGCTGCTAAATCTTCAACATGCATAAAAGCAACACCAGTTGCTTTTTCAAGTACTACTCGTGCATCATTCAACTGACCATGTTCTTCATATAAACGTGACAGACCAGTCCATAATGATGATGGACGACCTGCTGTTGCCTTGGCTTGAAAACAGTAAATTTTAATTAATGTACAGTATTTTTACAAAAACAAATATTGTACACATGTAGATTTATAACAATAGGTCTTGGTATTTTTCTAACCGATGGTGAAAGTTGAGTTGAGACTATTTTTAATGACATAACAGAAGGAGGCATGTAATGTACTCTTGTTAATTGGTGATCATGAAAATATATGAAGCTAACGTGAAGATCCGTTGAACAAAAAGAAACTAAGAAAGTATGGGACTAATTCCGTTCAATCTACCAGACGTATCACGTATAACAACTCCCATTTATTTGAGTGATCTAACCATTAAACAAATATTTATTCATTTCAGTGTTGAAGCTAAACCACCATGGAAAACCTGGAAGCACTGGACGGCCGTTTCGTCCTATTGTGCGACTCCTCAGCAGTGCGCATCCACGACCTCGCCCCTGCGAGATTCGAACCCAAGACCAATATTTTCTGTGAAGCCGATAAAATGATGTATACATCTTCACAAAATGGTATGTATGCATGTTATAGCAGATTAGATTTCACTCATTTACCATACCTTTATGCAACAAGGTTGTATAAAGGTAAACTATATGAAGAAATTTTTAAAAATGTTTGACTAGTATTGGGCTCTTAAATGGGACATAAGGATGTTACATAAAATAAGTTAGTTTTTCCGCTATGTAACTCTAAACGTTGAGTGATGGATGTTTAATTAAATCACCGATATATTTAGATAGTAGCTAACAGAATTAAAAGTTGGTAACATATACCTAGGGTTTAGGAGACTAGATAACATTACTAACTTTACCAGATAACATGCTATTAAAAGTTGAGTACACAAAACCTGTACTAAGTAGATGCATCACAACAAGACGTAATTTGAATGTATGCTTAGTAATGATTAATTGGGTAAAATCAACTAAACAATAGAATTAGGGTGTAAACTAAAAATTCCTCACTAAAAGTGCTTAAAACGATATTTTTGTAGCTGTATTACAGCATGACTAATTGCTACTCACCTGGATCAACCGATGTAATGCCCTCCATGAATGCTGCAATCTGTTCACGTGCACCTTGACTTTTCAATAATTCAACACGTTTCAACCAATCCGCTACGTTATGAGGATTTTGACGTAACAACACACTATTTAAGAGTAAAGGACGACGATCCATGAGAGATTCAAGACGTGCTAGATACAATTCAACATCCAACTCATCTGCGAAGAAAGCGATTTGTTATAAGAAGAGAAAATGAATGAAGCATTAATGCATTAAATTTAATAACAGAACATATCTATAGTTGATGGTAGTTGATTTATCAAGTTCAAAAACGCACTTTAACAAGATTGGGGAAAGGTTGATAACCCGGATATTTATGTCACGTCTTACGTTGATTGTAACTGAGTGTAGTAACTTCAAGTGCTCCGAACTGACTGAATAACGTACATAGATTGACCAGAGTACATCCATTTACAAAAAGCTCTAGGGGAAATATTGTTCACGTTATTAAGTACCCATACTGTCTAATAACTAACTGCTTAGTAGTGTATTTCACTGAACATATATGGAAATGTCACTGTATTTCTCATATAATTATTAAGCCATGAAAAGGAAAGAATAGAGAAACAAATTTCAAACTATAATTAATATCTCACCATCTTCTGTAACATCAGATTGTTCCAAAGCAGCCATCTTTGCCTTTGCCATTGATTCTTCAAATTCCGCATAGGCATCAAAAACTTGAGTGAAATCACGAACTGTTGAAACGCTATTCAATGCTTCTGCATAAACATCTCTGGCCCGTGCAAGATTTTCACAACGTATATGATAGTCAGCCAAAGAATTCCATAAAACACCAACCTAAATAACCAAATTAGAATAGTTAAATTAAAAAATTCACCTGGTCAGTATAACGATGAATTCCTTGACGAATAATAGGATCTGCTTTCAGCGATGTAATCTTCAAAGGATTTTTAACCAAAAGATTGCATAATTGGTTCCACAATTGGAATTTAGATTTTCCTTCACGACTCATAAAACTATCATCATTAATTATTTCAGATAACACAACTGCGGCTTCATTGGCATTTCCATGTTGAATAAGAAAATTGACAAAACGTTCCATATCATCTGGAGCAAACTAAATTAATTAAAACGTTATGAATATAAAAAAATTTCTGCATACACACATACCTTTACATATCGTCTGTAGATTCGTACACAGGTCTCGTTAATTTTATGACCGTGTCTATCAGCAAATCTTAAATACAAATTCCATATCCTATCATGTTGGGTAATTGGTAAAGCTTTCAATGCCCTGTCAAAAGCATGTCTTGTTCGAGTAATCAATCCTTGTGACATTAGGAACATTAAATAATCTATCCATATACGAGGCATCTAGAAAGAAAATTGTTAAGGGTAAATAAATTAAAGCCTTCAAAACCTTGTGCATTGTAACAAGAGCCCTTTCATGGGCATTATTAGTTTCTTCATGCAGAATACTACCAGGACAAAGAGAACGTGAATGCACACGCCGTAGACGTAGATAACGATACCATAACTTATAACTTCACAAAACATAGATATTAAACTCATCATTACCTACCTTCCAGGCAACTGTTTTACAGCTCGTTCATATAACATATAAACCACTTTTGGGGGTGACTTCGCTTTCATACTAATGTATCTAAGCCACGATTTAACATTGTGTGGATTACGGATAAGTTCTTCCTCAAACGGCCTATCTTGTTCATCCTAGGTAGCAGGGTAGAAATAGTAATATAAAGAATGAGCGTCAAAATAAGAACATACGATAACGATAACTTGGTCTTCATCCATGACTTTTCGCAACTTGTTAAAATGAGAAGTTGAAACTTTCTTCCCTGTAACAGTAAAACACAATAGGAAAAAGAAATTATCAAGTCAACCAGTGTATCATATTCTTTATTATTATTATTGACATTAAAATTTTAGGAACGATGAGTACTTTTCTGTTTAGCCAGCCGAAATATCAAAGTAAACTGTAGTTGTAAACACAAAATACATTTAAACAAATGAATATTAAAACATTCAGAAGCCAAGTCATTACCTCAACTAAAAATGAACAGATCATTATATAGTTATTTACCAAGTGACCACATTATGTAAGTGCAATACTTTAGGAAATTTATTTATGTTATTCATTTATTTGGATAAACTTAAAATTCAGCATCTAAAACGAAGGTTCTTATATATCAGCATCTAAAAGCCTTGAAAACACAGTCACTGTACATTCTACGACCTAATGGTATGCTGAATATATTTGGAATGCAATAACTCAATTCAGTTAGCAAAAAAAGTATGTTTACGACCTTAAGGCGGCATTTGACTCTGTTGATCGTGAAGTTCTGTGGCAGTATTTGTCACCGAAAGGATTACCAAAGAAGTACATTAACCTTGTAAAGGCTCTCTACTCGAACACGGCTGGTCGAGTGAGAGCTTATGGCAAACCGTCAGGGCTGTCCACTCTCTCCATTCTTGTTTAACTTTGCCGTTGACTTGCTTCTAGAGAAACACTTTCCTCATCTAAATTTCCAAGGGTTGAACTTCTACCGGGAGATTCACTTGTTGACCTAGAATATGCTGATGAAATAGTTTTATTTGGTGAAGACGCTGACAAAATGCAGAGTCTTCTGACCACTCTAAGCAACAATGTAATCATGTTCGGCATGCGATTCTCTCCCTCGAAATGCAAAATGTTGCTTCAGGATTGGATTGCATCGACACCCGAACTAATGACGAGCGTGTCGACCGCTTCACTTATCTTGGAAGTCTCATCAGCCCTTGTGATCTGGTGTGTGATGAAATCTCAGCACGGATACAGAAGGCTCGACTAGCTTATGCCAACTTGCGTCATTTATGGCGTAGGCAAGATATCCGTCTATCAACCAAAGGACGTGTTTACTGCGCAGCAGTTCGCTCCGTCCTCCTTTATGGCAGTGAAACATGGTCGGTAAGAGTAGAGGATATTCGTAGCGTACTAGTATTCGATCATAAGTGTCTTCGAAACATTGGTCGTATATCATGGGACCATCGAGTAAGTAATGCAGGTGTTAGGAAACGGATACTAGGTAAGGATGGCAAATCAACTGATGACGTAGTGAAACTTCATCAGTTGAGATGGCTGGGACGTGTTACGTATGCCCAACCACCGGCTGCCTTGACGTGCGATGTTCAGTGGTTTAGGAGTAGGCTGGAGGAAAGCTAGGGGCGTCCAGACCAAAACATGGCACAAATACATGAAGTCACTAACAAGTGGACTGAACCATGTTGGTAGGTGTAGACTACCTGGATGGAGACCACGAGATGATAGCAACCGACGGTTAGAGACCCTGAATGACATGGCTCAAAATCGTTTGCAATGACGCAGGTGCATCCACTCTTTGTGTTCTCCCAAATTATAATCTCAATTCTTCATGTCCTTTTCTTTTTTCTCTTTCCAAATTAATTTCACTGTATTATATTCCCTGAATAACATCTCCAAACCCTAATCTTTCCGATTACTGCTTATACTCTTATTACATCTACCACTACGGGATTTGAGTCAATAACTGCATCTCTGTGCTAATGTGGTGTGCGAACTCGAACTGATGTATGTACGTACGAAGTTCTACGTTGTTACTGACTGACTGACTCTCATTAATTGTATTCAAGTTGGAGTTGCGAAATATTAGAATAGTACAAAAACGTATTAGGATGACTGAGAGTCTCTTTAAAAAAAGCCATTTCAGGACAAAACCCTACAACTCACAAATTAATCAGACAACGCCCTGGTCCTTGTCATATAGATTGAATGCAGAAAATTCGCCCGAATTCTTAGTTTGTTTTTTGATGGTATTGGATATAATTGGGAAACATAAGCTAGCTACTTCATCACAGCAGCTACCTTGAAATGATGGTCGAACACGTCTATCGCGACGACCTAATTGAGGTATGTTGAATAAAACACCTATTTCCTAGGTCTTACAAGACCAACCAAATCGGTCGAAAGACGGTAAGACTAAAGTCCTATAAAAGCTAACTACGTTTTTGACTGGTACTGTTGTTTACCAAGGTAAGGGACAAAATTTAGTTAACAGACATCTGACCTTTTCCAATGGTAAAGTCCCTAAAAGGCATCTCGCGGTTCCAGAGATATAGAAGGAGCATGGCTGAAATGCCGCATACATGGTTACTAGCAACATGCCCGAGCAGATGGTGTATTTTGGTGGTTTACGTTAAGCCATCAATTAAAACGACAGCATTTTGAGTCAACTAATCACCTTGTACGGAATCATTACCAGATGGGCTCTACGCTACCAAGTGTCACACAAGAACAAGACCAGCATATAACACACTGAGCATGGAACAGACATTTCTGTAGCTAACTCGACTAAAAACACCAAAGAATTCAGTTCATGCATCCAAAGGTAAAAGTTAATTGAGATAAGCATTAGGAAACACATTTCCAGTTAGATCCAAAGTGATGGCAGAAAAGAAAGAAGAAGAGTGATTCCATGGGTATAGCTCAAAGTAAATCAGTGGTATCGGGTGTCTAATGTCATGGAAACCAATTACATGAGGCGACCAAATACATCTTTGAACAGCGATAAACATACAGTGAGCCAAAATAATAGTTTACTAGATGTCACTTTCAGTACGCATGAGTTAATTTGTCATTACACACTGCTGAGCTCAAAAAAATACGAAACCTTTTGAAAACGAACACAATAAATCACATCGCGTCAATCACACATTAAATTTTTGAATGAAAATCGTTTGTCATGTGAGAGAAACTCCGGGTCAAATAATCCGTAGTCAAAAACTAGACCGAATATGACCACACACCTACTTGTTGCGCAAACAGGGAAATACGCGCCTCAAATAGCCAATATCTGTGTTACGTTACTTATGAATCAAATGATTTTCTAGTCCTCACTTCTTGATGCATGGTTAATATGGTTTATCAATTCTACTATCAAGTCTCATTGTACAGTCTTCCAGTAATCACGTCAGCAGAAGTCTAAGATTCAGTATATATAGTGGCTTATTATTATATCATGAAATCCTTTGCAGAAATTGGCGTATATAATATACACTGCCTAAGATGACTCTGTCGATCTTTGTCTATCTACCAGGATGACTGCCGAACAATAACGTTTCCCTGAAACCATGTTATAAACCGTTAAACAAGTTGTTGGTTTACAAGATATTCATGATGTAATCTTTCAGTATTTGTAGGAACTAATGATTTTTTGTGATGGACTGCCCTCTGAATACAATGTAGATCACTAACGCAGATGATTGGAGTCACATCATTGCTGGGCTACCCGGGTTAGGCGGGATATATGTTACGAACCAGCTAACTCCGAGGTAATAATCCGCGGTCAGAACCCCACCTATCCTGGTGCTATGGCTGGTTTGATGACTGACAACACAAACGACATTATTACGTAAATATATGTGTATGAGCAGGTACAATGAAGGGATTGCCACCACCAACGCATGGGCCAAAACATAGAGTGAGTTAAATTGATGCTCGTTGGTTGTTCTTAAAATTAACAAGGATCGCAGAACTGTTCGACTTCAACTGACACAACTGTCGTATGATTTGTCTAGATCCTAGTGATATTTCATTGTCAATACAAAAAATTCCAAATACAATACGGTCATTTGTGCTCAAAAAGTTCTACTTGTTATATATTTCACTAGTTCGAATACTTCTGATCGTCATAAATTTTTAATCGTTTTTCACAGTATTCCAATTGCAACACTAGTGATATTGATTGGTTTGCTGTTCTACTGGAGATAGCATAAAACGTTTTGTAAATTAAATTTGGAATCGCATTCATACCGTCCATAGATAATTCACTTTTTTCTAGGTGATATCTTGGATATATTAAAGAGTGCTTCATTACTATGGACCTAATCCAGAGATTTCGGAAGTTGCTTATCCGGTACTGTTCATTTCCCTCGTGAAAAAAAGTGGGGTGATCTTATCCGCAACGCAACCATGTAAACTTAATGTATCGCACACTGTCATTTGTGCGTTCAAGTAACCACAGATTTTGACATTTCATAATGTATTTTTAATTAAATAACTAGATTATGTAGTTAATTTTGCTCTGTTTTTAATTTTTATTCGCCACGTCCGACTGCGTTACACTGTACGTGCATTGCACGCTGGGATGATATCTCAAGTCATAGTGAGTTTATTCACACAGTTGATTGTTTCCAGATAGACTGTCAGTGCATGAAGAAAGGTTTGTTGTACTGTAAACTATGTTTCTATGAACAACTGCCTGTTGTCTTCAGTATGAAAGCAGTATATATGTATCCTTCTTTTTTTCTTAGGTAAGTTCAACTGGCCTATATTTCGTGTTTTGGTTTTATCGGCTTAATTATGTCCATTTAACTACTTTGAGCAACATGTCTTTGCAAGTCAAACAATAACTATGACACTTGCTTAGTTTAGTGTTCTTGGTTAGCATTATTCCAACACATTAGAGATCCCACAAGATACGACTTAAGAAACTCTTCTCTTTTAGATTTAGTCTTCACACACGGTGATGACGTTGGTCAAACGGCTTTTCTCCCACCACTTGGGAGAAGTGACCATGCAGTCATCTTATTCAAATTCATGGCTGAGATTGCTTGTCAAACAATTGCGCCGGCCCGTCCTAACATATGGAAGGCAGATATGCAGGCAATTAACTCCGCAGCATCGGCTGAGAACTGGGAAATTGACTCAAAGGCATCAGTACAAGAGGCATGGACTCTATTCAGGCAGTTATACAATCGGGTAACTCAACCATACATACCCTGGACTGTCCCAAAGAAAAAGAAGCACGGACATCCCTGGATAGGGCGGGATATTCGACGCTTACTAAGACAAAAGAAGAAATGCTGGGATGTTGCCATCCGCCTTGGCACAGCGGGTACGATGGAACGTTACAGATCGATAAGAAACGAGTGTATAACTAAAATTCGGGAAGCGCAAAGAAAATATGAAATGCAGCTGGCAGAATCTGCACTCAAGCAGCCCAAGAGGATATTCTCGTACATAAACTACAGAACAAGGATTCATCATTGGATTCCCAACCTAATTAAAGTAGGAAGTGAATCTGAAATGATAGAGGAAGATCAGGAAAAAGCTGAGGTTATGGCTGACTACTTTGGGGCAGTTTTCACTCAGGAACCTCCTCTAGAGAAAGAACCAGACCCAATTACAGAGTCAACAAACCAGCTGCTCACCGTGGACTTCGACCAAAACGATGTGCTTAAGGCTCTTAGCACCCTAAACATGGAGAAGTCAACAGGACCAGATGAACTACACCCTAAAATCTTGAGACATATTGCCCAATATATCGCAGCCCCACTGACTGTGATATTCAAAATGTCACTTGACCAAGGTGTGTTACCTATGGACTGGAAGGACGCAATCGTCACTCCCATACATAAAACAGGTCTACGACAAGTTCCATCAAATTACAGACCCGTAAGCCTCACCAGTGTTGTAATTAAAATACTGGAAAGAATAATCAAACGGACCATAACAGCATTTATGGAAACCAATAACTTGCTGAACATGGCACAACATGGTTTTAGAAAGGGTCTATCCTGTACAACGAACCTCCTTATAGCTAGGGAGCTCTGGATTAATGCGCTAGACAACGGAAACTCAGTGGATGTTGTCTACATAGACTTCAGTAAGGCTTTTGACAAGGTGCCAACTAATAGGCTGCTATTGAAGTTGGCAAACCTTGGTATTGCCGGACCTCTTTTAAAATGGATTAAGGATTTCCTAGTAGGTCGTAGGCAAAAAGTAAGAATAAATTCCAAGTGCTCCATCTGGAGACCAGTACTTAGTGGAGTACCCCAAGGTTCCGTCTTAGGTCCTTTACTTTTTATAATGTACGTTAATGATCTTACAAGTATAGTACAGTCTCCAATGTTATTATACGCTGACGATGTAAAAATTTGGCGAGTAATAACTGGAGACAAAGACGCATTTACTCTTCAGGCGGACTTAAATAATATGATAAACTGGTCTAAAGAGTGGCTAATGCCTATCAACTCGGAAAAGTGTGTCTACATGCACTTGGGGGATTCAAAGGTTAATACGTACAACATAGGGGATGTGTCATTACCCGTAGTCCGGTCTCATAAGGACCTAGGGGTGACAGTGAGCAATGATCTTAAGACGACGGCCCATTGCCGGGAGGTCGCAGTTAAGGGGTTTCGAACCCTCTGGGCTTTAAAAAGGACATTCACTAAGCTTGATACTACCATGTTCACCACATTATACACATCCTTAGTGAGAACTAAGTTAGAGAACTGTGTTCAGGCTGCAAGCCCCTGTTTAAAGGTGACTCGGACATAATAGAAAAGGTACAGAGGGCAGCTACGCGTGCAATTCCGGAACTCCGGGGTTTATCATATAAAGAGCGGCTTGAAAAACTGAACCTCTTTACTCTGTCCTATCGCAGACTAAGGGGAGATCTAATATTGATGTACAGAATACTGAGAAATGATTTCGGACCTAACTTATTCTCTCTCTTTCTTCCCACTAGATCGGGACACCTCAGAGGACATAGCAGGCGAGTAGAAAAGCCAAGAACGAACAAAATACCCGTGGCATACAGGTTTTCACACCGAGTCATCAATACTTGGAACCTGCTGCCTGAAGCAGTGGTGTCCGCACCTTCAATTGACTCTTTCAAGAGAAGACTGGACACTCACAGAAGCATACTAGAAAAGGAATAACATAGGCCGTAGGCCTTCTCTCCTTACTACACAAATCTGAATTTGAATCTTGTCATATAATTCAGTTTAGTTGAAAGAATTATGATATACTTAAGTATAGTGCTTGAAGCCTGTAACGAAACAGATCAGTTTAGTAAGTAGAGTTGCCTGTTTCTAATGTGTATACGGATTCAGATCAGTCTGATTAAAAATAGGAAAAAACATGCCTTTGATGCTGTTGCTGTCATACATTATAAGATAGCGATAAGTATGTTTGGTGTTTATTTCTAAACTGTACATCTATCACTGACCATATTTCATGATCACTGTCAATAAACAATTTCCCCAGCAATAACATCGGTAGCAAGATAGCTAAGTGTCTGAGCTTTTAGTTGCCCGCAAAACAGCAGTATACAGTCTTAGAAGATGAGTGTTCTGTGTCTCAATTAAATGCAGCTGGCTGTGGACAAATGTTAAGAATCTTTTTGACAACTGGGACTTTTAGTTTATCAGACACTTACTCTGCTTGTATGTTTTCCTGTTAAACTAGACGCAGATGCATGGGAATACTTAAATGGGAGCAAAATAATAAAAGCATTGCAATACGGTACTAAGCCCATGTTATGCTTTGCGCAAGTAATAGTAGCTGACTTTATCTAATATTCATGAACTCAAGGTAAATCACAACTGCATAAATTCTTTGCTAAAAAACATGTGGTTTGGTTATTTATATATTCCACATTTCTGACTAAATTCATCACCATTTTTTCATTTAGAATGCAACAGGAGTGAGTCTTCACAGATCATAAAAACTGTTTTGCCCTTGGAACTATGGCCCTATGGAACTGTTTACGGGAGATCCAAAGAACAGCAGATTATAAAAAGGATGCTGGACGTCCATTTTAGTCTCACAACCACTTCCAGTATTTTTTGACTACTTTCACTCTTTCTTTTGGAAAAAAACAACAAAAACTGCAGCTTAACATTACCAATCCAACTTTTAAACGGGAACTTGGTTTAAACCTTTGTTTGATATTCGATTCTTAATGAAAGTTCTTGAATAAATTTTTGAATCTAATGCTACTTTGTTTTATCTACTAAATCGTTGCAAGAAACTTGTGATAAGCGAGCCTCTCAGCACCTAGTTCATGTGTTCAAATGGTTGTGGACTGAATAGAAGAAGCTTTCGCTTAACAGGCTTCCGTGTCTAGTAGCAGGGGATCACCAATACCTCAAGGCAGGAAACTAGGTATGTTCACAATAAAAGAGGAAAAAGAGATTGGTAAATCATATTATGATACTATACTTAGTCCTTAAGAATAAATCCAGTTGCCTCTTAAAGGGCTCCTGGGAAGTCGCTTGGACTAGCTCGGCCGGCAGAAAATTCCAGCATTTGACAACTCTTAAGGAGTAGAAGTTGTGCCTACAGTCCGTTCTGCTATGTTGTGTCTCTAGTTTCTGGGTGTTACCCCTTAGGTTAGTGTTGGAACTAAGCTTAATTAGGTGTTTTAGGGGATGTCTAGAAGTGTTAAGGTTATTGTAAGCCAATAGGTCACCTCTAAGACGTCTATACTCTAATGAGTAGAGGTTAAGTGATTGGAGGCGCTCTTCATAAGGTGATTTTGGTGCATATCTTCGTCATTTTCTTGGGAGACCTACAGACTCGGGTCCTCTCATAGCTTATTCTAACCACCAAGGGTTGTTACGGCAGCTGATGGATGGACACGCGTTACACATGCAAACCGTACCTGCGTCTCATCTTATAGCTTTAATTCAGATGCCATATGACAAGCAAGCAATGGCCTACCCGCACTAACGGAACACTAGTAACTCAAATGCACCCCGTATGGTACCTTAAACTGGTTTACGCACTCGCTTAGCTCTTTAGTGAGAATATAACCAAATCACAGGATATATGGCTTATCCTTTCCTATTATTCATTGTTTATTAATCATGACTTCATGCTCCTAACCCTAGCTTTCAGTCCCCAAATCTCTACAGGTTAAATGTACATTATTCTTCCTAAAAGTCATGTTTTTTTTTCTACTGCAAGTAGACAGATAGCTCAATCTTATGGATGCTGATCTACTAAGGCCGATCATTCAAAGCTCAAAATTTGGCCACAAAGTCTTGTGAGTTTCTCAATGTTTTATTTTTTTACCCTAAAGTCTTTTTCTTTTTTTTTTTACAATTTTATACCCTCTCATATCTTTTGATTTACTATTAATCCTTACTTCTTTAAACCATTAGTTATTTTCATAGCAGTGTGATATACTATATGGACGTCTAACCCATAAAACAGAATTCTTAAATATCTGATTTGCTTGTAACATGGACCTAGTAGAGACAGTGTATTCCAACTATGTACTTTGATTAAAGCATTAATCATACTTACCAGAAACGTAAGAGAGCCTAACATCACAAAAGGAGGGAGGGTGGCGTTACTGACCAGCAAACATGAAGGTGGGGAGATAACTTCAATCCACCCATGTCTGTAGGGCAGAACATTTTGTTTAATTACGGCTCCTTATGGTTTAGTGGGATGTCACGGACTTAAGGTATTGAAGCTGATTTATCACGCAAAATACCTCTTTAAATCGTGTTACGAACGTTGAATTGGTTTCACTTCCTACTCAGAAATCCTATTACAAGCAAACTAGACAATTCGCTAATATACGAAGCCTACTCAAGACCCTATAAAACCTTAAAAAAAAACGAAAGGGGCTCTAATAGCTTCGATAATAAAAGGAAGATAGCCAGTTGTATATAACAATACTGTTTCTAGCACTATATTTTATTTTATAATCACACATAATCTCATACTCTCAGCTCTTTTCCGAATCGCCTCCATTTGTCAGTTGTATGTCCACTCACACCTTGCTAAAGCTTATTTTCTTTAACCTATTAAAATGCTCTTTCTTAACAAATACCTTAATAAAAGAAAATTAGACTGAGTAATCATACCTTAAACATTCCTACATGAATATTGGCTACTCTGCCTCTCGTGTTTTCTTTTACTTCCTCCCTCTTTCAGCCCCCTTGAGATATGGAACAGGTTACTTCATCCTGCACCATCCTTAAAGCCTTGGATATCCCAAAGGGATATAAGGTTGCGATTTCTAAAAGCTCATACCTTCAATGGACCTATTCTTGACCGTCAGTCGCACATTCGCAACGCAACTTTCGTGAAGCGCGCCAACTATAGTACTGATTAAAACAATCTACATTCATGTCTTATAAATTTTCAACCCAGCTATGTAATTTAATACAGTGTATATTGTAACATTTGTATCAATTTGATCTTGCCTGTAAACTGGCATGCCTCATGTAACAAACTGTTATTTGAGAATAAATTATTATTATTATTATTATTATTAGAATATTAATACGGTATTGCTGAAAATCCCATGGACCCCCTACCTCCATCAAAACAAATATGTCTGTATTTGCTGCATATAGCAATTCTATTATTCAAAAGTAAGATATAACAGTTAGAATTAGAGTAAAATGGAAGTATACTGCAGATGCACGTGGTACATGTCTTCATCGATTAACTGAAATAGAGAATACGGACTTTAGCTTAACAGGCTTATTTAGAAAGACTAGTGTCTAATTTGAACTTACTGCGTGAGAAAGTTATACTGGAACTACGAATGTTGTAGAAATAGAGTTTTTCGGGGCGTACGAAGCACTCAGACTGTAAGACAGTTATCCAAAAGTAATTCGAGTATGAAGGTGAAAATTTGCAGGTACTTTTCATCGTAAGGATGAACATATTAGGTACCAGTTGACATCATACCGTAAGAAAACACAAATTTGCGAGTGGTGAAATATGATCTATAAAAAGTGAGCTTAATAACAGTTAATTACCTTTTTACTCCTTGCTCATGACCCTTCGGCTTCTTTTTATGGCCAAAACAGCAAACATACACTAGACACTGGTAGCAGATTTCCGGCTTTTCAATGTTAAGCTTGCTTTAACGCACTGAGTAATGAGTAAAACCCCTCTATTACTGTTATATGGCATATTTTTCATGACAAACCCTCTGCAATAGATTGGTAGCATCTGTGACTTCATCTATACTTGTCGGAAGTCTGGGTCCTTTCGAAATCAGTACCGATATATCCTTCTGCTGGGCACTCTATTAGTTTGACTCGTAGGTGGGATAGTGTTGCCCATAATACTGAAGAAAATTAAAAAAAACACAGATTGGTTCCTTTCATTTTGCCGATAACATCATAAAGAACAGTTAGGAACGAACATGCGAACAGTTAGAGTCACAGGCGTCGGCAACAATTATTTAGCTAAATAAAATCGAACTTCGGCTTCGGAGATCTAGAAAACAAGGTAAAACATAACCGATTGTCGTTTAAAAACGTAAGGTCTTATGTTAGTACTAGCCAGCTTAGCTGAATAGATACAGTGACTTCATTAGCAGCAGGTAAAACCCAGAAACAAAGCAAAATCAGGAAAAATTGTGCTCCAAATTTCGGAGTATTACACTAAATTCTGGATTTTAGCACACTGAAACATCAAATTCTGTAGCTACACAGAAGAAATAGCGGAAAACACACAGAACGAAGAAAGCCGGCCGACATTTTAAACACAAGACTAGCCAGATTGCCCGAAGAAATACATTGACTTGAGTAGTAGCAGCAAAAACCCAGAAAGCATCGCTGATTCGAAATAAACTTCACACCAATATATAGAACATTAAACTAACTGCGGCATTTTAGCACACTGAGACATTAAATTACATAGCTACACAAAAGAAATAGCTGAACGAAGTACAGAACGACGAAAGCCGACCGCCATTGCTTACAAAGATGGCGGATGTAATAATTCCCGCCTCATTCTGATTGGTTGCTAAGCTGAAGGGCACATTTACGAAATTGAGTTGCGTTTAATTGCAGCCAAAAAATGCATGGTGTTTACAGCACATTTTCCTGGATGGAAGTTCACGACCAGCAGCCCATTTGGTGATATTGCTTGTTTCGTGAAAGGGCTCGTGAGAGAGAACTTCTAGAAGTAATGTGGCGTTGACTCTTACTCATCTTGATTATTCTTTAAAATTTGGAGATACAACCCTGTAGGTATTTATACTGAGGATTCATGGGTGAGTTCTTGTTATGTAATTGAAGTACTTGAACATTCCCTAAGGGTGCAAACTAGCAATTTTGGTAGGCTAAGATTTGTCCTTTGTCCTAACGACTCGGATCGTGATGATAAATTTATTTCGTAATAACTTACAGAGCAGTATAAACACATCTGTGTCGAGCCGAATATCTCTGAACGTTGACAAATTGAAAACCGGCATTACTATGTTTGAAAAAATATTTTGACATTCGTCGTTCATAGTTGTCTTCAGATTGTTTCTCAATACTACTAACTAAAATTAGATTCACAGCCTATATAGTTAGCGCAGTTTTTCAGTAGTAGATATGTCCTCAGTGGAACCAAAACAAATATCTAAAGACGACTTGCATGAGGGGCTATCTGAATTCACTTTCTGTGCCATTTTGCAAAGTTTGTGTGCTTTCTGCGTTTTATATAATCTGAATAACCACAATCCGACTAATGTGGTTCACTTTTAATGAAATTCAATGGGATGCAATAGATAGAGGTAGAATAATGTGTTTTCAGCTTTTCATCTCCAGATCCTAAACTGCCATCTAGAACCCATGGAGTATATGTTAGTATGATGTGTGGATATCGACTTGCTAGACACGCACAAACAGCCAAATTATTAAGAACATTGGATCGCACATTTAAGTCAGCTAATCGTTGACTTTATTGTGCTCTTGAGCTAATATCTCTACATTAGGCAGGCGAAGCTCGTACGACCTTTGTTGCGTCGACGTTTGGTTTTACAGACGTATCCCACAATTCCCGACTTTCGGTACTTCCTGTTTGTTATTCGCGCTATTGATATTTCCCTTTCAGAACTTCTGTTTATAGATTGCTAGTCACCAACTATACTTTTGAGTCTACTATGATTGTTTTCTTTAAACCTGAGGCTTTATCGGTGCTGAAGCCTAAGACGTTTTCACAATGTCAGTTCCTTTGTCTCGTCTCTTGGTTGATAATAATCTGTCGGAAATTTCAGCTCTGTTCGGAGGCTCGAAAGCCACAAGCAGTAGAAGCGCCGTGGAGCACGATATCTTGCATAATCAACATGATTTTAACTACCAATAAGATGAATATGCAGCTGAGCCAAGTCCAGTATACAGTGCTGAATTTCCTCTGCATTCCATCCTCGACCAGAAAGACACATGTGTTCACTGCAATGTTTTTTCGAAACAGTTATTCAGATAAGTAGACACCGACAAAACACTGCAAAAAACGAGAAGTACTTGAAACTGGGACGTATTTGCACTCACTGGCTCCCATCTTAGCAGACTGCGCGCTTATTAAAATTTCCAAATATGACGCACTCAATTGTACTCGTTTAGTTCTGTCTGCCTGGAATGGCACTATATCGAAATTTCTTACTTAGAATGTCAGTCTAAATCCTTCTACATGTCGCATTTTCTCAAGGAAGTCAGAATATACACTGATCAAATATTTTCATATCCTACTAACGAAACAGTGCGATTATACAGCTTCACAAGTGAGCAACTTGACCGAAGGTGCGTGACCCACTCGATGTTTCACGTATACTTATAAAAGGTCTTCAGGTGGAAACTTATGTGAAAGTAGACGACATCACTTTTATGGAAGTTTAACTGAAAATGTCGGATAAGAGATTGTTTTACATATTCGGGACGATCGAAACTATATATTTTACTGATGGAGGATAATTGGGACTAACATCTTAACCCTAACAATGAAAGTGAAGTCTGTGAAAACGACTTATACACTTAATCTTGAGAAGAAGTACCTTTTTTATTTCACTCTTTTGGACAAAACGTAATGTGCAATGAAGAAGGCTAGTTTCTGAATACAATACTTTAATTTATTTACTGCCTACAGTTGTTCCTGAATAATTCAAGGTTTTGTAGGCGATCAAAATTCATGACATTATTTAGTGAAAGACGTAGGTTTCCGTTGTAGGTGATTAGTGAGTAAATTCCGACGCCCGCGTTTCAATGAAACAATCGCCAGCTTCATTCAGACTGACCGCTCCTAGTCATTTAAAGGTCATCAGTGTAGTTTAGGCAGAACACTCGTCCTTGAAGTCGTTGACCAGTGGAATTAAATGTGTGGTAGGTACAAACTGCCTGGTTTGGATTCGCAAGGTTATCATAAACAATGTTTAGAGACATATGCAGGTGTACTCATAGAGCTCCTTATTCCTACAAACTGCTTTCAGCGCACACAAACTAGACTCGGTGCATTTCCGTTAGAATACGAACGTTAAGATTCAAATTGATAATTATCTGATATTCTATATCAACAAACCTACTCAAATAAGTCACAGAGAAAGAAAACAATTTTGAAATATAAAATCTCAGCTGAGTAATATTGACAACATATTACAATAAACGAGTGACCTAAAAAGTATGTAAATATAAATCATATTGTCAGTTGTACTATTTACAGCATTTACTTGTTGATACACCGACATTAAATAACTAGGGTGTAGGTAATTTTGAAGAACTTCAATTCGTTTTCAGAATAATTAAAGTAGAATAAAGAACTTATATAATCCTAAGTAAGTAAATATACAAAAAAAGATATTTCATAAATCCGAAAGGATACTTTCACAATTGAAATTAGGAAAGAAGAATTTTATTTCTTTGAATGCATTTTCTTGTGAATCTGATAATATAAAGAAGAAAGAAAAAACACCAAATGAAGCCAAATCATCACAATAAATGTAAATGAACTAAGTGACGTCTAAAAGAATGTGATCAATTCTGATCTTTATGATCAAAAGTTGTCAGTAAATCTAGCTGTATAACATTAATTAAGAAGACATTCTTGTTTCAAGAACAATTGCCGCATTTTCGTCTAAATATAGCCTTCAACCAAACGAAAAATTGACAAACACAATCTATGAGCTTATAAAACTTGTTATGCAGTATTCGTTATACAAATTGTCATTTCATTTACGGTAAAATCATTATTCGATTCATCCGTTTTTCATTCGACCAGCTTTTGTGAACTGATACAAAATATTCAGATGCTTCATAGTTATTGAGTAACCGTTTTTTTAAATCAATTTCAACTTCTAAACAAATACCACCTCATTGATCTCTCATATTTTTAAATGATCTGAAACTGTTCAAATCTGTCTCTAGTTCGAAGTCATGAAACTTATAAATGTTGCAGAACAAATCAGTCAGTCAGTAACAACGTAGAACTTCGTACGTACATACATCAGTTCGAGTTGCCACACCACATTAGCACAGAGATGCAATTGTCGATTCAAATCCGTAGTGGTAGAACTAGTAAAAGTATAAGCAATAATCGGAAACATTAGGGTTTGAAGATGTTATTCAAGGAATATAATACAGTGAAATTAATTTGGAAAGAGAAAAAAGAAAAAGATATGAAGAATTGAGAAGATTATACTTTGGGAGAACACAAACAGTGGATGCACCTGTGTCATTGCAGACGATTTTGAGCCATGTCATCCAGGGCCTCTAACCATCGGTTGCTATTATCTCGCGGATCCCAACCAGGTAGTCTACACCTACCAACATGGTTCAGTCCAATTGTCAGTGACTTCATGGACTTGCAGAACAAGTGACTTAATCTCTCTTAGCACCAATTTTCCCAGTAGATATTTTTAGTCCATTAAAGTAGAGAACAGTGTAATTGATGTATGATAGTGAAAGTAAAGTATGATTGGTCGTTGATCCTGGACAAACTTTCACAGCCTACAAACCATTAAATACGTGGTTTTCCATTATATTATTGATTTCGATTTTGGACTCACTGTATGTGATTGCTTGTAGTTGTATTGAATAAAGTATTTTCTAAAGCTAATCTGATTCCCTATTTTAGGTCTCGAATCCTGGGTTCTAGTATAACGTGATTAGTCTTATAAAAGTATTAAGGTATCATTGTAATATACGTCTAAGAAGAGGATAGATATTGTAAGCCATACGTTATAGCAGTAGTAACTTGTTAGACGACGTACAGTTCCAGTAAAAAAAACCAACAAACAATAGCATTTTGTATACTATGTAGCCAGCTGGGAGAGGCCCTAACAATATTTCAACCCATTTGGAATATAATAGTCCTTTGAAAAAGTCGAAGTTATATTTCTGAAATATGGTATATAATTTTCTTGGTTGGGACATTAATTAGTCATGCGTTTTCACAAAGAATAAGCGTTTACATTCAGTCAATTAAAATGATGACAAGTAAAGTCGATCAATAATTACAACAAGTACTTCAATATCCATAGGTTTAATGGTATATGTCAACAATTTGAAGGATAGGGTAGAGAATTGAAACAACAAAATTGTATAAATACTCAAGAAACACTGCATTTTGGAAAAGCTAAATCGAACGTAATGACGACAGTCCAAACAAACGTAATAATTCGTTCAGTACTAACGACTCATCAGACATGCGTGTGTTAGGGTAAGTATATCGTACCAACAAGAAATTAGTTATGACCCAGGTAATCCAGTCATAATGTTCTCAACCATAACATTGGGTGACGCAATACCTAAATGACACATGGAGCACCATTTACTTCGAGATTGCAAATTTGTTCTAGGGACGAGCGGCAACTACTTCGAAATATAAGTCCACTGTTAACAACTGACTTCCTCCATCTAAATAATTATTGGACAGTAGCAAAGTGCATATACACAGAGAGAATCACTGGGCTCGAGTCCTGGAGTGAACATCAACTCTGGGATGCAAGTACATTCGACTGACTGGTCGCAAATAGGACGAAGTGGCGCCCGTCTTCGATTCCACTGGTAGCCACCATCCATCTCTGAATATAATGATCAGTATGTTGCCGGAAATCCTGTTACCGAAATCACCTTGCGAAGAATCAACTATTTTACTAGAATACAAATATTTCGAGCTACCTATGTTCGACATGACTCAACCCCGTGCATTTCTCGACAGTCACCAAATATACATGACAGTATCATAACTAGTTATTACTTTAAGCCTTTAAGTCGTAATTTTGTGGTCTAGAAAAGGTTGAAAGTTAAAGGCATAGAATCACTGATCCTGGTTCGTCGAGAGAGAGAGAGAGAGAATGTAAAATAGAACCAATACAAACAGCAGTGAAAATAATAAAACAAAGTTTTGCGAAGTATAAGCTTGAAAAAAGCTTTAATTCAAGTTATATCGTTTAAATAATACTATCATAATTTATATCAACGTCTAACCTGATCCATGAAAACCATTTCTGGTATCTGTTAATCCAAACGACCACGTAAACTATTTGGTTCAAATACAACTGTCCTAAAAATTGATAAAATAAGAACTAAAGACACATAAAATGGACTTCATTTGGAGTTGTAAAAAGATGTGTTTGTCATGATATTGAAATAACGACAAAAATCGGGAAAAAGAATTGCCGAAACATTGATGACCCTTGGTGGTCCTACTGAAATACTTGGTCTTAAGTCTAGTCAGTTCATCGAGTGAGGTAGAAACCAAATTTGTTGGACCAAGAACGGTACATGTTGGTTGACATCTTCTAACAATACAAAAAATAGTAAATATGCTATGAAATCACCACTTACTGAACAATATCGAGATGCTTTACATAAGCTTAGAAAAGATTACACTCTGATTATAAGCAACCCAGACAAAGAAGGAAGGCTAGTTTTAATGAATGAAGCTGATAACATCGAAAAAATGTACTCAATTTTGGATGATCCGACTAAATTTAAATGACTCAACGACGTTAAGGATATAAATATGGAAGCAGAAAAACTACCGACTAATGCGCTTAAGGAATTAGAAAAATAAAGGAATAATTATTCCAACCATTTACGATTCACTTAAACTCATTATACCAAACACACAGCGACTCTACGGTTTACACGAAGTCCAGAAGACAGGACTTCCTGTTCGTCCAGTTTTGTATATGTATAATTCGTAATACCATAAAACTACAAAGTGGTCAGTCTGAATCCTAGGTCCGTTAAACAAACTAGTCGTCAACAGAAGCGTTAAAAACGTTCTCTATTTCATTTCCAAGGTGTGACATTCGAACTTAGTGGAAAACGGATGATATCTCTAGATGTTGCTTCCTTGTTCATCAATGTACCATTAACTGAGACGATTAACTTTGCGTCAACAACAACTTGAAAAAAAACACAGATAAGTATTGGAATTCCCGAGGTTAGTCTTGAAGAATTACTTCTAAAATGTACAATGAACGTCCATCTTGTATTTAATAACACATATTATAGACAAATTGTTAGAATAGTGATGGATTCACCTTTAGGTCCTATCCTTGCTGATTTTTCTCTTGCAAAACTAGAAAACGGACCTCTCAAGGAAGTTATAGACAAGTTTGACTTCTATTGTTATTACATTGATGATACTTTCATTTTCGTCAACCAGAACATCGGGAAAGAAGAACTTTCAAAGCTATTTAACAATAAACATTCAGCAGTCAAATTTACATGTGAAGAGGAACTTGATAATCAACTACATTTCCTTGACGTTTTAACAAACAGAAAAGTGGTTCTATCAATAGAAGTGTGTATAGGAAAAGTTCTTCATTTCTTTAGCTTTATACCCATTCATTGTAAGAGAAACCTAATTAGATGTCTCGCAAATAGAATTAGAAAGACATGCTCATTTGATACTATAAACAAGGAACTAGAGCTTATTCATAATATGTTGATTGAAATAGGTTATCCACAAGGTTTCCTGGGGAAACACTTGCATAGAACAAACAAGAAAGTGGAGACGTCAAATGCTAGTAAGAAACCGTTCTTCCTGAAGCTGCAATTCAACGGAGATATAACAGGTGATGTATTAAGGATAGACCAACTAGAGCAGTTAAGAGGACGTTTAATGCAGCTAACCTCTATGTATAGTACTTGACCCGATCTATAGTAATTCCTCAACGAAAGCACAAGTTACCTGGTCCTGCCGCATCTATATGTATCTACAAATTCAGCTTCCCTATGGAGAAAGTCATATTGGAAGCACTACCAGACAACTGAGCCAACAAGTTAGTAGCTCCCTTCTTGGCTAAGAAAGGGTACTATCAAAGCAATACCCAGCTCTGTTCTATCAAATTTGATCGATAGTGGTCAAGTAATAGATAGAAATAGATTATTCAAAGTTATTTATCGTATTACTACTAGTTTTCATTATGAGGTTCAATCTCGTCTCTTACATATAGTAGAAGCTAAAGAAATTTAAGCTATAATCCAAGTCTTTGTATTCATAAGAAACTTTATAATACTTTTATCACTTCCTTGACCGAATTAGCCCTTATAGTCAATATTATTTATAGTTATTTTCTATACTGATTGTTCGTTTATTTTTCTTCATCCCCTCCTATCCTTTTTCCCATCAAAATAGATGCATCATTGTCTAATTATCTGAACACTTTCTATTACATAATTTCATAGTTTTTATATATGTTATTTCAATATCTCATTTTTCAAGTCATTGGTCTATTAAATTAACTTGGTGTTGTTTTAATTATATCTTCCCATTGTTATTTAGGACTGAAATTGATCAGTATCTTATTGGCATATGTGCATCCTGTGCGGATTGCCTCGATATATGCCAACATGAGACTGATCAATTATAGTCCTAAATAACAATGGGAAGATACAAGTAAAACAACACCTAGTGAATTTAAACTTTACCACATTGCACAAGCAGGTGGCTATCAGGACTCAGTAACTAAGGGGATAACGCGATAGCGTCTGAAGTGAACGGTACCAGGTTCAAGTCGCAGAGTGAACATCACTCTGGGATGCAGGTACATCCAGCTGACGAGTCCCAAATAGGATGAAACGCACGTCCTGGATTCTACTGCTAGCCACTACCCATCACTGGTTTATTTCCTATTATGAAACATAGGTTCAAGTTTTTGTTATTCTTATCACAACTGTACACTCGACATCCTAGTATTAATTTGTACTTTTTACTTATTATGTTCATTTATGTAATCTATTCCACTATTATTAACTTCGCATGTAGCTCTTCTAGAGTTACCGCCTGTCCCAAGCCAGTGTAAAGGAGGAGGGTTGGGCAACTCCATCCCGTAAAAACTAACTCTCTAAAAAAACGCTAACCAAAGTTCTACTATTATTATCAGTGAATTATAAACTGCCTTGATTGATTTAATAAGTTCGTACATGCACTGCTTGAAATAATCACTAACTAAGAAAATGGCACGAATAATTTACACATTTTATGAAGAAATTAAGGAGTTAATGGTTTTTTTTTAATTTCAGGATCGTGGATACGCACTGCTGAGGAGTCACACAATAGGACGGAAAGGCCGTCCAGTGCTTCGAGTTTTTCCATAGTGGTCTAGCTTTAATGGACTCATAATCTCAATGATTGAAATTATTAAATATCCACAAAAACTTTTTTGATATTAGATATTAACTGATTTCCGTTAGAACAAGGTGAATATATGTTTTGAATTAAAATGACAGTATGTCTACGCTAAGCGATTACGTAATAGTAGTAATGAATTTTGTGTTCCTCTAGACCATAGTGCTAAATGAACTTGACTGATGCAAATGAAATATATCTTCCAAGTCTGTTTGATATTTGGTAATTGAAGGTAATAAGAAAAGAACTAGTATGCTAATGAAAACACTGGCTTATAGATGAGTTACTAAATACCACAGAATCTGAAACTTACTACCAATCGGTTTGAACAAGAGACAGAATATCAGTTGGTTGATTAATTTCTAAATATGATCATTAATTTACACCCTTATCATTAAACTTATTCATTGAAAAATGATCAACAATGGTTAATAGATCTGTGAATTAAACATTTTATGCAACTGTCTTGTCATGACAGAATCTCCATATTCATATTCTTTTATTATACCTCACGTTATAGATTGATCTTAGACAACCATTGAAAATCAATGAGCACTGGATTACGGTCTCGAACCAAGATCTTAATATATAACCTGTTGAAGCACCGTACAATAGTTTACATTTCCAACTTGAACTTTTGATAGAATGCAATCACATTCCAATGCTATAGTAAATAACTGGCTTGTATCCGACACACAACAACTTCCATAGTCACGCCTTCTAATTAGACTTCCAAGACTAATGTCTTAGAATTAGTCACCGATGAGCACATTATTATTATTATTGTTATTATTATTATTATTATTATTATTATTATTATTATTATTAACGTAAGGGTTTGTAGATATTGTGGATTAATGGAACGGCCGAGAGTGGGGAGAGTCCTCTCTCCCCCTCGAAATGCTCTCACATGGCCACCCGCATACAGCCTCTGCCAGGGAAGTCCTAATCACTGCCTTCTCGTGGCGGGGGTGTTGTTTACGAAAGTGAGAGGACGAAAAGCGAATGTCCGGCCCTTTAACCGGATTCCAAACCAATGATGCACATGGGCTCTAGTATCCTAAAGGAACAAATGGCGTATGAACCAGTTGTTGGTCACCGGCTACCATGCGATTGCATCTCCTTACGATGCTCCACTGCCTTGTGGATCAGACCTTCAGGTCGAAAGCTTCGAGTGTGGCCCCCTAAGAATACCACCTGCTTCGGTTTGGGCACCCGGGCAGTATCACAACCCTCACACATATCGAATGAGATTTGTGTGGCGCATATGTATTTGGTGCCTCTTTATACCAATATCTATGTGTTGAAATAATAAGGATTAATGGAATGGTAGCTAGGTGATTAAATCTTTCTACCTCAATCATCAAGTCGAATACTATGAAATTCCCTTACCTACATCAGTTGAACCAGCCTTAACATTCAAAAAGGGGTGGCTGAAAATCGATCAAGTGGAAGTTACGAGTGGGAAAAAAAAACATCTACTATTTAATGTAATGAGCTAAGAAGTGCAACCGCAAAAACTTTATACAGATATATGTCAACAACTAAATCATTCCATTTAAGAAAAGTATCAAACATATTTAAAAACACCAAGTTTACCGGTAAACTTTAGTGGGACCGAGCAATGAACGCCAAACAGATATTGCATTATTACCGGCAAGAATATACACTCCAAGTGGTCCGCTATAATATAGCAACAACATAAATGTGAATGTAGTCAGTCGAATAGTTGGTTACCGGTTTTACAAAGCATCACAACAACCAATTTACCCGGTAACTACTAGACTAAACGAGAAAAAACAATTCAGTAGTGATGTCAGTTTGGAGACGAATATTTATGAATAATGGAAAGTTATGCTTGGTGAAAGCCCTGAAATAATGTGTAGTATTCTGAATGCCCAGCGCAACAATACAAACATGTTAGGAATTTATTTCTCTTTTCCTCTCTCTTTCTAAGTGTAAAGTGTTGCCTCCGCCAATCCTGAACAAATGTTGAGCATATCGCGCAACAGTCAGCTCATTATTCCTCTATGGCTGTCAAACGTCACCCATGAGAATAGAAGGCATATATATTGGTTAGAAGGTTTTGACCACAGGTATCTACAATCCATTACTAGCATATTGTGGAACTAAATAGTGTTTCGTTCAGGTTAGACAAAATGAGAAATCAACTGATATAGTTGTGAACCTTTTTCAAATGTGATTGCGAGGTGTATTACCTAACCACAAACAGGAATAGACAGAAAAAAAACTACAGATAACCAAATCGAAACATGGTGGCGTCAGTCATAAATTATTGACTCCTAGACAGAACCATATTGTAAGATTCATACTATCTCATAGGTTCGCAAGGTAAGCGAAAACAACGGTTGGAGATATCTGGTAACAAAGATTGCAAATGGTCACACTAGTGAAGATGTATCCTTCGTTTATTTTCCTTTACGTATTAAGCTTGATTAGTAATTCGTAATTTGTTTTTCGATCGAATCTATCACATCATTTCAAATCATATATCAGCACCTTTAATCTTTCTAACTACAATTGACTATGCCATTATTTCAACTCACTTGTTATTCATTTCGTAATCCTAATGTGGTAATGGCAACATGAGCTAATACATAATTGTCTCAAACCATCAATTGATCAGAATTAGTCGAATGTCCCACAAAAACCCTGGTACGGACGAGGGTGGAGAGACTCCGTTCTCCTTTACCATATGCTCTCATATAGCCACGCCTATACAGCAACTTTCAGGGAAGTCCTACTCACTTCCTTCTCGTGGCGGGGATGTTTTTTTTTACCAAACACAGTTGGTGGATATTGAAGATTCACCTAGGAAATTTCGAAAAGCCTGATTCCGAACCAACGGTGAACATGGACTCCAGGATCCTGAAGGAACAAATGGTGTATAAACCAATCGTTAGTCACCGGCTACCATGAAGCTGTATCTTCTGACGTTGCCCCACTGCCTTGTGGATCAGACCTTTAGGTTGAAGGCTTCGAGTGTGGTCCCCTAAGAAAGCCACCTGCGTCGGTTTGGGCACCCGGACAATATCATAGCCCGTACACAAATCAAATGAATTGTTTGGCGAATGTGTATTCAGTGACCCTTTTTACCAATATTTAGGTTCTCAAATAAATAAATAATAAAGATTAGTCGAATGATCAACAATATACAGCAAAGTTGTTTGGTATTCAACAAAATGAGATCAAAGATAGTTGAATAATTGAGAAATAGATAAAAAAGTTTTTGAGAAAATCAATCATTTGATACAGCAAATCAATATTTTCAATTATAGTGAGAATCGTTATTATGAGTAAAATTTAAAGTGCTTCTGTTTAGACAATCGGGTAGTATATCCCAGCCTTCACAAACAAATCGAATGACGAAATGTGAAGCATATACATTTAGTGCCTTCTTGTACCAATTTTTATGTTGGACATTAACATCATTGAATGTCAACTCAGTGGTCTACAGGTTAAGCTTTCACGAGTAAGACCGATAGGTCCAAGGTTCGAATCCTACGAATGGGATCGTGGATAAGCACTGCTGAAGAGTCCCGTACAAAGACAAAATGGCAGTTCAGTACTTTCAGATTTTCCACAGTGCTCTAGCTTTAATTGACTGATAAATCCAACTATTAAATAAATAATAATAAAATTGAACTTACCAAATCATATGATTAACAAGTCGATCATAGAAAAATTTACCTAAAGTGAAAATTTATGATTACTATTTTTCAAAAAAGAAGTAAACTGGTTAATTTTGTTGGCAAATATTGAGTTTCAGTAGAAAGAAATTTAAATAATACAAATCAAAAAGAGAACAACATCAGTTTAATGATATTTAATCCATAGTAAATCTTATGATTAGGGAGGAAGAATGTTTGAGAACAACCCATGGGTGAACTCAAGGAAGCTCTGAAAGAGCCGAAGATATTCCATCCAATCATCTTATAGAAGAACATTCTAGAATCTTCATGTGTAGCTTCCCTAGTGAACAAATGCTAAAAACGGTGTATTTTTTTTAAAAAAACAAGTTTTCATTTAATTTGAAAATTCTGTCATCTTATTTAAAACTTGGAGGGTTCTAGCGTTCGAGTGCTCAAGCTATGTGCGGTATATCAAGAACCTAAGATCTAGATATAACCTAATACAATTGTAAAATCTCAGCGAATGAATTTGAAGTGAATTCAACGTTTCGTTTGGCAATCTGGTCCAAGGAAATAAGATCCAACATCGAACATCAGATGTTCAATGTTTGATCATATCTCCTCGAAAAATCTTGAACCAGATTGCCAAGTGAAATGTTAGGTTCACCTGTTAGTTCATTCGCTGAGATTTTAAAAATACATTCTTCCTCCTTAATGTCTCACATCAAATTGACGTTCAAAGGTTGTGAAATTACTCAATCGAATTTAGACGAAAGTTCTTATAAATCTTATGATTACTTTTTATCGCTGAAAATCGTCAATTCTTCGATATTATGGTTAGACATCAATTGACCACATTGTATCTTTGTATAACATTTATCCACCGAAGACAATGAAAGATAATTGCACAATGTGAGGACTAACGATACTACTAAAGAGTAGAGCAAAACAGAATTATATGGAAGAGAGATTTGAACCTATGACTGCGATGTTTAAAATACTTTTGTCAGTAAACCATCGCTCTATCCACATAGTTAATTGATTCTCAGTCAGTCAGTCAGTAACAACGTAGGATTTCGATTCTAGTGGAAATGATGTTGAAGACATTAAAGTAAATGAAAATATATTATTATTGGTAATGATAATAAATGCTCCTACTTACCTTTGTGTTCAGCGTAAAATACTTGAGCACGATCGCGCGTCATAAAAACCTCTTCATTATGAATAATTTGTAATTGTGCATCGGACATCAAAGATTCAACATACTAACGTTTGATTAAATTATATGAAATTTTTAAAAGTATGGATTTAATTAGTTTTATGAAATGATTAATCGAGAAATAATTTACTTGTCAATGATACTTATCAGTAAGCTGATAGGCATAAGATACTACTTTCCGTCACGCAATACCGCCCCTAAATGCCCGGTACGGCCGAGAGTGAAGAGTCCGCTCTCCTTGAAATGATCACACATGGCCACGCGTATATAGCCATTGTCAGGGAAGTTCTACTCACTGACTTCTCGCGGCATTACCGTTGTTCACGAAACTGAGAGGATGAAAAGCGAATGTCCGGCGCTTTAACCGGTTCGGTGGATACGGAAGATCCACCGAAGGGAGTTGGAAAACCACAATTCCAAACCAATGGTACACATGGGCTTCAGGTTACTAAGAGAAGAAATGGTGTATGAACCAATTTTTGGTCACCGGCTGCCATGGGACTGCATCTCCTTACGTTGCTCCACTACCTTGTGGATCACACCTATAGGTGAAACGTTCGGGGAGTGAAACCCAAGAAAACCACCTGATTCGACCTGGGCGCCCGGGTAGTATATTACCCCTCACACAAATCAAATGTGGCGTTTATCTATTCGGTGCCTGTTTGTACCAAGGTTTATACGTTTAAATAATAATAAACATGCAATACCACTTCGAGTCAAAAATTGATCAAACAAAATTTCAACAAAACCAGAAGCAAAAAAGTTGTACAATCATCCCTAATACATTAACTTTACTGAATATGTTCGAAGCTACAAACCACTTTCATTGGTATCAGTCTATTAACTGATTTGTAAAATTAGATTGATAAACGAAGTTGTTCTCTTACCAACTGTAATTCAGGACGTTAAATAGGAACTTCATACATCTTACCTATCAACTTTAGGTCATTCAAAGTTTATTGGTTATTTTATTTAGTAAAATAATTACCAATATTTCCAAACTATTAGTGAAGAATATATAAAGTTATATATAATTAAGAGGTATTTTGAAAATATATCAAGGCTTCATGTTATTAAACAATCAGATAGATTCTCTACTTCAAGCTTCGATTTATATTGTTACATCGACTGAAATCTCTAACTGGACAGTTCATCCTGCTATTGGACTAATCAAACTAATCCATTTAATGATCTGAACACATAAATATTGGTACAAAGAGTCACTGAATACATATGCGCCTCACAAGTTATCTGATTTTTGTGTGAGCTATGATACTGTTCGTGTGCCCAAACCGAAGCAGCTGGTTTACCTAGGGGACAACACCCGGAGCATTCAGCCTAAAAGTCTGATCCACAAGACACTGGGACCACGTTAGAAGATACAGTCGCATGGTAACCAGTGACTAACGATTGGTTTATACGCCATTTGTTCCCTCAGGATCCTGGAGTCCATGATCACCATTGGTTTGGAATTGTGGTTTTCCACCTTCCGCAGGTGGATTCTCCATATCCATTTAACTATACACCTACTATGGTGCGTGCTACTTATATTGATGTAAGTAGTATATGACGCGAGTTAAAAAGTAATGTCTGACAGCAGAAGATGGGAGAAGATCAAGAAAGGAAGAGCGCGAACACTATGCAATTTGTATGTAAACGCATGAACCATGGAATGGGAGACAATAGATTGATGTTTGCAACAGGGACAGTCCAGTTTGATATGATGGATTGATATTTTGCAAGTTGATGATTTAGTATATGGTATTCAGATTTTATTGAGATAGTCTGTAATTTTTGTGCTAAATACATTCGATTGTGCCCACCCGTGTTCTGTTCATTACACTACCACTATTGTAATATTAGGCTGTCTAAAGTGTGCATAAATAGATGCATTAATTCTAGGTAGTTATTCCTCATAATCAAACGACAAATATTATTTTCCGATTTTCCTACATCTCAACAAAGGATGAATTACTAAGGATGAACTGTTTTTCAATTTCTACAGTTGGATCCGATTCTATCACTAGCAACGTAAAGATGATGTAATCATTAAAATATCTTAGATTTTTATGACAATAAATGATTTTAAAAGTTGAATTCATGACTCGATGTAAGCTAGATCACCATAGAGAACCTGGAATTATTGGATTTAAATAGAGCAAAAACAAACATTGATACAGAATAGTATGAATTCATATTATTTCGAGGTTCCTCGTCAGCTGCTTACAAACCAAAATTGTGATAGATTTTTTTACATGGAGGTAGTGTGAAACAATTGACATAAATGAGTCTAAATAACTGTAATCCAGTTCATAAAGGGAACTAATTGCATGAAATTATTGGATTGCCGTTTCATCCTAATATGGCACTCCTCAACAGTACGCGTCCGCGATCTTGCACGCAAGACCAACTATTAAAACTACTACAATCTCCACAAAAACAAATAAAATTACACTTTCTGTAAATAAGGATATAAGTGTTGTTTAAATGATGGATTAACACTCAGTATGAAATAAAACAATTCCGCCTGTAACTCTTCTAGGGCTATTACCAGTCTGCATTCCGTATAATGTACGAGGGTTAAGGGTACGGGGTCGGCAACCTCATCCCGTTAAAAAATAACCTTGCTCAAAAAGAAAAAATCTATAAATTAACTTACTTTACGATAATTTATAAAACGTTGAACATCTGGTTTCAATATTGCCAATGTTAATTGTTTCATTGACATATTGAACACTATGATCTAAAGAGTTTAAAAAAACCCCGCAAAGTATAATTATTACCATCATCATTCTAATTGAAGAATAGTATTGAAATGGATCTGAGAAATTAATTGATACATTGAAATGGGATATGATTAGCTTGAAAGAACTCAGTAAAATCATATTGTGGAGATAATATGACGAGAAAAAAGTGTAAATTATTATGATCAGAAGGGATTTTTATAGAGATTATAGTAATTTTAATAGGTGAGATCATGAGTCGATTGAAGCTAGACCATCATGGAAAACCTCGAAGCATTGGGACTCCTCAGTAATGCGCACCAACGACTCCGACTCGCGAGATTCGAACCCAGGACCTATTAGTCTTGCATGTAAGCACTTAACTACTACTAGACCACTGAGTCAGCACCCAATAGTATTATTGTCTAACTTCAACTAATCCACGAAATTAAGTGACACATCTACCATTGTCATCGGTGAGTTACTATCTCACAACAGACCCGGTTGAACTCCACTGGTCACTGCTTATCACTTGAACTCCAAGATATATCTCTTGAAGCCAGTCACTAGTGAGCATATGTTGATTAATATCAGAAGGGATTTTTGTGGATATTCTAGTAATTTTAATAATTGAGATCATGAGTCAATTATTATTAGCTTTATTCAATATTTTATTTTAAGTACAATATAGAATTCTCGACACAAAGTATTTCAACAAGTTTCCTTTTCTTATTTCTTGATCTATCCTTGCGATAAATATCGAGTAGTCGCCAGTTAGATGTAAGCAGTTCACGAATCCATATCTGATTAATTTATACTCTTTTCCATGTATATTGCCAGCAACCACAATGTCTGTGATTGGGCTCTTTCGTAACTTCTATGGTGAAAGGTTATGAACTTTTCATAAATACATTTGAATAGGTTATGCAGTTAATTGATATAATGATCTGTTGAAACAAACAAGGAAACAGATCCTTTATTGAAATATCTACATAGCAGGAACAAGTAGACCAGACATTCAAGCAGGTTACCTAGTTGATTGACAAAATATTTTTTGTCAATCGATCACTCCTTATATTCAAAAGATTCCAAAAGCTAATCAATTAACCAAAAATAACCTGAAATCCAAACAGATTTCCATACTGATAATGTTGACTAGAAAGACGATAAAAGCCAAGGTTAAATAAACTAGCTCCATTAAAATCTTCCTTATGAGGTATAAATCTTACACTAACACTATGTGTTAATACGTATTCAAATCAACTTCACAATCATATTCAACCTTTACGTAAGAAGCAGTTGATAAAAACTTGTATTATCAAATTAGTTTGATTAAATCGTTATTTCTATTCTTTTCAAATGAATAAACAAAACGATTTGGGTACAAACAACCAAAAAATCACTAAGCATAAGTTTATTTCTAGAAAATAACTGCAACAATTTCAACGGCTTGCTTTAAAATGAATCCATATAGTTTCAATTAGGAGTACATTTCAGAAAGTGGATCGTTACCAACTGATGGAATAAAGTGATGACAGAGTCACATTATAAATTGATTAACGTTCTAGATTAGTCTGAAGGTAATGTACCTGTTGCAACATTTAAAGATTACCTGTTTGATTCTTGATGATATCACAGATATATTCTGTAGAAACGCTCACTTCAAATAGATTAAGACGAAACAATTGTCCAATGATTTCTGAACACTATCAATACTTCTTCAACTGTTATCAGCAAATGATACAAACAATCAACATAAGTAGAAATAATTCGAAATTATTATTGATCAATAGACATAAAAGAACTCATTTACATTTCAATCTCAATGATTGACATTTCAAGAAGGAATACGAAAGAAGAAAAACAAACAAATGATCACATTAAATGATTTATTAAAGATAACTTATTACACGTTATCATTCAATGAAACAATCACCACACGTACATGTAAACATACAGGGATGATTTATGATTATTTCAAAAATGATAACAATTTGAAGTTAGTACACACTATATATAAATGAACACAGTAGGTAATAATGCAATTAATTAATCAACCAATCAAATTATAAATGAAATAAAAAACGATAAAATCAACACCCCTTAGCACAACCGACGATGGGTGGGAGAGTTATTTCTCCCTCTCCAAATGCTCTCACATGGACATGAGCATACAGCCATTGTCAGGGGAGGCCTACCCACTGACTTCTCGCAACGCCGGTGTTGTTTACTAAATTGACACAACAAAAAGCGGATGTCCGGCCCCTTAACCCGGTTAGTGGACACAGAGGGCTCACCTAGGGGAGTTGGAAAACCACAATTTCAAACCAATGGTGAACATGGGCTTCAGGTTCCTAAGGTAAGAAATGGTTTATGAATCAATCGTTGGTTACAGGCTATCAAGGGACTGCATTTCCTTGAATTGCTCCACTGCCTTGTAGATTAGACACTTAGGTCAAAGGCTCGGGGATTGACCTCCTAAGAAAACCACCTGCTTCGGTTTGGGCACCCGGGCAGTATCATAGGCCACACACAAATCAAGTGACTTGTGAGGTGCATATGTATTCAGTGACCCTTTGTACCAATATTTATACGTCGAAATAAATAAATAATACTAACTACTACTACTACTACTACAGTGTCTGTGTATACCACAAATATTGAGATATTTTTAAAGCGAATGCAAATAACAAGTAAAGGTCTATTGGAATACAATGATTATAATTGAAACAAACCGTCTATGATGGAAGTAATACCGTGTTTTTACATACTAGAAAATAACAGCCCCTTATATAAAACTGAATTAACGAAAACCAAATTATCATAAGACTGTAATTTCAATCATCGAGTGCTTTGGTCGAATGCTTATTATTACATTCCATGTGATATTGAAAGTGATTGGTTTCAATACTGTGATTATTGAAGAGTTTTTTTTTATATTCAATAAGTCACAGTCAACGTAAGATCTCAAATGAATGTGTATTGGTTGAAATTGGTACACTTCAAATCGGCACAGAAAACACGGAAGTTAGCAAAATGAGAAGCAAGAAACAGGAATTAATTTTAAAACCAGAAATTTAAACATAAGAAATACATATTTCAGCAAAATTACGTAGTAATTAACGATGGAATATAAGACGACGGTTTCGTCCTATTTAGGATTTGTCAATGGGATGTATATGTACCCTAATGCTGATACTCAGGGTCTCGAACTCAATGCCTTCCATTTTCACATGATTAATAAGTTATCCACTTAGCTAGTGAATCCATGCAGTGACTGACTTGTGCAACAAGAAAGAATCTTATTCGATTTGTAAGTGTTTGAATCTTCCCGTTTATAAGGACTGAAATTAATTAGTCTCTCTTGGCGTATGTGCATGCTAAATGGATCAGATCGATATTGACATCAAATCGAAACCATAAGAAACATGGTTCAAAAAAGGAACTAATAAGATTAATGAACGAAAAATTTAACTGGAAGATTGAAAGAAAAGATATTAAATCCAAACGAGTTTTGTGTCATAACATTCAATGTTTCTAACGAAAGATAACGGCTAATTTAAGGAGCTCAACAATGAATTTTATAAACTTCTGATAGTACAAACTAACAGTCAATAACTTTATGTATTGATTGATACAGTAGTAATTTAATAATTGAATTCATGAGTCAATAGATGCTAGACCATCATAGAAAATCTCGAAGCATTGGACGACCGTTTCATCCCAGTAAGGGATTCCTCAACAATGCGTATCCACAATCCCACCTGGCGAGATTCGAATCCACAACATATCAGTCTCGCATGCGAACGCTTAACCTCTAAACCATTAAATTGACATCCAATAGTGTTTCTGTCTAATTTCAATCAATTCACAATACAGTAGAGTATTGATCATTCAAAGATAATTTATATCATAATACATGTATTATTTTGTGATAACCGAAGTTACTTATATTGTTTTTCTTTCACATACACACTATCATTTCATGCCTTATTTCAATAAACATTATCAAATGTACAACAAATTCACAGACATAGGGGGGGGTAAGAATATAGAAATTAGAAGTTTTCTTCAAATAAACAAAATAATCACTTAGTTACTAATTTAAATGAAAAATGATATAACCAAATTAATAAATGCCGAGATCTCGTTAAGAATTTCATTTACAAACAAGGATGAAATGATTACAACAATTGATCATCAGGATATGATGATGATGATGATGATGTTAACGAGAATGATGTGGTTGTTGTTGTTGTTTTTGGTGCTGATGTTAATGATGATGATGTTGATGACGGACACTGGTTCGATGACAGAATTTCACCTAAGATTGGAATAGTCAAGTTTTCTGATAAATCCGGCAATAAAGATGTATACTGGAAATGAAAATAAAAAGATAACAAATACTTGAATATAAACAAAATTCATTTACAGCTATAAATTATTTATTGTGTAACAGGTTTTTATAACTACCCTTCTCACTTAAATATCGACATTTTAACAGTAGGATGATAAAATCATTGAACCTATTTTCTAAACGCTACAAGCCCCTAAATGGCTTGGTATGGCGGAGAGTGGGAAGATTCAGCTCTCCGTCTCCAAGTGCACTCATATGTTTACGCTTATACAACTGCCAGGGAAGTCCTACTCATTGCCTTCTCGTGGCGGGGGTAATGTTTACGAAAGTGAGAGGATAAAAAGCGAATGTCCTGCCCTTTACCAGATTCCAAACCAATGGTACACATGGGCTCTAGTATCCTGAAGGAACAAATGGCGTATGAACCAATTTATTGTCCACTGGCTACCAGGGGACTGCATCTCCTCACGATGCCCCACTGCCTTGTGGATCAGACCTTTAGGTCGAAGGCTCCGGGTGTGGTCCCTAACAAAAACAACTGCTTCGGTTTGGACACCCGGGCAGTATCCTTACCCTCACACAAATCGAATGATTTATGTGGCGCTTATAATTCTTGTGGCTGAAAGCAATATCGAGGCAATCTGCACAGTACGCACATGTGCCAAAAAGAGACTAATCAATTGAGGTCCTGAATGTCAATGGGAAGGTACAAACAATCAATACAAATAAGGTCATTTTAATATGCAAGTAGTGTTCCACACGAACTGCCCTGTCTGGAGCCACTCTGGGGCTACCGCCAGTCTCAATCGCGGATAAAGTAGGAGAGTTGTGCATGGGGTTAGCGACCCCATCCATTAGAAAACTAACTCGCTAAAAAATTACCAACCATTCCTCAGGAATCGATCACAACTGGCGTGCTATTGAAAACTAGAAAGCACTGAACATATACTGAACCTAAAATTCTTAATTTAAATCTCCGAGAGTTTAATCAGTGTCCAGTGTTGAATAGTCCTGCATTCACACAACACGATCATTCACTTGCTTCTTTGTTATCCTCCATGATATTCCACCCAACTGCCTTATTTTCCATCCCCTACTGATATTATCATTTAGAGTTATTTGATTTTAATTCTATTAATTCATTTCATAAGGTTGTGAGTGCATTAAACTGTAACAAATTTGATTGATAAACATTTGTAGTGATTCATATCAGAAGGGTTATTGTGGAAATTATAATAAATTCAATAGTTGAAATCACGAGTCAATTGAAGCTAGACCATCATGGAAAACCTCGAAGCATTGGATGACTGTTTCATCATCCTAGTAAGGGACTATTCCTCAGCAATGTGCATCGACGACCCCATCTCATGAGATTCGAATCTAGGACCTATCAGTTCGCACTGGAGTGCTTAACCACTAGACCACTATAGTGATGACAAAAGACAACAATATAAAACAATTATATAGTTACTTGTGATATACGTTGTAAACCATTTTCTAATTTTTCATTAGCTAATAATAATCTTTTTAAATTATTCACAGCTTGATGGATGTTTTCAAAAGATTGAGTAGTAGCGGTAGTATTAGTAGTGGTGGTGGTAGTAGTATCTTGTTCAGTATTTTCATTATTCAATGATTGATAAGATTGTAGTTTCAAGTTCATATAGACTGGTATTAATTGAGATAATTTTTCATGGAATTGTTGAATCTTCTTAGATGATTCTTTCATTTTATCGATCTAATTAGTGTAAAGAAAAAAAAAGAAAAATAACAAAAACGAATAACTTACACATATGTAATTGAGTATAAAGGATAAAGTGTAAGTGAATAAATAAATTGTAATTAATGAAATGAGATAGTGCGGTGTGTGCTACTTATATTGACATAAGTAGTATATGATGTTAGTCGTAAACAGAAGGTCTGACAGCAAAGAGACAAGAGAATCGAACAGTAAAGAATGGAAAACAGAATGTAATTTGTATGAAAATGCAAGAACAATGAATTCTGAATCATTTTGAGACAATCGATGGACATTTTGCAAATTGAGCATTCACTATTTGATTGTTAGGTATATTCGATTGTCCCGACCCGTGTTCAGTTCACTACTATATGAGTAGATGAGAAATAAAGTTATAACTCTACATAATGTACTCATGAAAGAGATGAAAGGTTGATGCATTTTTTTGTTTTCATAGGCTACGAGTGTAAACAATGCATATGTTTACATTGCATCATCTCAAGATCGAACGGTAGGCGAGAAATTATAAACGAAGTAAATAAGTAGACCATGTACCTATTCAAGACTCAGTCTACCTATCCTTGTCTGAGTCAGAAAGAAAGCGAGTAGTATGAATAAACATGGTTTATATACATTATGATTTGGTCTTGCTACTAAACTATCTTAATTGGTTTAGCTTCTTCATTCGCATAGTGGGTTTCGTAGAACGTGGGTATAAACAATTCTATATGAAGTTCAGGTCAATTATGTTGTCTAGACTGATATATTATCTAGTTCATACAACACAATACAACCAAAACATTTAACTTTTAAGTTGAAATGATAGATAGGAGTTTTAACTCAAGTGGGATGTATTTCGTTTTACTGTATACTCCAAATTCAATGATATAATTGCGAAGATTACATTGTCGTTCTTGACAACACTGAACATTTCATTTGAAATGAATTTGAAATAACAGCTTAGATAGTAAAACAGTTGAATTTTCATCCTTTGAGTCATAGGTTCAAACCTCTGTCCCACTTACTATAATTTAGACTATTGAGTAGTAGTAACGCAAACTATTACACCCAAAATTTAAGCGATGACACAAGGGTTTGTGGAGATCATCGAATTTTATAGATAACACCGCGGATTGATATGAGTTAAAAAGTCAATGAAATTTAGGAAGAACCCGGGGTTAGATCCTCATGGAGATCATGGATGCACATTGCTGAGTAGTCCCATATTGAAACGAAATAGATATTCAGTATTTCCTAAATTTTAATCGTTACTTCAAAAAAGTTAATTAATGATATTGACTATAAAATTAATAATAGTCACTGTTGTATACTTAACTCCGCCTGGAGCTCCTCTGGAGCTACTGCCGGTCCTAGGCCCGGATAAAAGAGGGGGTTTGAGCACGGGGTTAGCGAACCTATCCTGTAGAAAACTAACTCGCTAAACAAAAACGCTAACTAGAAAGTAAGTACTGTTTTATACTTACATCAATAGTATGTGTACTTGATTCATCAATTGGGATATTTAAACGATTTTCTTTATTTTCATATTCTTCATAATGTTTATGAAGTAAATGATGAATTTTTTCAAGTGTTTCTTCTACTTTATCATGTGCAGATTGAATTGTTTCCAATGTTTTATCATTATTCAATAAATTTGGATATTCTTGACGAATTGATAAAATTTTATCAACTAATTGATCCAGATATGTATCGGTTAATACATTAGCAAAACCTTTAGATGTTTGTAAAATTTTATTGAATTCCAATGATGAAGATGATGATGAAGAGAATGGTGGAAGTTTCTTTCCCAAATGATCAGCCTTTCATCCATTCAATACAAAATAAAAAGTAGGTTACTTATACATCTTTTTTTAGCAAGTTATATTTATCATTATCAATAATACTTGAAATGAATTGAGGAAGAGTGAAATACCTTAGAGTTAACAAGAAGTTAATATAAATTCACTTGATGTTGTTTTATTTGTATCCTCCAATTGTTAATTAGGACTCCAATAGATCAGTCTCTTGTTGGCATATGTGCATCTTGTGCAGATTGCATTAAGTCACAAGCTTTTTAAGCAAAGATAGATAGTGGCTAACAGTGGAATCCAGTTTGATGCGTGTTTCGTCCTATTTGAGATTCGTCAGCTGGATGTACCTGCATTCCAGAGATGATGTTCACTCCAAGACTCAAACCGAGTACTGTTCGCTTCAGACGCCATCTACTTATTTACTGAGTCCTGATAGCTATCTGTTTGTGCAATGGGTGAAGTTTAATTCACTTGTTATTGTTTTACTTGTATCTTCCCATTGTTATTTAGGAATGTAATTGATCAGTCTCATGTTGGCATATTTGCAATCCTATGCGGTTTGCCTCGATATAGCCCAAAGTCACAAGCTTTTTAAGCAAAGAAACGCGTGTCCTGGATTCAACTGCTAGCCATTATCCATCTTTGCTTAAAAAGTTATTATGTTCATCAGTAAATTCATATTATGAGCTTTCAACAGCTAATGATATTAATTAGTTTATCAAAAAGAAATAAACAGAAGTTTTTTTCTTAAAAGAAAACCTGTATGTTATGACTTTATGTCCGGCTAGTTATCACGTGATTTCTCCGCCAATCAAAATACGACCTAAACAATCTTAGCACTGTTCCAAACCAATGACATTCGAGCGGTATGGGCAGCCTATCGTCCTTATTGATCCTATGTCCGCCTAGCCTGTCCACTTGAGTCCAGAACACCAAATACCAGCTTCCAATATGCGAATTGAATCATTTATTTCAGACTTACTGAGTTTATATATCAAACAAACAGACCGCAATGCACCATAAAATACGAAATAACATTCATACACAATAAAGCCAAAAAGTGGCTGTGAACGAGGGAGATAATGATTAATAGACTGAACATAGATTAAGAACCGTAAATCGTTTGATAATAAATTATAGGTCAAAACAAAGCTTATAATAAGGGGAATATAAATATACATAATCTAATTGTTGTATAGTTATACAATAAGAATATTTATAGAATATTAGTCTATTAATAGTTCTCGGAAGTTACTCGTGATTTAATCTTCGTTCGGATATAACACTATAGTGAATAGTAAATTATCCAGCGCTTAATGAGCAATGGATTGGTGATTAAGGCATTCGACTTTTAGCTAATAAGTCGAAGATTTGAAAACTCCACCTCAGTCACCTTGTTTTGAGTGACTGAATGAATATCAGCAACCTTTACATTTAAAGTATGGCTTGAAGCCAAGTATGTGTATCTGTTACTATGTAAATAAGTTAGATAATGTAGATTATCATCTGAAATGACTGAAGAGTAACAGAGGATTTTATAAACACTATTTACAAGAAACTATGATGATTGTACAATAAAACATAACAATCATTGTATAAATGGTTAACATCGAAATAATAAAAAAAGTCATTACAAATTATTTATCTACGGAATTTAATTTTTGAGGGTTTAAGTTATCTCGTTGTTGATATTCTTAACAAAATGTTGATCAATTTTAGTTGACATTCAATTGTTTGGTGTATAATGCATTTGGCGTTCGAAACCAAACATGCCGAATTTGAGTTCAATCATAAACATGAACACTGGAATGTAAATACATTCAGCTGATCAAGCCCGAATAGAACAGAACGCACAACCTGGATTCCACTAACACATCAAACTAGAAGTTATTCTACTTGATAATGAATAGGCGAACTGTTTCCATCCCTAGCAATACTGGTCACAGTAAAGACTGTATCATAAGAACAGAGGACAAATAAACTGACCAGTCAAACAACGGTGCCAAGGCGATTATAAGTATCTGTAATCTCGATAATAAATATATTCTATCTATTCAGATTTAAGCACCGTAGATTAGATGTTCCAGACTTACTTACGCTCTATCAATAGTTCACAAATAGATTGTAGCTAAAAACCTGTAATTGTTAAGTTTTAAATTATGCTAATTCACTTAATATTCCGAATAGGCTATATCTCTAAAATTTCTGTTGGAGATCTTAATCTACTTTAACATTACAATTCACCACTGACCATTATAACTTATTAAAGTACGTCGTTAATTTTGATTCCTAATTATAATATATTGAGGGAAAGGTGACAATCAACTTAAAGACTGATACCACTTCTTAGTTTGGCCGCCCCTAGCTATCATTCAGCCTAATCCTACAGCAAGAAGCACTGCACAACGATGTAAGAAGTGGTTGGGTACACTATGATACACATGTCAACCATCTCAGTTTATGAAGATTCACTACCTCATCAACCAATTTCTTATCTTTATGTATTACCATGAGTTTAACCGTAATATGACTCACTTGAAGGTTTAAGTATACCTAAGAGAATGGCAAACGTCTAAATGACTCGATGTGTAACGCTAGCGAAAAATAGCAGACGTTGATTATTACACAAACAGCAACCAGATAGTATATACCTCCTTACATAGATTAGTTTAATAGTCAGTAACTTCATCGACTAACACTATTCTTATGTTTAGTCAACATAATTTTCTTGCAATCTACTTCAACGCCAATCATAAGCATACAGAATACTATTGTAAGTTTGTTGAAGACAGGAAACACTTTTTTTTCTCACATATATAACAATATACCCTTTTAAAGTTTATTTTATTTATTTAAACACATAAACTTTGGTACAAGGAGGACCAAATATATATGCGCCACACAAATCTCATTCGATATGTGTGAGGGCTGTGATACTGACCGGGTTCCCAGACCGAAGCAGATGGTTTCCTTAGGGGGGGCCACTCCCCGAGCCTTCGACCTGAAGGTCTGATCCACAAGGCAGTGGAGCGTCGTGAGGAGATGCAGTTCCATGGTAGCCGGTGACCAACAATTGGTTCATATGCCGTTTTTTTCCCTCAGGATACTGGAGCCCATGTGTACCATTGGTTTGGAATCCGGTTGAAGGGCCGGACATTCGCTTTTTATCCTCTCAATTTCGTAAACAACACCCCCGCAACGAGAAGGCAGTGATTAGGACTTCCCTGGCAGAGACTGTATACGCGTGGCCGTGTGAAAGCAATTCGAAAGGGAGGGCGGGTCCACCTCACTCTCCCTTTTAAAAAGTCATGATACAATGATACAGGAACAAACTCGTAAAACAACAACAAACAAACAACCGTAATTTAAAAAGAAATCTATGTCATAGTAGACTGTTTGTATTATCCATGTATATTGAATGGTACAAAAGTAGAAACATATTTAGAATTATATTAAATAATAGTTTATAACAAAATAAAATTGATGACCGGTTAGTTAATTAGCTATTTAGTGAACAACTTAGACATACACAAATACAGGGAAGAAAGGGATGATCAATTTAGTATGTGTTTATTTTTTCGTAGAAAAGATGAAATACAAATGAAACATCGTGAAAGTGAGAGGGAACGAAACAAACAAAACAGAAACCATGTAACCTTTTTACAAAATGGTTACCATTTACAGAACAGAATATGAAGTAACAATACATATACTCACACAAATACATATATAAAAGCATATAAGCATATAACTATTATAACATAGATAAATCTCAATCATTTATTCATTCAATAATGATTAAATCATCATCATCATCATCATCACCATTATCATCGTCGTCAGCAACTGGTACAATCATAGGTGATGACAGTGTTGTCAATTCTTTATCAAATCGTAATTTCTTCTCTTTGATTCTATTTATATTGTCTTGATCATCACAAGTGATTGTATCGAGAAATTTACGTTTATTACTATTACTAATATTACTAGTAGCATTATTAACACCATTATCCAAATCTTGATTTAAAGTAGTCATAGATTCTTCAGTAATTTCAATTAAATCATCCTCTTTATCATCATTATTGTTGTGAACAAATTTATCTAAGGAAACAGAAGAAGAAGAATAAAAGAGAAAAAATAAATTAGAATATCTAGTTAAAAACATTTTAGATAGACGCTCTGAGATCGATGTCATACTCCTTAAAATCAGTCAGTCAATTAGTAACAAAGTAGAACTTCGTAAATACGTACATCAGTTCGAGTTGTCATACAACATTAGCATAGAGACGCAATTTTTAATTCAAATCCCATAGTGGTAGAGGTAGTGGAAGTATAAGTAGTAATCGTGAACATTTTGGTTTGAAGACGTTATTCAAGGAGTATAATCCAATCAAATGAATTTGGAAAGAGAAAAAAGAAAGGGACATGAACAGCTTCTTAAATGATGCAATTGAGAACGTAGATTAATCCCTGCGTATTAGTCATGTTTACATTAAATTCTAAGAAAGTCCTACTGCAACTAGAACTATGTGTTGAGAGTATTTTTATACAAACTAAATAATGAAAGCTGTTGATATCGTGAGTTCACTTAGGTTAACTGATATATTGTAATTTCAAACTCATAATCCTATAGATTGTCTCAAAAATCTTAAGGAAACTAAATGCGGAAAAATGATTTGAGCCTGTTGGTTCATTTGATACCACTATGTAAATTACTCAGGCGAGTAAACCATCTAAAACTCTTAGATGATAAGATCATCTATTTATCTAATAGGCTAATTAAATTCACTGTAATCCTCCTATTACACGGTGGCATGTCATAGGACATGTACTTGCAAGCCATTTCACTAAATATTTGTAGATAATATTCAGACTAGAAGCCGTTGAGACAACAAGTATCAGTAAGTCAAACATAATGTAGAACCAGCTACGTTTGTACATCGGTATAAGTTCCCATACTCCATTATCACAGAGAGATGTGATTGTTAAACAAATTCCTGGAGTTGTAGAGGTAGTAACAGTATTAGAAAAGATTGGACATCGAAAATACAAATTATTGACAACATGTATACATTTCCAACTCAGCAGAGTCGGCTTTTTAGGTACAGTGATAATAATGGGATCTAGATTTTCATTATGTCCGATTCTGCGTTGCCGGAGTTAGGCATTACTAACATAGTGTAGTCATTAAATATAAGTGATCTTCCGAAGATTATGATATCCGAAAATATAAACATCGAGTCTTTTAAATTCGTAGAGGTCAGGTTTTGAAGGCACAAACCAGGACTGTGCGTACAAACACCTCGCGAGACTAATGTTTTGTGACTAGGCTAAGGCTGTGACAAAACGAAAAGTATTAGGGTAAGGGTTGCTATCAGTCTTCTAAAAGTACTTTACACTTTGACGTAATAAAGTATATTCCAGAAATACAGACAACAGTTACTGACTGATTAAGAGCGATTTGTGCGGCTTGGATCTGTTATATCCTAATGAGGACTAAATTACGAGTGACTTCCGAGAACCATTAACGGACTAATATTTTTATTGTATAACCGTTCAGTAACTAGATTAAGTATAACTATATTCCTCTTATTATAAGCTTCATTTTGACCTATAGATTATTATTATTAAACGATTTACTGCTCTTAGGTTATGTTCAGTTTATTGATTACAGTCTCCCACGTTCATAGGCACTTTCTAGCCTCATCATGTATAAATGTTATTTCCTATTTTGTCATGTGGTCTGTTTGGCTGGTACATAAAACAAGTATGATTGAAATAACTTATTCGCGTAGTGGAGGCTGTTGTTGGCGTTTCTGGACTCAACTGGACGGGCTAGGCGTACAATGGACCAATAAGGACGATAAACTGCTCATACCGGTCGAACGTCATCCGTTGGCATTGAGTTGCCCCCAGATGCCCTGGTACGGCCGAGAGTGGAGAGTCCGCTCTCTCTCTCTCCAAATGCTCTCATATGGCCACACGTATATAGCCTCTGCCAGGGAAGCCCTACTCACTAACTTCTCACAACACCGGTGTTGTTTATCAAATTGAGAGGATGAAAAGCGGATATCCGGTGCTTTAACCGGGTTGGTGGACACAGAGGACTCACCTAGGGGAGTTGGAAAACCACGATTCCAAACAAATGGTGCACATGGACTCCGGTATCCTGAAGGAAAAAATGGCGCATGAACCAATTGTTGGTCACCGGCTACCATGGAACTGCATCTTCTTACGATGCTCCACTGCCTTGTGGATCAGACCTTCAGGTCGAAGGCTCTGGGTGTGGCCTCCTAAGAAAACCACCTGCTTCAGCTTGGACACCCTGGCAGTATCACAGCTCACACACATATCAAATGAGGTTTGTGTGGCGCATATATATTTGGTGCCTCCTTGTACCAATACCTATGTGTTCAAATAATAAATAATAATAATGGCACTGAGTTAGTACTGAGATGGAATAACTCGTATGTCGATTGGTGAATAAATCACGTGATAACTAGCCGAACTTTAAGTCACAACAGTATCATACACTAGACAATTTTCGAAATTAACTATACAAGTAGCATATTTACATTGCTGTGTACACCTTTTTATAAACCCTTTCACAAAGTATCATTCATAATGAATTTGAAATATGATAACACTGAGTAAAACTGTCCAACTAACAAATCAAGAATGAAAATGTTTAGTACTGGGTAACAATCATTTAGGAAACAATGATAAATTAGTTGAAGACATCGTCATCAATTCAGTCAGTCAGTCAGCTACAACGTAGGTCCAGGCACATATATGCATCGGTCCAGGTTGCCATACCGCATCAGCACAAGATGAACACCGGATTCATAGCAGTGGTTAGGTCAAAGGTGGTAATATATAAGAGAAAGATTGCATATGGAGATATAGTACAAGAAGAAAAAATTGTTTCGTAGAAAGAAAGATATGAAGCGATTTTAATCTCTTAGTTTAGGGGAAGACAGAGAGTGTATACACCGACGACATTGTGATCGATTCTGAGCCATGTCATCAAGAGTCTCCAACCATTGGTTACGAAAGTGTGTGTGTATAGTCACAATACCATTTTTAACGTCTCATGCTACCTGCTAGCTTTACTGTAATAAATGATTTATATTATCTTACCATTTGCTTAAACGACAAAAACACAAATCATTAAGATAACCTACCTAATTTCCATATATTTATTCAAAAATATCCATAGATATATATAAAAAAATATGTTCTCTTAATACCTGTATTTTCATTGTTCTCTTTTTCAGCATTCTTTTCTGATATTGTATTATCTTTTGAATTTGACAAAATGGAATTTATATCACCAATAATTCTCCATATTTCAGATTGTTGTTCTTCATTATTAAATTGCTCGGCTAAACGATTATCGATATTAAGGTTTAATGTTGACGTTGATGTTGATGAATCAGACGGAGTAGGTAATGCATTAGCCAATTCTACACTAATACATGATAAAATAAGTTGGATGGTAAAATCTTGACGAAAATCATCACATTTTAAACAAGTTCCATGTGTTAATTTAAAGTCAGCTAATGTTTTATTTAACGTCTCTGAAATAAGAAGAAAAAAAAAACAAGAAAACAATTGACACTAGTAAAGTATTACCAGTGATAGGATCAATAAAACGAGATAATCCGTGTCGGGTAGAGACAGGTATCTGCCTCAGTACAATGGAAGTTGGTCGCGCAATTTCGTGAAGTGGTTGATGTTAGACACCAACACCATTGGATGCCGGCTCAGTGGTCTAATGGTTAAGTGCTCAGGCGCGAAGCCAGTAGGTCCTGGGTTCGAATCCCGCGGGGTGCGGGATCGTGGATGCGCACTGCTGAGGAGTCCCATACTAGGACGAAACGGCCGTCCAGTGCTTCCAGGTTTCCAACGGTGGTCTAACATCAATTGATTCATGATCTCAACCAAAATTTAACAATCTCCACAACCCCCATACTGATAAAACGAGATAAATCAATCAAATTGTGATGATATATATATTTTGTACTGTTTTATCTAACCTACTAAACTAATATTAATTAATTAACATAGAACCCAGAATCTCGTATTAACACTAATCCTGTTAAGTAATTTAGAAGTAGTCCGATGTGGTAGATTAGCGCTAGAAACGATTAAACAAAAATAACAGTGATTATCACCTATTGTCTGATCATTAGTAAACATCCCAGACTTATAGAAGATCAGTCGTAATTAAATGACTCACTAGTAACGTCTAAGATTGCGAAGTTTGATGACGCAGGTTCAAAACATACAATAAACATCAGTTCCCTCATAATCGCAGATATACCTTGATGATGGATGCTGATTAGCAGAGAAATTGGGTTCACGGTTTCTTGTTGACCATATTCAATCATGTGATTTCGATTCACTAAGACAAGTGGCGACACTATGACTTGCTTAAGAAAATTCAATCAGCCTTAAACGACAAGACACTAATATGTGTGAAGGGTATGGTGAGTATTCGTAAAAGTTAGAATTATTCTGTTATAGGTGTTGAGGATTGAATTGCCGATGTGGATCCTAATGCTGGTCACAATCCAAATGTACTGAAAAGTTATGACAAAATATCCAGTGTCATAATGTACATACTCCAATAAAAACTGATCAAAATTCGCTATGTATTTTGTAACTTAACTGAACAAGGTCATCAAAAACCTTATAAACACCGACTTTAAAATAACAGAGATCTACAGCTCAGGTGGATGATGATATTGACCAGAAAGGTAATGAAACATACACAGTTAAACTATCTTGTTCATAGAACAAAACAATAACACAGACACTTAACTGGTTTTATAATCTATGAATATGTAATAATCAGTTCAATTTTCACTGTTTTACCCGTCCAAAGTAGCCAGGGTTAAGGTTTGTCATCAATTAATAAACAGGTTCAATACTTTTCATATATCAAGTTATTTGATCTATGAAATTATTACTCAAGTCCTTAAGCAGTAGTAAATCACAATTTCACAATTTTTTTCATTTGCCAATATGTCGGTAAATGTAAAATAATCCTCCAATCATTTTTTTACAATTATACGAATTACTTAAAGCTGGATACATATACGTGTAGTAAATTTACTGAGAAAGAAATTAGATCAAGTACTCAAATTGTAATGGAGACAAGAGGTAAACTAACCTTCATCTGTTTCATCTTCTTCACTTGATATTAGTATAATGCCACGATCAGGTACCTCGACATCTGGAGCAAGCATACCTAAATGTCGTACCAAGATACGATCACGTAGAATACGCAATGTTAATAATTCCGGTGCACAGAGTAAATGCAGTTGAGAATTTCTAACAGAATCACTACACACTAAACAAGATGGATTCGGTAGTGCTGGTTCAACAGGACTACAAGACGACGATTGCCACGCCGACCAGTTGGTCGACGATGTATGTAAACAGTACGAATACGCTAGAAAAAAATAATAAAAATGAGATGGAAAGAAACTTTTATTGTTAACAACTTACTGAATGAATTATAAAACTAGTTATTACAGTGTTTGATGTATTGGATCACCACAATAACAAACGCGAAATGTTGCACAATGACAGTCAATGTACAACAGATTATACTGCATATACAGTAACAAACACAATTCTTTACAAGTACAATAATATATATTAAAATTATTTCACCATCAATAAGTTGGTGAAAAACTGTCATCGTTGACAAAAGCTCCAACAAGATACTACTAATTAGAATGCAATTAGTAACATAGAACAATAATCGATAAGACAAATATCAAACAGTAGAAATTCCATCTGATAACATGATAATGAAAAATGTCTTCGTGACCATCAAAATGTATTTGCGACGCTTACTTGTTGGATTGTTGTTTTTTCTTAAAGTAAAATGTACATGATTTTAATTACTCTGTTACCCATATTTCGAAACAGGAAAAATGGGGTTTAATTAGTTGTGTAGAAAAGCACCTAACTCTTTTACTTACATGACTCGAAAGTACTCTTTCAGATTAGAACTGCAACTTGAAAAATTACTTGGTAGAGAAATTGGCTAGTTTCAAAAAGGCTAGAATCGGTTAAATAAGAGGACAGCATCATTCTACTACGTCATTAACTGCTGGAAATAGTTGTATTGAAAGGATCTGAGATATAAAGATGTTTAGAGGTCAGGGAAATTCGATGACATAGAACAGAATTGACCACAAGGGTATAAAGTCATTGATTCTTCGTCTTGGCCTAGGTCTCTCAGTTCCAATATTATTCTTGTATACTTTTTATACCCATATTTCATTACTTCCTAATAAATCATATCCTAAAAATTCAATCTTCCTTATCATCACTGTGTTGAGAAATGTTGAATCTTCCAAATGCTACATTTAGAATGAAACCAATTTTTTAGATTCACATTGATTTAAAGTAAAATTCATTCAATCACTTTCGCTGTGTGTTGATTTATTCAGTATAAAGTTAATTTACGTTATTTTCAATCTATCTTTTATTTTTTATTTACTGGAACATGTAAACATAGGTAAAAAGGGTTACCGAATACATATGCGCCACACAATTCACTTGATTTATGTGTGGGCTGTGATAATGTTCGGATACCCAAACTGAAGCGGGAGCTTTTCTTAAAAGACCACACCCGGAGCCTTCGATCTAAAGGTCTGATCCACAAGGCAGTGGAGCATCGTAAGGAGATTCAGTCCCATGGTAGCCAGTGGCCAATAATTGGTTCATACGCCATTTGTTCCTTTAAGATACTAGAGCACATGTGCACCATTGGTTTGAAATTATGGTTTTCCAATTCCCCTAGGTGAACTCTCCATGTCCACCAACCTGGTTGAAGTGCCGGATATTCGCCTTTCGTCCTCCCAATTTGGTAAACAACACCGGTGTTGCGAGAAGGCATTGAGTAGGACTTCCGTGGCATAGGCTATATACGTGTGGTCATATGAGAGCATTTGGAGAGAGAGAGCGGACTCTCCCCACTCTCGTCCGTACTAGGACATTTGAGGGCCAAGGGATTTATTCAGTACAAAGTTAGTTTACGTTATTTTCAATGGATCTTCATTGAATTAATATAATGCTCCGTAATATAGTTTTTTTACGGAGTACCGACTTCCCAGTTTAATAAATTTTAAAATTCATTGATATATAATTTAAATAAAACTGAATGTAACTTAGTTCTTTCAAAGTTTCAACTAAGAGAAGCAGATACACAAACTTGAACTTTTTATTGCATAGGATAGAACCAGTCTCAGTTATTGTACGGAAGTCGGAGTTGTGAATAATTAGCTTACTATATAAATGTGTCATATTGATTAGATTATTATTATTCTGACTTTTGTGTTATTCATCTAGTTATATATATATGTCTGTTTCCATTTTATTTTCTCTAGTTGTAGATGATGGAGTTAGCGACCCCATCCCGTAGAAAACTAACTCGCTAAAAAACGCTAACCAGAAAGAATTATTAAAACCATTTAAACTCTGCTCTGGGAGTCAGAAGGTCTTCATTTAGAAGAGTTATGATACCTCATGATGAAAGCCGAGTTCCTTCGGAAGTTACGAGGCCGATGCACCTTCTGACAACCATAGCAACCATTATTTAGGTACATGGGATGCTCGTACAATGTGGAAGACCGGGAGTGTCTTCCGAATTGCTGCAGTTGTAGATGATTATAACCAACTCGTTATGGCTCTAAATATACCAAAAACATGTTCACTTAGAAAGAATTAAAAGTTTTAGGCTAATACCTTTCATTTCTGTAATACATGTAAAAAATGTACTATCTAAACAATTTCTGAACTAAAACACTTTAAACAATCAAGCACCCCATTTATCCTTTACATTTGACATTACTATCTATATCAAGCTGATTATTTCTGTAAACTAGTATGAATACTGTAATTATTATTTTCAGAATATATATTATATTACTATTATATGTGATAACTTGCCCGACTAATGTTGTTGTGCCAAATCCTACTCTCATAATGACCTACTAACTTAGTCATTCGAACACCGTCAACATGGAGCCTGACACATGTGCATCGAACCAAGTTATTATACAGGATTAGCATGACGAGATGAAAATAACAAGATAAATGGCATAAGAGATCGAATGATTGCAATAACAATGATAATGACAAAAATTAAACATAGGTAATACGATTCCAAGAGACGGAATGGGAAGGTATGTATAAAGGAATAATGAAATTCAAGATCAAGAGGAAGAAAAAGAGTGAATGTATTTAGTTCATTGTGAACAAATCTGAACAATGTCGACCAAAGCCTCCAACCACTGATCGCTATTATCTCCATGACCTCAACCAGGTAGTCTGTATTAGCCAACATGGTTTAGATAAACAATCAATGACTTCATGAGCTGGTGCATTGTCTTCGTTTGACCTTTCCCAGCCTTTTTTGAAACTAATCTTGCACTGATTAACCGTAAATAAGAGAGGCATATATAAGAAAACGAAATATTGGAATCAATAGTAAAATTACCTCAAAATGTTTAGATAAAATATGTCTAGCTTGTAGTACCATAAGACCAGCGACGATGGCATTTGTTGATGCTACGGCCGGTATGATATTCCCAGCTAAAGATTTAATAATAAATCTGGTTAACTGATCAGCACCGGGTAAATGAAATAACTGTGATCGAATAATTGATGCTGAGGCGACAAAATCCATAGCTTCCGGGTCATCCTACAATTGAAAATGATAGTAATAGTAGTAACAGTAATATGAGTATATAAATCATTATTAAAACAAACGAACTGTGGAGATCAATGGGATCCAGGATGCGTGTTTGGTCTGATTTGGAACCCGTCAGTTGGATGTACCTCCATCTCTGTCGATGACCAAAATAGGACTTGAATTAAGTACCTTTTGTTTCAAACATGCAACGAGTTATCCAATAAGCTATTAAGTCCACACATAACCAACAGAAAATGTTCAACAGGTATAATGTTTATATCAATAGTAGTAAACGGCTTAATTATCCTATTCTCGAAATTTACTATGGAATTTTGATCAGTCTTTGATGACATAAATGCATCATACTGTACGGATTGCATTGATATAGTTATTTTATGGTACGTGTTTATTTTTGTGAATGTATGAATGGATCATAAATCTGTGTAACTAAAAGATGAGCTAAAAACGACGGCTTACTTGGTTAAGCGCTTGACTTTTAACTGTTTAGGCAATAAGTTTATAGCGCACTTCGTTAGCTTTAGTTTAGACAACCAGGTATTACCATCATTAAATATCACACAAAAAAACGATACGATGTGACTTAAGGCCTATAAATTGAAATTTTACTTAGTTGTATCGAGCTTTCATGATGATTACGACATTATGGATATGGAGGTCCGTAGTACTTTAGAAGGAAGCATAAACTGGCATATATCTGAAGACCTGAAAAAACCTGAACTGAGTTAGATTTCTGGAGAGGTGTTGTTCTGTGAAAAGATGATTAACAAATATCAGTAAGCTCTTTTCGACTATCATTACACGTTCATCTCTTATACAGAACACACTATTATGATGTAATACTCCAGGTAGGTAATTTAATGATAAACGCGTTTTTATTGAAAACTTCACAAACAATTCTGTCATCACAAAGTGTTGTCATGGAGTAATTGCTAATGTAACTTATTTACCAAACATAATTTCATATATTACGACATTGAGTTATACTTAAGCCATCAGGAATAATGATACTAATTGGCTACTTAAATCGAAGTGAGAAGAGAGGAGTTTGCAAACCCGCAGCCTATTTATTGAAAGTCAGGTGTACGTCAACTACAAAGTAACTCCATACCAATCTGTAATCGCTAATGATAGTAAATGTTTACTTAAAAATGTTAGCTGATTGAGACTTAGTTTGCCAGGAAGACAAAACCTAAATCAACAATAAAATATTTTTTGACTAAATATTCAGGATATAATATTATGAATTACCTTATCCCATACTAAGTATTTGTCCCCTCCACCATCTTCTACTTGTTTCTGTAGTTTATCAACTGATTTTAAGAATATACGAAGCCAACCCGATGTAGATAGTTTCCGCTGATCACGTAATTCACTTACACATGTTGAATCCAATAATTCATCTGATATTTTGGTTAGATTTAAGTATAGATTTTGTTGAACAAAAACAGAAGTCAGTTTACAGCAGTTTATGCGAATAAAAATGAATTAATGATGAATTACGCAATATCAGGCATAACTACAACGTAGGACCTACCACATGTGTACATCGGTTTAAGTTGTCACAACCTTTTAGCATAGCGAAATGAAATTATCATGATGAATCTTAAAGTAACAGAAATAGTAACAGTATTAGTGGTGATAGAAAAGACTAGGCATCGAATATACGATTCGACAGTAAAATATAAACTAGTGAGATAAAACTTATGAGGAATTGAAAAACTTAGTATTTGAAGAAAGACAGAGTGTGAATGCATCTGCACACTGAGAACGAATTTCAACCAGGTCACTTCAAGTCTCTAACCATTGGAAACGATGATCAAGAAGACCTAAATCAGGTAATTTACACCTACATACATAGATTAGGCAAAGAGTTGATACATTCGTGAACTGATGCCACGAAATTTCTCTGGCCATTCCTAGCTTTTTCATACCTTATTCCTACATAAATTATCGTGCGTCGAGAGAGTCGGTAGATGTGCATATACAACACACTACCCAACCGTCTCAATCAGTAAACATTCACTATGTTGTCAATCGACTTACCACACTTACTTAGTACTTTGCGTTTAACCTCAGAACTGCCAACTTGACGATCCCAAAATATACCACCGCTGTTTCGAAGACACCCATGGCCGAATACTGATAACCTACGAAAATCCTGTATTTTTAAATGCCACAGTCAATATTATTTGAGAAGATAGAACGAATTTGTCGGATAAAAGGTATTAAATATTTTTCAAACTCAAATCTAGAGGAACACGAAGATTGAATGCATTCGCACGATTGACTCATCTCAACCATTGGTTACATTAATCGTAAGGACCCCAACTAGGTATATATACATCATATACACATAGCTCAGGCCAATTCAATGACTTGAGAAACCATGCTACATGTTGGTTTGGTCACCCAAAGCTTTAATCCAAACTACGCCTAGAAATCAAACATCACGTGTCTTGGTAGTTGATGGTTGATTTTTTCTAAGATTTTATGAAATTTAAACACTAAATTTCCAAACATTACTGTAGTATAGTGAGAATTTTAACTGTTTGGATGACATCAACAAACATGTTTACATAGACTAAAACTGATACTAAAAATTTTGTCGAACGAAAAAGAAATATTAATTCCACAATGAAAACAAAGTACCAATCACCTGAATCTTTTTCTAATGCATCTTTCATTGTAGTCTTTTCCAAAGGACTCGGTTCTCGACGATCTTGACGGTCGACCCATAAATCACGCATACTAACCAATGTGACAATATCATGATGAAATAATCTCCAAGATAGTGAAATGGCACCAGATGAAATTTTACCATTTTCTAAATTAGACTGGTCATTTTCATTACTAGACCACAGAATGTGAAGCCATTCTCTTAAACTAATTTGATCAGGTTTAACTGAATTTACAATCGCTGTACTATCTGTATTTAGCACATCATCAGATTTATTGATAAGATCGTTTTTAGCCGGCAACAACTCATCATTAATCTGATTACGATCATGGTTATGGAGACTTGGATCGGTGAAATCCGGAGAGATATCTTCATCATCCACATCAGGTTGACCAAATAACTGACTAGCAAATGGAAAACATAAAAACAATCATCAAGTTGCAGTCAGTTTACATAACAGATGACACCAACTGGGGACTTGACAGACTACGACGGACTCCGGATAGGTATGTCATCCGAATTTTGGACTCCTAAGTGAGGGAGTACATCCAAGGTCCAAAAGTCAAATTAAAACGGTGGGTAAGATACTATTGAGAGCTGTTTATACACCTAATCAATATTGCAACCACACCCTGTTATTTAGTATAAGGAGGACAGTTATATAAATATCCATGATTTGTCTACATTAAAATTCAGTTTATTAATTAAAATCTTCCTATTCGTTTCAGTCTTCTCATTTACATAATAGGTCTGATATACTGTACGGAAATATATATAGAAACTGAACTGCAAAAATAACTACATGACCACTAGGGTAAAAATTATCCAGTGCTTCCTCATACTTAAAAAGTTTTTCAACTGGTAAAATATAACTTGAAACTCAAAAATCTACACAAAGCCTTTCATTTAATAATGATAAATCACTACTTTGTAAAGATCTAACCAAAATGAAAATAGATTGTCAGCACAAACCCAAAATAAGCCGACTTTTAATTCCTACTTTACCAAGTACACATAAAAAGCTTGTTATAATGTGACAGTGAGGTGTAGGATCTATTAGAGATATTATTAAACTTCATTCTTATTTTCACATCTGTTATAGCACTTTGATTTTGAGCCCCCAAATGCCCTGGTACGGCCGAGAGTGGGGAGAGTTCGCTCTCCCTTTTCAAATGCTCTCACATGGCCACACGTATATAGCCTCTGCCAGGGAAGCCCTACTCACTAACTTCTCACAACACCGGTGTTGTTTATCAAATTGAGAGGATGAAAAGCGGATATCCGGTGCTTTAACCGGGTTGGTGGACACAGAGGACTCACCTAGGGGAGTTGGAAAACCACGATTCCAAACAAATGGTGCACATGGACTCCGGTATCCTGAAGGAGAAAATGGCGCATGAACCAATTGTTGGTCACCGGCTACCATGGAACTGCATCTTCTTACGATGCTCCACTGCCTTGTGGATCAGACCTTCAGGTCGAAGGCTCTGGGTGTGGCCTCCTAAGAAAACCACCTGCTTCAGCTTGGACACCCTGGCAGTATCACAGCTCACACACATATCAAATGAGGTTTGTGTGGCGCATTTAGTGCCTCCTTGTACCAATATCTATGTGTTAAAATAAATAAACTGCACATGAACTTGGAGCAAAGTACACGGTTATCTCACAGAACTGCTTTAAATCTAACAACTTGACATAAGAGTCTAATTCGTACAGTTGAGTAATTTTGTTAGTACTACTAGTAAAGCTATTGACCCAAATATGTTAGTATGCTATACTTTTTCACAATATCTAGCGGTTCACCCTACTTTTAACTTGGAATAAGTGGTTTGTGACCTTAAAAAGTAGGCATGAAGAGACTGACGACTTAATTATTAGTTGAATACATTTTGGATGAAAGCAATGAATAATAATTTTCTGGTAGAAACTAGTCCAGATAATACTGATTTATTTCCACTAAGAGAAAGTTGTCGGTATAAATCGATACAAGTTTAGGAAAATTAAAAGTTATTCTCACTTGAATAAATACTTTGCCCAAACAACACAATGAATTGGCTCAGATGGAGTGTTACGTATGGTGCAGGCTGGATAGTGACGCTGACCTAATCCACGAGGTTGACATTCATAACATCCCGTACGATAGGTTGTCGCTTGATTCGCTTCTGTGTTGGTGGCCTCCGATTCACTCGTTTCAATTACGGGAATTAACGGCTCGACTTGTCCCAAGTAACCAGCTGTGCCGGACTCAATTAAGGGAATTTTTGCCGATATACACATACGATTCACATGTTTTCTTGCAGCTGTATGTAAGTTAATAACGGGAATATGAATGTGACGCTATAAACAAATAATAAGAAATCCTAAGTGCTACCCCTTCAAGAACAATTTTAATACAATCCCTTTTACTTGTTTGATATCAGTATGGTGTCAAAGATAATGTCCTCGTATAGGTGATTACAAGCTTTTTTAATTATAACGAGAAAAGAGTGGATGGGACAAACAATACGAAATAAACTGACGGGATATGAGAACATTGAAGAGGTAATTTATGTGAACCTACATATCATATTTAAGTCAAAGGAAATAGTAAAAGCTTAAAGCTTACAAACTTTAAGACATTATCTAATTTGAGTATTTTAAAATAGTTAATTATAGTAAAGAAACGACAAGCAAAAACTACAAATTTCCTGAATACTTAAATACGAATTAGTATATGGATGAAGTACTGGAGCTGTCCAGCTGAAAGAATGCGACACCACGAAAACTATTTCAATGGACTTTATTAAAATTACTTCTAGTGTTGGTTTAAACTAGCTGGATAATGTACGAATACCATAACTGTTTTTAAGGTCAGTAGTGAAATTCAGTCAGTCAGTAACAACGTAGACCCTCGTACGTACGTACATCAGTTCGAGTTAGCATACCACATTAGCACAGAGATGCAGTTGTCAATTCAAATCCCGTAGTGGTAGAGGTAATAAGAGTATAAGCAGTTATCGGAAACACTAGGGTTTGGAGATGTTATTTAAAGAGTATAATCCAGTGAAATAAATTTGGGAAGCGAAAAAAGAGACAAGGAGGAATCAGGAGATTAGAATTTGGAAGAACACAAAGAGTGTATGCACTTGCGCCATTGCAAACGATTTTGAGCAATGTCATTCAGGATCTCTAACCATCGGTTGCTATCATCTCGCAGATCTCAACCAGGTAATCTACACCTACCAACATGACTCAGTCCACTTGTCAGTGACTTCATGGACTTGTGCCATGTTTTGGTCTGGCCGCCCCTAGCTTTTCTCCAACCTACTCCTACACCAGAAAACATCGCTAGTCAGGGCAGTCAGTGGTTGGGCATATGTAACACGTGTCCCAGCCATCTCAACTGATGAAGTTTCACTACATCATCAATTGATTTGCCATCCTTATCTAGTACCCGTTTCCTAACAACTGTGTTACTTACTCGATGGTCCCAAGATATACGAGCAATGTTTCGAAGACACCTATGATCGAATACTAGTAACCTACGAATATCCTCTACTCTTACCGGCCATGTTTCAAAACTATAGTTCTTAGGAGTCAATATGTGTGTTGAAGCTAAAAGTATTTGACAGAACCTGAATTGTGTGACCAAGTCCATTTCTTTGTTGTTAATTGGAATTTACCAAATCATTCCCCAGCTACTTGAATATGAGTTATACTCAAAGTATGGGAGATAATAATACTATTTGGCTAACTAAACCAAAGTACATAGAGTGGGAGTTTTGAACTTTGTTATTATATGTAAAAAATAACTGATAATTTTGTTTGTCAACTGTTAGAAATTATAATTAACAGGATTAAGAATGACACGTGATAGTCAAGACTGTGTGAGCAATTTTAAACATGTCAAAGAAGGGCCCATACTAATTATATATATACAGGAACTTTCGCAACTAAGTGCACACCAAGAAAAGCAAATATACGTTATAAACAGGCTTCTGTCATAAAAAGTACAGAGATGATCTTTTCATCGACAGAGGTAATATCAAACACTCCTAGTTAATCTGAAATACTATGAATTAGAGTAGTTTAATACACATTTTAGTCTTTGTGGTTGATTTTTAACTGATTTAATGAAGTTTTAATACCGTCATGACAAATTATAATTATTTCATTACTGCATCTAGATAACAACTATACAACTCTACACAGATGTACCGAAAATAAGACTGACTGGTTAATCTCAGTACCCTATCATTTGATTTTTCCTTATGTACTACAATTAGTAGTTAATGCATTTTAGTTTTGCTCATCCATTGGAACTTTCTATCTTAAACTTACCTGAATATGGATAACCGAATATTAAACTAGCCCTTCTACAAATTATAGCATGAAACCGAGTATGTGAACCTGAAACTGGCTGATGAGGACTTTCTAAAGTCATTAGCACTTTTCCCTGAAGTTGAATCAAAACACATTCTCATCAAATCATACGTTGAATTTCCAATATACCCTATTTATATCACTCACTAAAGTGTAGTGGTTTGACAGTTAAGGTATCCAAATTTCAGCTACTAAATCCAAGGTTCGAACCTCAGTCCATCTTTGATTTGAGTAAGTGAGTGGTATCATTAGTCTCTGCCCCCAAATGCCCTGGTACGGCCGAGAGTGGGGAAAGTCCGCTCTCCCTCTCCAAATGCTCTCACATGGCCACGCGTATATAGCCTCTCCCAGGGAAGTCCTACTCACTAACTTCTCGCGGCATCAGTGTTGTTTACGAAATGAGAGGACGAAAAGCGAATGTCCGGCCTTCAACCGGATTCCAAACCAATGGTGCACATGGGCTCCAGTATCCTGAAGGAAAAAATGGCGTATGAACCAATTGTTGGTCACTGGCTACCATGACACTGCATCTTCTAACGATGCTCCACTGCCTTGTGGATCAGACCTTCAGGTCGATAGCTCGGGGGGGTTGCTACCTAAGAAAACCACCTGCGTCGGTTTGGGCACCCGGGCAGTATCACAGCCCTCACACATATCGAATGAGATTTGTGTGGCGCATATGTATTTGGTGCCTCCTTGTACCAATATCTATGTGTTAAAATAAATAAAAAATCACTAGTCTCTAAATTAAGTGTGGCTCATTTCCAGGTACCTGGTAAATGAATTAATCACATCTACATATTATTACCTGTTTAATATGCAGGGGTGTATCATTAGTGTAAACGCTAGAATATATACATGGTATTTCAAGTTTGTCACTTTCCATATATATGAAGAATAAAGTCATTAAAAGGGGAATAATGGAATAAAAACATTACTCTCAACATTGGTATGAAACAAGAGGATAAGCACCGATTTGTACGCGCATGAAACTAGAAAACGAGAAACAATGAACAGAACGAAGTTCATGATTTAGATAAGAAGTGCGACAGATGAATCTGATTCATTGACGTCTACTACGAGTTGCATTAACTTCTAACGGTAAACTGACATTTCATTACATGCTTCATCCAAGATGAAAAGCAGTGTCATTATTTATTTGTTTGAACACAAATATTGGTACAAGGGGGCACCAAAATACATATGCACTATACAATGACAATGAGGTTGTGAAGAAAAAGATAATGCAGTGTGTATAATGAAAAGAAGTACAGCAACGAACAGAATTTGTGCATGAGTGAATAATAATAATGGAAAAACAGTTCAGTTGGCCAAAATACAACCACAAAGAATTCTTTCAGTTAAAGACGTTACGTTCACTTTTATGAAGTAAGAGAGTTACAGTAGGATCGTAACAGGCTTCTATTCTGAGCCATGTTTCGTAACGTCTCAAGCCATTGTGTTGCACCATCTAAAGGACTAAAACCACTGAGCCGTGAAAGTTTAACAGAAGCCATTCCTGTATAGCTTTCTCATGCCACAACACCACTTCACACTGATCACCTTTCTCCTTTGTCCAACCTGTCCCAGCGTTGGTAAATTATACACGACGTGGAAATCTCTGAACGACATTTGTAGATCATATCCGCACCGCCGAAGTCGATGTTTCAAGATAGCGACACTAATTGAATTATCGTCATTATGCCCGAACACATGATGCCGAACGTCTGCATTACTAATATGGCGTTTCCATTGGACGTCAGTGATCCTTCGGAGACTGATGATCAAGCACACAGAGAGTCGTCTAACATCTTTAACTCGAAGGCCAGGTTTCACAAGCATGGAGCAGAACTGCTTTTACCGACGCGTTGTAGATCCAACCTTTGACAGCCAAACTGACATCACGAAGGCGCCAAAGATGGCCTAGATTGGCATAAGCCGCTCTGGCTTTCACTATACGTGCATTGATCTCATCACTTACGCCACCACCAGCACTTATGCAGCTACCTAGATACACGGGCTTCTCGACCTCTTCTATCCGCTCACTACTTAGTGAGAGTGCAGGACCTGAGTCCTGCCAGTCTTGTAAAAGTACTTTAATTTGTAGTGAGGCTGTTTATTATTTACAATTGATAGTATTCCCAATATGCATCAATTTATTTGATGCATGTAGAAGTTCGATACAAACACTCGTCAAAATTAAACTTCTCACTTTACCTATAAAAAGTAGGAAGAACTACGCTGTTATAACGCGGCATAAAAAAAACAATTGAATGTATACATGACAAGGAAGATTTGAAGCTAATGCTAGTTTAAAAAGCATGATCGAACACCTCCACTACTTACCAAGATTATCTAAAGCGTTAAAAACAACAGCAAACTTTCCGAAGAATTCAGAGTCGAATGACGAGCTAGTATTAAATGAGAAATTTCAATAATAAAAGTTACCTGAATATACTTTTGTGATAAGCGACAATATGAGCGGTTGGTTTAAATTCCAACACATTGTCCCTGGCAGTCTGAGTCAGAGATTATACTAAAATCAGCCACAACTTCTGCTTTTGAACGCCCAACATGCTTCTTTCTGAACAGGAATTGTCTGTTTAAGTTGCTTACATCGATGGTATCAAGGTCTACCTAAAAAACCGCAAAGAATGACGGAATGTTGTGTCATACAATTGTTATGTCATTGAATCCATTATAAACTAAATTCTTCAGCAGCTCACACCCGATACCACCAGCTCCAACAAGTAATACAGAACCGTTCGATTTCGCGCTCATTTTGTCCTTGGATTGTGAGACAGAAAAACATCTAACTTAATGCTTCATTCAGTATGAATAGAACTTTGACATTTTATAGTCAAATCTATCTTGAGATGGCTTCATGATGATCGTGCTGACAGCTATTGCAGTAACATATTTTTATTATCCAAGTAACAGAACATTTATAAAGGCAACATTTTCAAACGATTCAAATGGGTGTGGACGGTATAGAAGAAGCTTTCGCTTAACAGGCTTCCGTGTCCAGTAGCAATGGATCATCAATACCTCCGGGCAGGGACCTGGATATATTAACGATAATAGAAATTGGTAAATCATAGTAAGATGTTATCCTTAATCCTTAAGAATATATCAAGTTTCCACTTGAAGGACTCCTGGGAAGTCGATTGGACTAGTTCAGTCGGCAGCGAATTCCAGCATTTGACAATTCTTAAGAAGTAAGAGTTGTGTCAACAGTCCGTTCTGCTATGTTGTATCTCCAATTTCTGGGTGTTAACCCTTAGTTTTGTATTGGGACTAAGCTTAAGTAGGTGTTTGAGGGGATGTCCAGAAGTATTAAGGATACTGTAAACTATTGGAAGGTCACCTCTAAGACGCCTATACTCTAATGGGTAAAGGCCAAGTAATTGAGGCGCCCTCGACAAGGTTTGAATTTGAGTCCTCGAACTGACTCCGTGGATCGCCGTTGGATACGCTCCAAAGTGTCCTTATCCTTTTGGAGTGAGGGGGGAAATACTATGTTTCCGTACTCTAAATGGGGACGGATAAAACTGTCGAAGACTATGTGGAAATTTCTTCCGTCAAAGTGGCCAAAAATGCGCTTCAACTTTACCAGTGCAAGGTTTGCTCGAAAGACATTTTTGTCACAGTTAGCGTAAGACTTCGAACCATAGGGTACCAGGATTCCTAAATCTTTTTTGATTCAGGATACTACTAGAGAGGAGTTTCTTAAGTTGTGACTGTAGTCTGCAACATGTCCCAGATGGACTACTTTGCACTCTGAAGTGTTAAAGGTAAGTCCGTTACCGTCTACCCAACTTTGAATTTGAGTCAGATCCTCCTGATGTGCCTGTGTATCGTCTTGGTTGCGTATCCCTCTCCACAGCTTCACATCATCGGCGAAAAGTAATGTCTGATGACACCTGTTGTGGAAGATCATTTATAAAAATCAAGGAGAGAAGAGGTCCTAGTACTGAGCCCTGAGGGACCCCACTAGGACATTCCATAGCCTGAGATAAAGTAAAGTTAAACCTGACCTTAAAATGTCGATTTTTCAGATATGAAATGAGCCATTCAATTAGAGGTGGTCTGATACCCAATTGTTTGAGTTTATAGATAAGACATATATGGTTGTCTCCATCGAAGGCTTTTGAGAAATCAAGGTAAATTATATCAACCTTCCCCTTGCGATCAAGGATGCTTGACCATTTGTCCACCGCTGTCAGCAGGTTGGTTATACAAGAGTAACCCTACCTGAAACCATGCTGCTGGAGTGAGAAGTTGCAGCTAGCGCGCTCTTACAGAACAGGTTTCCTATAGATGAAGCCTATATCGATCTTAGCAAGGCGTTTTACAGTTCCACGCAGCTATCTATTATCTGAATAAATAATATCGGGATTGGGGGCAATTTCTTAATGTAGATAAGGCACTTCCTAGTTACGAGTCAACAAATAGTACAGATGAACTTGTTGTCTAGATGGGAAACTGTGCTTACCAAAGTGCTTCAGGATTAGTATTGTGGCCAGTGTTGTTTGTAGATGGTATAGAAGATTTGTAGCTCAAGTGGATGATTTCGACGGAACATAAGGTCAAGTTTAAGGTCACCATGAACCAACAAACATCGAGGTGTACAGGAAAAGCCGTGAAACACATGTGGAGAAGTTCGAACACTTTAATTCTACCTGAAGTTTGTGCTGATGATGTCGTTCAGAAGAACGGTGGAATCTCCAAGACTTAACCATCCAGCTCAGAGAACAAAACTCCATCAAAACCAGTGTTTTTTCTCCTGTATGTAAGTGACCTTCCTAGTCTCCTATCGTCATCGTTTTTGATATATTCTGATAATATCAAGGTATAGAGGGCGATAAAAAAGTAAATTTGATAGTTTAGATTTTTAAAATTGACCGGAATGTTGTTTGAATGGTCTAGAAATTTTCAGTTACCGATAAATGCTTCCAAGTACACTATGATGCCTATTGGTTATCAGGGTGCCGATACATGCAGGGTGAATGACACTGAGCGACCTGTTGTCCAGACAAACAATGATCCAGGAATCATCGTTATTCATGACCTAAAGACTGTTAACCACTGCCATGCGATAGCCGCCAGTTGTTTCAGAATTTTATGATCAGTCCTGCACTCGAGCACTCCATACAGGCGACTAGACTCTGCTAAAAAGACTCAGTGAGCGTTTGGCAAATGTCTAGAGGACCGCAACTAGGCTGATTCCTAGACAGAAAAGCTTCTGTATGTTGCTCGACTGGTTAAACTAAACCTATATATATGGCTCACTACCAGACAACTTAACCAACGAATGAGTGAACATCTACCAACTTGGTACATAAAGGGCCAGATAAAATATATTCGAAGTTCTATCTTTGCACATCTCATTGATAGCGGTCATGCTGTATATAATCGAAATCATTTCGAGTTATCTATCGTATACCTCCATCATTTCCCGACAGAGTTCGTTTCCACCTCCTACATATAGCCGGAGCCATTGGAATTCGTACATATAACCCCAATTTATGTATACAGAAGAAATACGTAACCCTTTATCCCTTCCATGGCCAGTTATAACTTAACTAACGATATTTTTTTAATTTTATTATTATCATTATTTATTTTATTCTATTTTGTTATCATTAACCTTATTTCTACATCGATTATTTGTTGTAATTTTCCGCCTCTTTGTATTCTTCACTACCTAATTATTTACACACGTCTTATTACGTAATGATTTTAATGTTTTGTGATTACTATTCCTAGTCTATTTAACCATGTTTGACCTTCTATTTCTAACGTTTTACTATTGATAAGAGTTTTGTTAATGTATTTTATTATTCTTACCATTATCAGTTCACCTGTCTTCCTACTATAAACTTGTACTTTTACCTATTATGTGTAGACACTTATTCTATTTCATTGTGAGTATTGACCCATATTGCCTTGATTGGTTTACATTTTCGTATAAATATTCATGTATATTAGAGTAAAGCCTGATGACGACCTAATTGAAAACAATTGTTCGCTTATATGTGTTGTTCTATCATGTCTTTAGTTTATTTCTGAGGCATTATTACTTTTGTGTTCTCAGACTTTTCCTCTCACACATCAGTATATATTGCTGTCATTACTTCGGAAAAGAGAACCGAACTGTTGAAGATTGATATGCTTCGCCACCACATGTCAGCTCATGTCAATCCAGTCCGATAATATCGAAACTTCGTTCTGTTACGCAGAACTTGACTTCCACAAACACAGAGTGATAGACCTTAGTGCGCATATTCTCGAGGTAGTGAAGGCACTGTTGCGCAAGTTCAACAGGTAGATTACTCCTGGTATGCTTTTTAGTGATGTTTCCAAATCTGACAACATGTTAGAACGGACTATTGTTAAACTGAGTGAACTAAATGATCGAAAATGTTAGACAGTCTGTTCCATAAAACACAGTCGTAAAATGGCTTAGCAACAGAAATGTTGCTAGGTAGGCGGAAGTTCATTGGTCTCTCTAGACAACACTTCTTATCTAGGCTTCCCTAATAGGTGCCAGAGGTTCCCGTTTCATTCTTAAATTACTCTAAAGAAGAACTAGCTGTATCTGATAATGGAATTATCCAGATCACCAAAGTCCCTAAAACTGAGGTTTAGTCTACCAAAGAAGAGCATTTAACGACATCAGGTAGTCACATCACAACAAATTTACAATTAATGAATGTAAGATCCAAACTACGTTTGGACTGCTGGACAGCTGCCTGGATAAGTTAGATACGCGCCCTCGCCCGTTTGAAACCAAAACAAAGTAACTGGGTAAGATAGCGGTTCTATAATTTATCATAAATTCAAGTGTACATTATTACCTAAACAAATATAACCACTCAGCTATCCAACCAATAATTGTTCAATTGATCAAATCTAAATTACAATAAATAAGAAAGTTGATAAAGGATGCAAGAAAATTACCAATCACCACAAATAACTGTTATTCTATCCTGTCTGGATAGATCACGTACAGATTCGTTCAAAAGGTAATAATTGGTCGCTCTATAACACAGAGTGTTTTCAATTCTGGAATAGTGCCTCAATTCGCAACCAAAATGCACGATTCCAGTCAACACAGGTCAAGCAATCAAAAGCAGGAACAAATCAATATGGCTGCCGCCTAGACTTAGTATAAAGTAAAACAACATAAGTGCAGTTCGGGAAGAAACATGGAGACTCATTGAAGGCGTAATAAAAATAAGAACTATAATAAAATACAAATTATAACAACTCAAATGTAGTCCAAAAGTTAACAATGTACAACTAAGAGGATCAATAGGAACAAAGTACAAGTATATACATGGAGGGATTTTCACAAACACACAAAGCATTCAAAATGGATCTTACAATGAATGAGTTTATTATTCTGGTAGCATAGATAAATTCATTAATACCCACACAAACAATAATTATAAACATCTTCAAGTGTAATAACTTCGTCTTTTTCTATAACGTTTCTGTTTTCATCGTTTTTAAAGCTCCTCTAATCCCACACAGCCCTGATTTTTCATCAAAAATATGTCATACATGGTCTTTTTAAACTGCGTTCTCAACCGAGACGTTCATTACTTTTGCTATAGGTATTAAGTGAAAATCTGCGTAAATTTACCGTCCTATGCAATGTGGGAGGTACGGTTCAGGGAATCCTTTTGTCTCTATAAATACATTCTGTAAAATGTGATCGATAGACGAACTCATCAATAATTAATGGAAACGCACACCACCATAACAACTCCCTTTGACCTTGTACGACTGTATCTCTTTATTAACCAATCACAGTTTGATGTTCATTGTGAAATAATATTTGCTTGTTGACTCATTTTTCCTATTCTCTGGCTACTGTTTGGTATGTTATTTGTCTGTTTTTTCCCTGTATTAACAGACCGTACAGTTTGTTTGTACACTAACGATGTTAATTTATGTTCTAGGAACAGATAAAGTTTATCTAGACAAATAGCTTGCTTGTTCTGACTTTGGCCAAACCAAGACTCTGTATTCGACGGCTTAGAGAATAGCTCAGAATAAAACTTGTAAGAAATTGTTTCCTACACATTCCTTGAGCTAAGCACGCTGCATTTCATTCCTGATTTGTAGGTAGAAGTATTTTTGGTGACTGAGTTCAGTATAAACATGTGCAACGTTTTAGCAAAGTTCGTTTTATCTTCACACAGCGAGTGTAGCTGATGATTATCACTTCAGCAAGCAAGCCTAAATGCCATCCACATTAAATTAGGAATTGAGGTTACTAAGGAAGGACCAAGTATGACTTTATTCAATGTAAATGTATTGACAAGTATCACCTTAATTTGTACATTTTTAGTTCTTGAGAAGACGATAATATTTTTGTATCAACTAACGGTAAGTTATATGAGTCATGTCAGTTTTCTGGCAATATAAAATAGTTACATCACATTTATATGGTTAATAAAGGCAAATTATTAGGTTCCGTACAAAAAATGTTGCATAACTCTAAGTATTCACTCAATTGATAGATTAGGTGGTGAAAACACCGATATTATCAGAACATAACCGTAGTCCAGTAAGTATTATTATTATTATTGTTATTATTCACAAACATCTTATGGGTACATAAGTGTTGCAAAGAAATCATTTCGGATTTCTTAAAAATGCAATAATATGCAGTTTTCAATAATGCTAGCATTATATTTGACATATTGGAAAAAGAGAATAATAATAAGACAGGTCCTGTGTAATTGAGAAGAATATTGAATTGAGTTTAAAGAAATAAAGGGAGAAAATTAAGGGGTAGAAATAAAGTAGACGTGAAATACGCAAATAGTTTAATAAACGTGCTTATGAACACACAATGAGGATAAACGACTGGGGATTTATCGTCAAATTAGTAACAAAAATGAAGTAGAAAATAATCAAGAAAAAATAACTTCTTATTTCAGTAAGATATGACGTTAGAATGAATGTCTGTGCAGTCATAGTTTGAAGTGATGCTATGAAAGTCTCAATTAGATGTAAAGGATAATCAAATATCAATATGTATAAATCATATATACACAGTGAAAATGAAACGATTCAGAGAATTTAATTTAAATGTAACACAAGTTATCGTCTTTATCACAAACTTCATCATCTTAAGAATAATATTTATGAAGATGGGAAAAAGAGAGAGAAAAAAAAATGAACACCTAGTGAAAGGGTTCAACAACGACAATACTATTAATAATGACTGTGTAATGAATATCGACCTCTGAAGTCAGCCAACAATTTAAAAAGTAAATAAAATAAAATAATAAGATAAGATAAAATAAATCCTTTACTGCACTCGGATAAATACACGTAGATTTATATAATAGTATACAGAGTGAAACCGGATATTAGTATAACTATTTGTGCAATAATAATTAAACGTGATGCTATGTAAGTCACAAATAATTGAAAAGGATAATCAAATACAGATTTTTGTGGGTTATATATATGTATGAAGTGAAGATAAAATGAATCTGAGAGGTCAGTTTATTTAAGTGTACCGTGAGATAATTTGTTTTTTAGTTACAGACTTTGGGTGTTTTAGAATAAAATATGTCTAGAACGAATAGAAGAAATGAAAGGAATATCTTACGTGTCGAGGGACCAATAATGATATTAATGACAGTAATAATTATGAATGCGGACATAAAAAGACTTCATATATCATGGTGAGTAAAAGTGAAATAAAATTAGATAGATGACGGGTCTTGTTTGTATAAATCATTATTAAACACATTGATATTCACTAGGTGAAACAATTCACTTTTGAAAAGAAAATCTCCATGCTGCAGATCCCAGTCCTTCAAGCCAGTGAACTACGTCAAAACAGTTTTGAAATCAACTTTCGTGTTCCATAATTTTAGTATCCATAATACTCCAGAGGTTGTCAGTAAGTGATGAAAAAAGTGGTCAAGAAACGAAAAAGGTTGACAATTTGGATTAATCAGACAACCCAAAGTGAATACTAACCGTTTGGTATCTCCCAATTAAACAGTACTGAAATCATTATCTTCAGGTTCAAACTAAAAATTCAATTTTCAACTCTATCAAATGTCTTGGATAAGGCAAGAAGGCCAATGTCACGGAAATTTCATATGTTAACCACAGTCCTCAGGTATACCAGGAAGTCGACAGCCTTGTGTTACTAGGGCCGTCTGAGGAAAAAACTATTTCTGAAACGGTGCAGAGTAGTGGTGCAAATTGAGCCTCGAAGAGATTCACATATAGCCTTTTACATGGTCTCTATAACGATGGCGAGCGAAGACGTTCGTCTGTTATTAAAAGTTTCGACTATGTTATGGTTTTCGTTTTGTGTCCCAGCTATACTCATTTTCTAGTTAATGGGTAGATTACTCTTAACGAATGATCACTCGAAGTAAGTAGCAAATCGAAAGAAAAGTTTTTATTCACGTCTCTTCGAAATTCTTGATGTTGCACAAACCTGCAGATTTTTTTTTTTGAGTGCTTCGGCAACTCTTTGTTATTGCGAGTCTCAAACCTCACAGTCCGATGATCATTGTGGTAAAGAGGATGTATTAGAATGAGAAGAGAAGCATCAGAGATGCCATACTTTAAGGACGAACCAATCAGGTTTGCGATAACAGGCCTTGTGTTTTAGTGCAAAATTCACCCACACATTTGGCTAACTAGCGCACTGGCATTTGAGCTGATGCCATTTAGTGAATAAAAACAGTAAATCTAGTTCTCAACCCTAACAGTCAACTGTTAATCATAATTCTGATTCCGAAAACGGCTTTCTAATCTTCATTTAGCCGTAGTCAACAGGTGGGCATTCCCAGGGTCACCTTAGCGTCGATCATAGGTGATCCTTTCCCACCGACTCATCTAGTTGGGAGTAACCAGATATGACTTTCTAAACTGATAGCTCAGAAAAATGCATGATTCACGATATCTATGACTTGAGAATGTCCACAAAGCACTCCTTACCATTTACTATGCATCATCATACGTTTTGGGTTCATGTTCTAAAGTGCAATATTCTGTGAACACTCGTATAATGCGACAACTCCATCTACACCATCTCTAAGGAGTTGGAAGATATCAACGTGAATGTCACAATCCGTAAAATGATCTATCTGATACGTGTCGCAGATTTCAACTAAAACTTAGGCAACCCCGTTATAGAGGTATCTCATGTTCAAAAGGACCTAGTATTGTTGGTGCCCTACTATCTAAAGTCTTATGTTGACTGCGACGAGATACCTCTCGGGCAAACTTTGGACTGATAACGTTGAAACTCATTTCTAGTCAGTTTGACGCAGAACTTTCCACTTAGTCTAAAACAGTTTTACTCGGCCAAATTTAGAGCAGGAAAATAGTGTTTCCTTCCTCACTCTAAAAGGATAAAACACACTAGGACGTAGCGGACAGCGAGCCACGAAATTAGTTTAAGGATTCAAATTCAAATGCTTCAAACCACAGAATCTTTACAGTGTTAGAGTACAGGTGTCTCAGTGGTGACCTAATAATTTATAGCATTCCAAAAAACTACTTGGCATCACCCTTAAACACCTTCTTCAGCTCAGTCTTCACAAAACTTAGGGTGACACAGAAATTAGCGGCACAACATAGCATAGTGAACTATAGGCACACCATCTACTCCTTAAGAGTGGAACTGTCGAATTATAGTCTTCCATGGTATTAATGGATTTATCATTATGTAACTGCCATAATCTATAAGATCTTACATGGAAGTTACATCATCGTCTACACCAACTTGTTGCATCGTAACAATCACCAATACATGATGGAGAACAAGGATAGGCTAGAGATAGAACAATATATTTAATATGAAGCAAAGATATAAGATAAGACGCCTCATTAACTCTATTCATTCTTCCCGCATTCTCTCCGTTGGGTTTTTCTCCGCGTTAAATATTGAATATCTATTTTCCGAGTAGTCTCGTGTTCAGCTTTGAGGATTGTGTGGTTAGGGTGCAATTCCAATACAGAATTCGCTGCCGTCTGAGCAAGTTCAACTTACATCCCAGGAGTCCTTTAAGAGAAAATACGACATAACCTTAGGGAATAAGGACAGCGTCCCACTAGCATTTACCAACATTTCATTATTTTTCTTTTATCGTTGACATACCTAGGTTCCTACCTGGAGGCATCGGTTATCCACTGCTACTAGATACGGAATCTCGTTAAATCAAAGTTTTTTTCGTCCATTAATAGTGAAACTAATCGTGGAGTGACATATTATCACTTTAGGTATCTGCGGAACTGAGGTAAATATTGAGCCTCGTTTTGAACGACATTTAGGAGAGTGAAGTTACCACTGGATCAATTGATGAGTTTTACAGTTTAGTGATATATATCAAGAAAATGTTTACATGCATTTTTTTGAGAGGTCGTTAGTGTTCCAACTTAAACAGATGTCCTTTTAGATGTGATTTGGTGCTAAAGTGGATTGGTGATCTGTCAGCGGGAATATTATTATAGGCTATGTAATACAAAAAGACCACATCCCCATAATTTCACCTCACTACACAGGGTAATGGTTACGAGTTTCCAAATGGCCTGATTGGGAATAATTTTGTAGTACGAGTACTTTCTAGTTGCCTTGCTATTACTAACTTTCAAAAGCGTAAGGTGACATCGAGCAGGATTTTTTAACTGAGAGCCTTGGTATTTGTTGACAGGATCTCTAAACGATTTTGGGGTTCCCAAGGTCGAAGGTTTTTTGTTGGCTGCAGTAAGCCAGGAAAAATGGAAACCCTAATTGTAACATATAGTTATTCCCAGGTAACTTTCTGTTGAGGAGAGGGTGCTGCTGGAATATTCTACAAATTATGGGGTGGATAGAGCATCAGTGAGGTCCACCATAATGCTTCTGCATTTACTGACCATGAGGTGCAGACTCATCATCCGTTATCTAGAAGGCAGGTTTCAGTTTCAGTTTGGAGAGGACAGGAGGCTTAATGGCCTGTGTTAGTCCTGGCAATGGTAGTCTCTCAGCTGATCCAACTTTCTTTTGAAGGTGTAGACGGATGGAGCCTCAACCACGTACTGAGGTAATCAATTCCACCCGTTGATGATTCGATGAGAAAGTCGATGTTCAGCTGACAATTAATTTGTCAAAAACGTTTTAGCGTCGACATGAGTAAAAGCCTTATGTATTGACTATAAAGTTCTAAAACCTTGTTTTCAAGAATAATCTTACGTAAATTGTTGATTTAATCGCTTCAGAACGAAAAGTGGTGGAAATTGAAACAGTATCTCTTCAAGTTAACAAATACCGGTTAGTGAAGGTTAAAATATGGCGGTATCTACAAAGTCTAGCGTTGAAGTCGCTCCCAGTTTAGAAGGAAGCTTGTGCTTATATTGAGTTTATGTTCCTTCGAGGTATAATAATGATTTCAAGTACCTTTTCTGTTTAGTACGTTTACATGTTCTTAACTGTCAAATTGTTTGACTCGACTAGGAATTATATCATTGTTTCTCCCTATTTCACATATATTTATTCCGATTTTCAACCCCGCTATTTTTTTCGGACTGCAAGCTAATTATCGTACAAGCTATATATTGGTAGATCAGTCGTTGCAAACTCTGTTTTACGATACTTTCCGCTGATGGTGGAAATTTCATATCATGAACAGAATCTCCCTATTTTGGGGTAATGTTTGACGGGTTTAGATAAATTTTGGGGAAACAGCTATAGAAAACTTTGGGAAAATGCCTAAAGACCTCAAGAATTTCTATAGATCTGATGAAAATCCCCAAGATCTTGGTAATGTTCTCAATACGTCTACGGAATCTTATAACTCTGGTTTTTTTCTTCATACCTTCCATAAACTTTGGGCAAAACTATCATATTTCTCACGAAGATGGTTAAAACCCCGACATTCCCCAAAGTGGTGCTACGTGTGCTTGGTTCTTAATTGGATATTTCCTTTGATCATTAATTCATACTTGAAATTTTGTGACCAAAAAAGAGTTAACACATTATTATTGTCCACTCATTTACCTGTCTTTTTTTCTATGGCTCATCCTTTTCAGGATTTTGAAATGATTTTACGTTTCAATTTTACCAGTTTAGTAATAGTTTTGTTTTTCTGACGTAAATTCTCCCTGCAGGTATTAAAAGCAAATGTATTCTGTTTAATTCAATCCCATTACCCACCTGCTATGTCTAAACGTTTTAAGAAGGAGAAAATTGTAGAGTATACTGGTCACACTGAACATTACAGGCTTCCGGATCCCCTTTATGCTAATAGATATCGTAATCAATTCTCACCAGATCAATGTAACTTCGCAAGGAATGATAATAACGTTGATGAAACACATCTCTTTGTGCCACCTTGTTTACATTTGCCCCATCTTATGTTTCACACATGAATAATCCTGATTTCAACATCAGTAATAATAATAATAATACTAACAAACATGGATCTCAGGGTGTTGTAGAGAAAGTAATGCTTCGTCTCGTTAAGTATTTTGAGAAGCCACAGAACAATGCACCACATGAACACACCAATTGTAATTACCTACACAGTGATTCAACACTTGAAGAACGTCCACTTATTTCTGATCATGATGAGTATGGTGGTGATCATGTTTATTCCACTGCAGCAACAGCAGCAGGTGCATCAACATCATCACCAACTACAGAAGACGGTGCGGATTCAACAGCTTCTACTTTTATTAATCCAACCGAAGTAGAAAGTTGGATGCGTCGTCGATTGTATTATCATTTTATGACACCTATTGGTAAATTTCATGCTAAACGACGTATTCCATTCAAACTGTTCGTTCAGATTCTCAAGGTGTTATTAGTTACAATCCAGGTAAATCTTTTCATGTGGTTCGTTGAAGTCTAGTCATCTTTGTTTTGTATCTTTTGTGTATATGACAAGTTCCTTAACTGTAAATTTCAGAATCCTCCACGCGTAATCTTATTCATTTATTGTTCACGTTAGATAGTATTAAGGTCTGTAGTGTTGATTTTGTTCATGAAAAGCTATATTATGATATCACAGGGTTAAAAATCCATATTCCTTTTTTGGTCATACTGATAGACAGGTCAGGTCTATGATATATGGTAGCACAAGCCGAGGCACATTCTTACTAGAGCCTGTGTTAATGATATCTGACTGTTACTTCGGACTGATGATGTTTCCAACCAACTCCTTATGGTCACATGATTTGTATAGACAAGTAGACAAATGTACGAATAATCATAATCATGTGTTATATATTCCTGAGTCAATCAGTCAGTTAGTCTATGAGATGAACCGTTTTCATACGTGATATTCCGTCTCAAAAAATCATGTTTGGTTCAACTAGCTAACTTTTAAGTATTTTTATTTCCGTCATAGATTGGTGATATAAATTATGGCACGTCTAAACGCCAAAAAGTACTAAACGCCTGTTTCGTCATTACTTGAGACTACAGAAGCATGCATGCACGACTCCTACTGTAAACTGTACTCAGAACTGTTAATGTAGATATCAATTTAGTGACGGATACAAAGTCCGGTGATACTTTTCCCTAACAGTTTCTTTAGCTTAATTCTTGTGGTTTTTTTTACTGAACTCTTCATTTTCCCTGCCGACATGCTGTCTTTCGATGCGGTAAATTGAATCGACAGAGAGTTGTGCTAGACTCTACGTTTATAATCATATCATTTTATCGTTATCCTTATCGTATCATTGGCTTAGTGGTTAATTTACTCGTTCAATCAATAAGTCAAAAATTCACACTTTACTTTTAGTAATTAGACTAGAACAGTTAAATAGTATCACTAACCCTAAAATACAAGGTATTTTTAAAATTTGGATATACAAATCCGTGCTTCGTATACGAGTCGCATGTACAATTTGGTCAGAAGGAGAGCCTATACACTCATTAGTGGTACTGACTAATGTTGCGATTTGTCCTGGTTTTAATGTTTAAATGTGTCTGAAGTTGTTTAGCACGTTCTTTAGTCTTCCATCGGTGATACACCATCATTTTAATATAGTTTATTTTTATTAGTATGAGGGGTTTATGGAGATGGCCGAATTTTTTTGTTTACATAGCAGACTGATTTTAGTTGAACAGCAATTGAGAACCAAGAGAAACTGGACAACCGTTTCATCCTAGTGTCGAACTCGTCAGCAGTCCTCATCCATGAATCCATAGGAAATCGAACACAAAGACCTTTCAGACCTCGTGTCGCACTCTTGGCCTGTAAACCACTGAGCTGCTATTCAGTGGTTTATAGTTTCTAACTTTAATCAGCTCACGATATTTGAGTTTACTTTCTCTTCGTTTCTTTTGATTCCCCCGCCCCCAAAACCCAGTTAATTGAATTTGGATTTTATCGGGCAGCTCATGTATCTTTTGGTGATGTATCACATAAAGCATTTTGTCATCTATACTTACGTCAATGGGATTCACAATATGAAACATTAGATTATCCACCAGCAACTGGTGATTATGCTGTATACACAATAAATGATTTTTATGAACACGTTGGTTATACTATCACCCAGGTAATAAACAGATTTAATTTTATTTCCTTACATTCATTTTCTTAAAAAAAGGTTCATGATAAAAAATTTAGACTTCAGTTGTTGGTGTCCGTAACTAAAAAACAAATTAACGTAAATCGATATATGAGCCGTTAAAGATTCCCGTTGTAAGAACTAAAACAACACATAAGCGAGCAATATTGTTTTCAATTAGATCCACATCAGGCTTTACTCTAATGTTTATATTTATATGAAAACTTTTTAAACCAATCAAAGCAGTTTATGAGTCTATGATCACAATGAAATAGATTATATAAATACACACAATAGGTAGAAAGCACGAATTAATAGTAAGAATTTCATTAAAACTATGAACTAATCTAAATTAGACCATCATTAAAAATCTGGAAGTGTTGAATAAGAATTGTTTTAGTAAGGGACTCAGCAGTGCGCATCCAGACTGGTGTACTATTGTTGATAAGAATAATAAAATAATGAAAGTTCTAGTCAATAGTCCAACATTGAAAATAGGTCAAACTTGGATAAATGAACTTTTAAACAATAATCACAAATCACAATTGAAATTGTTCTGTAAGAAATGTGTAAATAATTAGATATTGAAGAATCTAAACTGAAAGAGTAACAACTGACAAACAAATACGGGATTTGAAAAATTGATAAAGCCGTTTGCTAAGTCATATCCAGTCAAGGCGGGTACAGGGGTGTCACGAATTTCTTCCGGACACAAACTAGGGTTTTCGGTTTGTATCCCTATAGCTTCTGCTGTATGACTACTTAATCAAATGCCATAATAATTGAAAAAATCAACTCGACAACTAAACGTAACTGGATAAGTAAAATTAAATTTAAAAAACTGTTATTACGGGAGTTGTTTGCAGAGGTTGTTGAATTTGAAGTTTCAACTCAAAAGACTGACACCTTTTTAGGCATGTATAGAAAGCTAGGAAGCACAAGTGGACACTTGTTTCGTCCCTGTATATGGCTAAACAATGAGCATCCGCGACCCCACCAGAGATCGAATCTGAACCGTTTTATTTGTATTATTCTGTTTTGTTATACTTTTTCTTTGTTTTTCGTCTTAATCGTTTCATTCACTTTCGGTACAGTTCAATAAAACAAAAGAATTGGCCATTGGTGGTTATATGTTTGATTCATTGAATCCAACGATGAAATTATGTATGAGATATGTATCTCCTACTACAGATGAGGATAAACATCCTATGCTCAGTGTATCATATATACGTGAATCAGAAAGTGAGTTTGTTATCGTCGTAATCGCATTCACTTATTTTCTTTCATTTACTTCCAGTCCTTGCTAATAGTATATGTACGACGTCAATATAAATGTTTTGTGTTAGTGCATTTAGTTTCCAAACTGTATAGCTGAGTTTGTACATATTAGATACAATAGAGTCCCGAAATCTACTCACCACTACTTAGTTCTCTTCATTGTTACTCTTTATGATCTTTTTGAGAGATAAGCTATTATTATCTGGGGTGCTGAACTGGAAATAACTATTTGCATACTCAGATTATGGTTAACAGTGGAATCAGTGGCATTTATTTTATCTTATTATGGATTTGTCAGCTAAAATATATCCAGATCTTGTTGAGTTACTTAGCTTAAATTGCTATGTTATAGCCCAACACAAAGTATTAAGTAAAGTGTTTACAAGATGTAATCCAATTACTCTTTAGTAGTAATGGTTATATCATCCTTTGCTAATAACTCTTGAGAAGATAAATGAAAAGATTTAATTGAATAACTCAAAATATAGACAAGAAAACACAGAGTAATATAAATTTGTTTTTTTTTCACACGTTCTTATCAAATGCCTACAACCATATATATATAACATGATAAACTAATGCTTATGTTTGGATTGACGAATGATCAGTGTCTTTATTGTGTACTAACACAGAAAGTGGCGTATGTTCGTCTAGTGGAACTGATCGATTCATAAGAAGTTAGTTTTATAAGTTTACGCTTGTCAGATGGCAAAGGACATATTCGGACCACTTGACTAGCTATACTTTATCTAATCAATGTCTAGATACATTCTTAAGACCTTTCTCGTCGACTAACGGTTGTCATGTTTGAATAACTTAGTGTCTATAATATCTTGCTTTCAATTCATTCAAAATAAGGTGATGTTTATTGGTAGACTAAAGACAAATTAGGAAGAACATAACAACGGCATTATAGATTTTTGAATAAGTATCATCTTATTTTGTAACATATCACAAAACTTCAATATCCGTAGTTTTGAGCTCACTTACTGAGTTACAGTTGATCATGGGTACATTTAACAGAACAATATATTGTTGGTCTACATAAGTGGATACACCGACAAGTTTATAAAGCCTGTCTGTTATTTAGACATCAATAAAATTGCCATATATGATTTGCTTTATTAACAATGGAAAAAATTGTCATGTTCCTCAGAACCTATTCGAACAAAGGATACAAAACGCTATTCCCAACGATTAAAGTTGATAAAAACTGATTCAAATAAACTAAACAACACTGTACATCAACGTAAAAGATGATAAATTGTCAATTAATAAACGTGTTATGAGTGAGAAGATGAACAAAAACAATTTTACCAAGACCTTGGGATAATGTTTGATTAAAAATCCTATCAGGAAAAAGAGGCTCAGGAATTATGAATTAACTTGATAGCTCTAAAACAGAAAGTTTGAACAAGTATAAAAACTTTTGACGCAACGATGCACATCAGAAATCAGACTTAGCGACCCAAGTACTCAGATTTGAGTTATGCTGCGTTGAAGGCTAGTGATAAAACTCTGTATACTATATATATAGGCTCATTATTCTACTGAATATCAACATAAATATATCCCCTTACTAATTATAATTATGACAATATTTTATAAGTCAATACCTATAAAGAATGATTTGTTAACTGGGACGAAATAGTCACAAACTAGTTTGTTGTACTTTATAATGATGTGCAATAAACTAAATAATAATGAGATTGCAATTCTTTAGTGTGACCACTGCATCTCTGTGCTAATGTGGTATGGCAACTCGAACTGATGTACGTACGTACGAAGTTCTACGTTGTTTGACTGACTGACTGAATTCTTTAGTGTTTTGATACAGTCAAACACAATTTTAATTATTACTATATTGAAATGTAATGAAAATAATAATAATAATTATTTCTTTATTATTTCAACACATAAATATCGGTACAAGAGGGCACCAAATATATATGCGCCACACCATATTTGTGTGTGTGGGCTGTGATACTGCCCGGGTGCCCAGACCGTAGCAGGTGGTTTTCTTAGCGGGCCACTCCCCGAGCCTTTGACCTAAAGGTCTGATCCACAAGGCAGTGGAACATCATGAGGAGATGCATACCCATGGTAGCCGGTGACCAGCGATTTGTTCATACGCCATTTGTTCCCGCAGGATACTTAAGCCAGCCCATGTGCACCATTGGTTCGGATCCGGTTGAAGAGCCGGACATTCGCTTTTCGTCTCTCATTTTCGTAAACAACACTCCCGCCACGAGAAGGCAATGAGTAGGACTTCCCTGGCAGAGGCTGTATACGCGTGGCCGTGTGAGAGCATTTCGAGAGGGAGGGCGAACCCACCCCACTCTCGGCCATACCAGGGCATTATGAATTAATGATACTTGGGAAACTAATTATTTTAGTGAAGAGACGAAAGAGAAAAACACTTATCTTTTGAGTCTCAATATTATAATGATTCCTACCACTACCACTACTGCTACTACTACCACTGTAATGAACAAAAACACCAATGCGGACAATCGAATGTGTTTAACACAGCATTACAGGACTTATTAATAAAATCTAACAATCAAATAGTAAGCAGGTAATTTGTAAAATGTCCATCAATTGTCTCAAAATGATTCAGACTTTATTGTTCTTGTATTTTTATACAAATGACATTCTGTTTCCATTCTTCACTGTTCGATTATCTTGTCTCTTTGCTGTCAGACATTCTGTTCCTGACTAACATCATATACTACTTATGTCAATATAAGTAGCACACACCACTACTACTACTACTGACTACTGTTATCCAATGAATAAAATCAGTTGTTTAGAAAATAATAAATAAACTAAGAAATAAGTAGTACGAACATATGTTCAATTGTTTTTATTTTTCTATATTCATAGAAGACTTTGATACATTGAGTTTTCTATATTATTGTTGTTATTAATAATATTGGTAAATATCACTTCAATGTTAATGAGATTATTAAACATTCATTTAAGTGTTTACATTTTTAGCTTGTACAGTTCAATAGGCGTTAAATTTGTACATTATTATTATTTTATTATTTATTTGAACACATAAACATTGATACAAGAAGTCAGCAAATGGATATGCACCACATAAATCATTCAATACACATGAGGGATAAGATTATTGTCAGAGTGCCCAAACCGAAGCAGGTGGTTTTCTTAGGGGGCAATTCCTCAAGTCTTCGACCTAAAGGTCTGATCCACAAGACAGTGGAGTAACGTAAAGAGATGCAGTTTCATGATAGCTAGTGACCAATAGGTTCATATGCAATTTGTTCGCTTATGATCCTGGAGTTCATGTGCACCATTTGTTTGGGATTGTGGTTTTCCAACTTTCCTAGATGGATCCTCCATATCCACCAACCCGGTTAAGTCGCCGGATATTGACCTTTCGTTCTCTCGATTTCGTAAATAACATTAATGCCTCAAGCAGGTAGTGAGTAGGACTTCGTTGGCAGTTGTTGTATGCATGTGGCCATGTGAGAGTATTTGGAAATGAAGAGGTGACTCTTCCCACTCTCGGACGTGTACATATACACAAACGTGTACACTTTATCAAAAGATTAAAGACTCTCCGTGCCCACTAACCAGGTTAAAGCGCCGGACATACGCTTCTCGTCCTCTCGATTTTTTAAACAACACCCGCGCCATGAGAAGGCATTCAATAGGGCAACTCAATATATATATATATATATATATATATATATATATATATTATCTACCATTATTATCGTTTACTTTTTATTGAATGCATATACTACTCATTGCTTAATTCAAAAAATATTAAACTTACTAAATAAACACATTGATTTATTTATTTATCTATTAAATAGAATGTACATCTATTGAAGTGAATAAAATCAATTCTGAACAATTAGCTAATGAAAATTTAATAAAAACATTTTTACAGGATCATCAATTGGATATTGATTTTAATTAGTAAGTTATTCATTCATTCGTTCGTTTGTTACGAATACCCCTTAGTCATTTTAAAATTTATGATAATTTTACTATGTTTGTATGCCCAGTCACCGACTGCCCCAACGAGCGATCTTTTATGGTATATGAGTAGGTTGGAGAAAATCTAGGGACAGCCAGACCAAAACATGACACAAATCCATGAAGTCACTTACAAGTGGACTGTGTCATGTTGGTGGGTGTAGATTACCTGGTTGGGATCCGCGAGATGATAGAAACCGATTGTTAGAGACCTTGAATGACATGGCCCAAAATCGTTTACAATGTTGCAGGTGCATCCACTCTTTATGTTCTCTGAAATTCTAATCTTCTGAATTCTTCATGTCCTTTTCTTTTTTCTCTTCGCAAATTTATTTCACTGGATTATACTCCTTGAATAACATGTTCAAACAGTAAAGTTTCCGATTACTGTTTATACTTTTACTATCTCTACCACTATGAGATTTAAATTGACAACTGCATCTTTGTGCTAATGTGATATGACAACTTGAACTGATGTACGTACGTACGAAATTCTACGTTGTTACTAACTAACACGTTCAACCACTAAATCGAAGCACTGGTTCAGTGGTTAAGGTATTCAATTTTCAACTAATAAGTTGGTAGACTTAAGCCCCACTCTACTGACTTCAGTTTAGGAAAACTGATTGGATCACAATTTTTTCATACTTGGAGTGTGGTTCAAACCCAATTACAGGAATCTGTACACCTGATAAATGTGATAACAATAATCATCAAGTTGTAAGTTCGAAACACAACTTCCATGCTTAAAGAAGAAGAAAAAATTGAACCAACATAGTATTAGTAGTTATTTTTGTGAAGATAAGAGAATTTATCTCGAAATTCCCTTCCTTTGAAGCTATCTATTCATGGTTTAGTTATATTACATCTATGTGTATATCAAATGATTGTTAGGAATCTGAATTTATAAACAGTTTGAACTGTATTATACTGTACATAAGTTGGCATATTTTTAATGAATGTGTTGAACGATCTTTTAAATTACTACAAGTTTATCAATATTATCTGTAAGGTTTCAAGTGATGTAGAATAATTCCATTCGGTAATTGTCATTTCAATATTTAACCCAAAAGTTCATTACACAAGACAATGACAAAGTAGTTTTTACTCTCATAGTAGCCGATTACCGAAACTGTAACCTTCAATCATTTATTTTTCAATGTGAAACTACTTCTAAACCAGTTTTTCAACTGATTTGCGCACAGACATTTTTATTCCATTTATTTAGTGTATGAACCTAGATAACCATTTCCATGCTCACTGACATCTTGTAAGTAATCCTACTTTCCGATGATGTGTCTATACTGATAAATGGTAACCAGTTAGCCATACTAATGTGCAGTATTATTGTTATTGTATGGGGCAGGGTTCTACATACGTTACCTCAAAGAAATATCACGCTGAACACACCCTATTGACGTTTGAACTGGATGTGTTACAAGTATGATTATGATCAGTTTTTTTCTTTTTAAATATGAAAGAGTGTTGTCTTCTCAACTCTTCAATATGGATACAATAAGCTCTCTTACAATTTCTAAATCCATTATAACTTATGGCCTGTGTGCCCTGCTAATGTATAACGTAATCATCATACCGCCAATTAGAAAGCAGTGACTTATCGATCGGACCAGTGACGCGTAAACCTATATGAGCAATCTAGAGTACTTATTAGTCCTGCTTCCTGCCTAGCCCAGCCAGTTGAGTCCAGAACACCAATCTCAGCCTCTGCAGTAATAATAGTTTATAGGTCAAAATAAAGCTCATAATAAGAGGGAAACGAATCAGTCAGTCAGTCAGCCACAACGTAGGACCAGGCACATATATGCATCGGTCCAAGTTGCCATACCTCATTAACACAACAAGATGGACACCGGATTCATATAAGTGGTTAATTCAGAGGTGGTAATATATAAAAGAAGGATTGCATATAGAGATATAATACAAGAAGAAAGAATTAGTTCGTAGAAAGAAAGATATGAAGCGATTTTAATCTCTTAGTTTAAGGGAAGACAGAGAGTGTATACACCGACGCCATTGTGATCGATTCTGAGCCATGTCACCAAGAGTCTCCAACCATTGGTTACGATAGTCACGCGGACCCAACCAAGTAGTCTGCATCTACCAACATGGCTCAGACTAGAAGTTAGTGACTTCAAGCACTGATGCCACGTTTTGGTTTGGCCGCCCCTAACCTTCTTCCAACCATCTCCAACACCGGTTAGCATTGCGCGTCGTGGTAATTGGTGTTCGGGCATACGTAACACGTGGCCCAACCATCTCAGTCGATGAAGATTAACAAACTCGTCAACTGATTTACCATCATTTCCTAATACCCTATGTCTAACCTCACTATTACTTACCCGGTGATCCCAGCAGACGCCAGCAATATTTCTAAGGCATCTGTGGTCAAATACTAATAGCTTACGAGTGTCTTCTACTCTTAATGGCCATGTTTCGGTGCCGTAAATTAAAACAGAACGGACTGCCGCGCAGTATACTCGTCCTTTTATTGATAGACGGATATCTCGCCTTCGCCAAAGGCGACGTAAGTTGGCAAAAGCCAAACGAGCTTTTCGAATCCGTGCAGAGATTTCGTCAGACACCAACCCATTAGGGCTGATCAGACTTCCAAGATAAGTGAAATTGTCAACGCGTTCGACTACTTCACTCCCTATCCTTAGTTCAGGTGTCAACGCAGACCAGTCCTGAAGCAACAACTTGCATTTAGAGGGAATAGTTTAGTTATTTAACAATTATACGATAAAAATATACGCATAGTATCGGTCTATAAATGGATCTTAAAAGTTACCATTCATTATGCTTATCGGGGCATAACAAAGACACTCCATTTATATCTCCTAACCGTTATCTAAATATATCATAAAAAACTAATATACTTCAAGGTACTCTGTTACATGATATTTTACACATTTAAAACAGTTTTGAAGTGCATAAAACAGTCATTTATCTGTCTAAGGCATCATCCGTGTCCTATCGAATCAATGAACTAAGAATATTGTAAGTCGATCTAATTAATGGTGCAGTATACTTAATACATACTTATGACTACGTCTATCAGAATAAATTCCCTGCCCCAAATGCCCTGGTACGGCCGAGAGTGGGGAGAGCTCGCTCTCCTCGAAATGCTCTCACATGGCCACGCGTATATAGCTTCTGCCACGGAAGTCCTACTCACTGACTTCTCGCAACACCGGTGTCGTTTACGGAAATGAGAGAACGAAAATCGAATGTCCAGCGCTTTAACCGGGTTAGCGGACATGGATAGTCCACTTAGGGGAGTTGGAAAACCCTGATTCCAAACCAGTAGTACATGTGGACTCCCGGATCCTGAAGGAACAAACGGCGTATGAACCAATCGTTGGTCACCGGCTACCATGGGACTGCATCTCCTTACACTGCTCCATTGCATTGTGGATCAGACCTTCATGTCGAGGGCTCCAGGTGTGGTCCCTAAGAACACCACTTGCTTCGGTTTGGGCGCCCGGGTAGTATCACAGCCCTCACACATATCGAATGAGATTTGTGTGGCGCATATGTATTTTGTGCCTCCTTGTACCAATATCTATGTGCTAAAATAAATAAATAAATTTGTAAGCTGAATTACTAGGTCGCATGTACTCTTATTTCCAAATTAAGTTTTGTTTAGAGCTAAACCATGTCACAGAAAAGCTTAACAGTAATAGAAACACGAAACCAATTCGTAAGGTTACTGAATTTTAGTTGTTCTAAATTGTGTCATTTAATTTAAATTTTCTTGGTAAAGTCTCCTAAATGTTATAAAAGGATACATGAAATGTATAGAGATCCATCCACCTTTTTTGTCTTGTAAATTTCTAATATTCCATCACTCGATACCTTTTCTTTGAGTGAACAAATGCGGTATTTGTAACCATTATAAATGTATTTAACTGTCTCTGTGTGTGTATGTGTGTGTGTATCTATATCGGTATGGCGATTTGAGGGATTGTACTATTTTCACAGTTGAATTCATTAATTGATCTTAGCTCGGTGGTTTAGAGGTTGAGCGTTCACTTGCGAAACCGAAGTTCCTGGGTCCAATTCCCGCGTGTGGGGTCGTGGATGCGCACTGCTGAGGAGTACCATACTAGTGTTTCCAGATTTTAAATGGTAGTATAGCTTAGATTGACTCGTGAATTCAACTGTGAATATATATACGGCTTTAGTTTCGAATATTACTTCAATATTAATTTAAGTATCAGAAAAATACTTTTTTTACCTAATGGATTATCACATTAGAATTAAACCATAATACACGTGTTCATTCAATAATCGAATCTAAACTTTCATATATTCAAGGTGTTATTCTGCATAGAAATTAAATTCGATTTTCTTTATCACATGCAGAAATTGATTTGTACTGATAAGGGAATAGAAAAAAAAAGTGTAACACTTTATTTTTGATCATCATTCGATAAATTTACTGATCGATTTCACTGAATTATGTTATAAGATGTAGATTTTTGTTGTTTGTTGAGTCCCTACAACAAGCATAGTTAATAACCATGTCACAAAAATACGTCGTGTAGTTGAACGTGTTAGATACCGACTTCCTAATCACTTTGTAGTTTCAAGAAATCTACTGTTGAATGCCGAAGAGAAAACGAAGGCGAAAATTATGAAAAAACATCATCTGGTAGATTTATTCATGTACAAAAAAAGTGTAACTGCAGAACTATCTATAGCCCGAAATTCAAGAAGCTTTTGGGAATTACATTTAAATTGATAATAAGATTCATAATTGTCCTATCAGAATAATAACGGCATATTCAGTGCTTTCTCAGAATTATCTTCAAAGTTTTTTAAAGAACGCGAATTGGTTGAAGTATTTGCAACATGTTTTCTGGGTCTTTTAAGGAATTATTGAAAGTTCTCATAGCAGAAATACATTCATCCATTATCTTCCTCCGAATCAGTTCATTTCTTCTAAACTATGTTTCCTTTATCCCGTATCTGACTACTCTTTTACTTCATCTTTTGAGTTAACTTTTGTTTTGTACTGATTATACTGCTCAGGAGTTTAGATCAGTTTACACTTTTTTTCTGTGCTGTTAGCTGACCAAATACTTGTTATTTTAGGTCATATCATGCTAGGCAGATCGGTTGGACTCAGTGGTAAGACCGTAAGTAGCAACTTTAGGTCCGAAAGCAAAGTTGTACTACGGACTGTACACAGATTTGATGGCAGTGGATTGTTTCCATCAACCTATATATGCACGGTTCTGCCTTCAGATAATTGGGAGGAGGTTTTTGGATTAAATCTACCCAAAAATGTAACACCTCACCTCACTCATCTTCGGCCTCAGGTCTTTTCGAAAGTACAATGCTAAAACATGTAGAACCATTTGAAAAATTGAGACTAGTCCTAAATCATTTAATTCTTGGACACTGCAACTACTCTCCCACATAGTAACGATCACCCATAATCCAATTTCTCTTCCAGGTACTTCAAGAAGAATTGTCCTTCAATCGTATGTAGACCGAACATATGCTTAACTTGCATTTACCTTTATAAGGGCTATGGCTTTTAGTGGTTGAATCACTTAAGTATATGGTTGGTAAATAAGGTTCATGATGTTGTACCAATATATATATATATATCAAATGAGTCGAAATATTTATCATGACAAGGATAGTGCGAAAGATTAAGCATTAGGATTATAATTGGAAAAGATAAAAGACAATGATATGTATGAAGGAATAATGAAAGTTAATTCAAAAATATGCCACTTGATGTCTAATATTCCATGATTATTCAGTGTTAGAACTCTTATTTTTAATATATATTTATTGAGATTAATTTTGTGAATCAACTCTATGTTTTGTATTGAATGTCGGGGTTTTGACCTGATATGAACATTAGTGTGAATATTGAAAAAGAGAATAAATATTCGATTTTATCTAATTATTAATGCCTATCTATCTTTGTATGGACATATATATATATATACAAAGCTTAACTGTTGAATTTTAAGAAATATCAATGTAATCAACATGTTTCCTTATCTACTGAATATCAGTCCATAAAATCATTTATATAGTACAGATTAGTGTATTTGGCCTCGAACCACACATTAAGTGTAGGGTTTTATCATATTCTTCAACAGTCTAAGTGACTGAAAGTCGAACACTGTAACCATTGAGTTACCTCTTAAACCTATTCTGATTACGATATATTATGGGACTGGACCTCCTATCTTATCGATAATAGTTTTGAGAGTAATCTTTATTAGTTTCATTTATCTCAGTTTGGAACACTGAGAAAATCAGTATTTACGTTCGAACCTTGTGACATGTTTTATCAGAAAGTGTTGATTATAAACTCATGAATTATCTTAAGCAGAAATGGGTGGTGGCTAGCAGTGGAATCCAGGGCACATGTTTCATCCTATTTAGGATCCTTCAGTTGGATATACCTGCATCTCATAGTTGATATTCGCTCTGCGACTTAAACCGGGAAGCTTTTGCTTCAAACAACATCGCGTTATCTGCCTAGCTACTAATTTCAGATAACCTTTTGTTTATGCATATATATATATATATATATATATATATATATATAAATTACAACCAAAAACTATTTTTTTGAGCGCCATATGTCTTCTAGTTTTTTTCCATGTTCCTTGAGAAATTTCTAAATAATCTATTTTCTTTCTCATTTACACACTATCGTCGTCCAATCAACTGTGGGTTACCTTTACCCTTCAATTCTACTCACGGAATTCCAGTTTACTTGGATTTGATATTTATTTCAATCTGTTATCTCCACCAATTTATCAGTTGGATTGGACACAAAGCACTGAATGTTATCGTTTTATGATTAAGGTATGATAGACAATTGTTTTCTTATTTATTTATTTGAACACATAAAGATTGATAAATGGAGGCACCTAATGAATATGCACCACATAAATCATTCAATACATATGAGGGATAAGATTATTGTCAGAGTGCCCAAACCGAAGCAGGTGGTTTTCTTAGGGGGCCACTCCTCAAGCCTTCGACCTAAAGGTCTGATCCACAAGACAGTGGAGTAACGTAAAGAGATGCAGTCTCATGGTAGCTAGTGACCAATAGGTTCATATGCAATTTGTTCGTTTATGATCCTGGAGTTCATGTGCATCATTTGTTTGGGATTGTGGTTTTCCAACTTTCCTAGATGGATCCTCCATATCCACCAACCCGGTTAAGTCGCCGGATATTGACTTTTCGTTCTCTCGATTTCGTAAATAACATTAATGCCTCAATCAGGTAGTGAGTAGGACTTCGTTGGCAGTTGTTGTATGCACGTGGCCATGTGAGAGCGAACTCTCCCCACCCTCGGCCGTACCAGGGTGGGTGCCCTAATTTGTTTTCTACACCCCACTGTTAATGTTCTATTTTAGAATGCATTTAATTATTAAGCTTTGATGTGTTTTTAACGTTTACACAATTTTTTTTCTCACTAAGTAGTAGTAATCTATGTCTTTCTATATGCGGTAACGTCTCTGACGCTCCGGTTTAAATCTCACTAGGTTAGCATTAGTTCTTTTAATTTTATAAATGCAGCTGACTAGTGTCGATGTCTACGAAACCTACGTTAAGCAAGGCATCCTATTAACAACGTTCAACTGTTTTAAATGAAAGGAATCTTTAAAGCAATTAGTCCCTTTCCTAAATTTCGATAATGTAATAAGAAGACGAAGATTATTATAACTATGTGATGATAGATTAGCGTAATACATTTCAAACAATCTGATCACACATATACTTGTTAAGAACATTTATATATAAAAATAAAACGTCGACTAGACTGGAAATGGGATAACAAGAGACGAGTATAATAATAAAAGTAGTAATAATAATAATGTGAACACGATTGGAAACCTTATCACTCTGAACAATAAGTCAATATTACTAGGGTAGGTTTAAGGTGAGAACAAACTGTTTTTGAATACACAAAGGGGGTTTGAATTTTCGTATGGCTAAGGCTTCAATAAACCTTAGTATACGCCCTTTCACAACAACACAAAAGCCGAGTTAAGATCAATCTTATGGCCTGTTTCGATTATATGTTTAGCAATAGAAGATGACGGGTGTTTATCCTCTACTGTTATTGGGTCAATTGATTCTATTCGTTTCTGCAACCACTTTGTTCACACACCGTAATTTTGAGATCACAATTGCTCCTCCCTATGTATGTGTGACCACACACACACATTGAAACTGGTAAACACAGTGGGATATGACACAATCGTTTTCATGTCTTTTAGGTTTTGGATGAACCATGCACCCTGTTCCTTCTTTACTGCGCAATACGTTTTGTTGATGACTTATTTAAGCCTTTGTTTCAATAAAAGGCTATTTGAATCACCTCTGAGTGGTAAGGTTTTTTTCTACCAACACTACAGTAGGTCTCACTACACCATGGACTTTCCATCTATTTATGAATTTCAGAGGATATCCATTTTCTATTAATGTCTTACTTAGCAACTCAACATCATCATCAATGGCGTCATTTGTACAAATACGATGAAGGCTGTTGAATAGGCACCTTATCGAACTACGTTTGTATTACACAGTGCAATAACTATAATTACTAAGGTATTGACTTGTTCACGTTAGTTTTCTAAAAATGGATCGTTTGACTGAGCCATCTTCTCGTCTATTCAGAAGTATATCTATGAAGGGAAGTTGATTGTTCTCCTCTTCACATGAGAGACTGTTGTTTATATGGCTTAAATAACCACCCCTATACACATACACAAACATTCTCCGATAATTGAGTTACTGATTATATGAAATAATCAATTTTCATTGTTTAATTGACAAATATGGTTTATTATTATATTGAAGAGATAATATTCCTCTTTTTATTATAAATTACCATAATAGATTAGTACTATTGCTTCAATGTTAATAATCATTAACAAGTTGATCATATGAATGATCCAAATTTATTTGATAAGGTCATCACAATATACAAATATTAGTCATTTCTATGTACATTACATTTCTCATTATTCATTGAATAGATTGTCCAATATTATTTAATTTACAGTAGTTTAATTGTGTTATTCCCTAGAGCATTTAGCATATTATAAAAAAATATAATCATAATAATTAGATGGTGGTTGAAGGTAGTCGACACGAGATCGAATCTGCCAGGGAGCACCCGTTCCATCAAGATTACAGGTGCACCTTGCTGACGAGTGCCAAGTAGCACAAAACCCGGTTCAGGGTTTCCTGTTGACTACCTCCAATCACCATCTAATTTCAATATATAGTGCACGCAGTGTCGAGTCACCTAGACTGGTGACCACATTGCGATAACATTCGATCTGCATCAATAAGGACTAGACACTCATGACATTGATCACCACCCAGTGATCAATCAATTGTGATAGTCATAATAAACATACAATCTGGCGTAAATATACATTAACTTAAATTTTTATGCCCAATTAACAAAATAAGATACTAAATAGATCATAATGATAGTAATATCAGTCAGTCAGTTACATATTTAGGATCAGATATATATATGCATCGGTTCAAGTTGCCATACCTCATTAGCACAACAAGATGAACACCGAATTCATAGAAGTAGTTAATTCAATGGTGGTACTGTATATATAAAAGAAAGATTTCATATAAGGATATAGTACAGGTAGAAAGAAAGATATCAATGATCTTAAAGAAGATAAAAAGATTCTAGAATATAGTTTACAAAGATGAGATGGATTATGTCCAGTTATTAAGTACAGATATATTAATTATAGTGAGAAATTTCCATTTTGACATTTGGTAAATAAAGAAGGAACGAATTGAGTGAAGAAATTTCTTTTCAATTAGTTTTTCATCATGACTCTGCATTATTATATATAAGTATGATTTACAATAATGATATAATAGTCATCGAGTGGATACGTTACGTAATAATAATTACATAATGACATTTCGATTATAAATTAACATTAGAAGGGGGTTCGGTGGAGATTTTTTTAGACATCTCAATAGTTGAAATCATGAGTCAATTGAAGCCAGACCACCATGGAAAACGTGGAAGCACTGGACGACCGTTTCGTCCTATTGTGGGAACCCCTCATCAGTGCGCATGCACGGCCGCGTTCCCCGCGAGATTCGAACCCATGAGTTTCGCGCGCGAGCGCTTAACCATTTGACCACTGAGTCGGCCGGCATCTAACGGTGTTAATGTCTAACGGCCGTCCAGTACTTCCAGGTTTTCCATGGGGGTCTAGCTTCAATTGACTCATGATTTCAACTATTGAAATTGATAAATTAACATTGAGTAATTGGAAGAAAGAGGATTAACAATAATCGAAGTAATTATTCGAAAATCAAGAAGCTGCTACGTTGTATAATATTAAAAAAAGAGAAGGAAAAGAATATTTTGATAAATGGTCAGTAGAATAGTAGTTATGTAAGAATCAAGAGATGAATGTTGAGAATAAGTTAAATACAAAGTTCAAAAAGCAAAAAAAAAAGAATTACGAAAATAGTTTATCAATGTTCTGCTACAAACGTCCCTATACCGATAGCCAAGGTAACAAAAGTGGTTGTACAAACTTCTTTTGGATGCAAAGTTTAGGTTTATGACACATGGATTGCGATGACTTCAGCAATGTGCAAAAGACGCACTCGTAAACCATGTGACAAATTTGATGGATTATGGTAGATAATCTTATATCTATACATATATATTAGTGTAGAGCCATGATGATAAACTAATTGAAAAGAAATTTCTTCGCTCAATTCGTTTCTTCTATATATTAATTATTTGAAGGTAGGAGAACTTCCGTTATTCACCTTCGCAATCTGAAATATTACTACCAAGTTATTTAAGCCATAACTGATCTATAAGACTGAAATATTTACTATCAGAATGGGTTTTGTGGAGATTTCAGCCAGTGAAGTTTCTAAAAAATCTCCACAAAACCCATTTTGATAATAATAATCACCTGCTCACTAGTGACTGACTTCAGGAGATACTCCTGGAGTTCTAGTGAGAAGTCGTTACCTGTGGAGTTCAACTAGGTCTTTTGTGAGATAGGAACTCACTGAAGACAATGGTGTACGGTGGCACAACTCCGTGGATTGGTTGAAGTTAGACATTAACACCGTGGGATGCCGGCTCAGTGATCCTGTTGGTTAAGCGCCTGACGCGGGACTGATAGGTCCTGGGTTTGGATCTCGCGGGGGCGGGGCCATGGATGCGCACTGCTGAGGAGTCACATGCTAGAACGAAACGGTCGTCCAATGCTTCCAGGTTTTCCATAGTGGTCTAGCTTCAATTGACTCATGATTTCAACCAGTGAAATATTTACGATTATCAATGTTATATTCATCTAATGGTAATCAAAATTCTATTGACTATGTTACAAAGAGAGTATGATTACATATCATTATTAAATACAACAATATTAGATATTAATGACCTATTGATTTATACCCTAAAACATAGTTGATGGTCTAGCTTCAATTGATTCATGATCTCAACAATAGTTGGTATAAGTCCATAATTATTTGTGTTATTATACATCCACTACCAATTAGATATGCATTAAATGTATATGTTTTCTACAATATTGGTGAACTTTTGCATTTGTTAAGATATTATAAAGACCTCGAATTGTAAACTAGAAAGGTCATTGAATAAAGATAAGAATGATTTGTCAAGTTTTAATCATTAGAATAGTCATATAATAAATTGTATGAATAGAATATATTGTAAGAATATTTCGTCTTAATAATCGAGGTAATAATAATAATAATAATGTTGTCCGAATATAATATGCATTAAGAGAGGTGTTGTCAAGGTAACTATGATAAAAAGGTAGTCGTATTGTGGTGCTTGCTACTTATATTGATATAAGTAGTATATGACGCGAGTCAGGAATGTATTGTCTGGCAGCAGACGATGGGGAAGATCAAGAAAGTAAGAGTGGAATAGAAAGCAATTAGTATGGAAATACAAGAACAATGAAGTCCAAGACAATTATTGAACATTTTGCAAATCAAGTATTATAGTATGATTTTTCTATTTTACCAAGTAACTCTATAATTTTGTGCTGAATATAATTCGGTTGTCCTCACCTGTGTTCTCCTTCACTACAATATGAATTGGAAAAGATGAATGTGTGTAGATTAACAAAGATATAGACAAAAAAACTGGAATTAGGTTGGAGAGGATAAGAGGTTTATGATAATTCAATTTAGATATCTGGTGATCCAGTAGTTAATTAACTTTTAAAAGAACAGAAATACATTTGAATAGATCTATAATGGTCGTACTCGGAGGTCCTTATCCTTGTGTTCTCGTAATCATGTGCCAATATGGTTTGTGAAACGAAACTTGGGATCTATTAACAGCGTCATCCTTTCATATTTGGTAGATAGTGAACATCATATTAAAATAGATAAAACTTTCTCTATTTTACATCAAGTTCTCATGTATTCTATTCACAGAATTTATTGTATTACTGTTATATTGATTAAAGCTTGACAGTTTACTATAAATCATACTGACCTTTATTAAATGACCTTTCTAGTTTACAAATCACACAATTTTCAAGTATTTATAACAGGAGGGTTTTTGTGGATATTGCAGTAATTTCAACAGTTGAGATCATGAGTCAATTAAAGTTAGACTACGATGGAAAACCTCGAAGCACTGAACGGCCGTTTTTTCTTATTGTGAGACTCCTCAGCAGTGCGCATCCACGATTCCAGCTCACGAGATTCAAACCCAGGAAATATCGGTCTCGCGCACGAACTCTTAACCTTTAGACCACTGAGCCGACATGCAATTATGTTAATGTTTAACTTCAAATAATGCATGAAATTGAGCGACACGTCCACCATTGTCATTAGTAAGTTATTATCTCACAACAGACCCGGTTGAACTTTACTGGTCACTGCTTCTCACTAGAACTCCAGGAAACACCTCTTGGAGCCAGTCACTATTGAACATATGCTGATTAGTATCAGAAGGGATTTTTGTGGATATAATAATGATATAATAATTGGATTCATGAGTCAATTGAAACTAGACCACCATGAAAAACCTGGAAGAACTGAACGGCTGTTTCGTCCTATTGTGAGACTCCCCAGCAGTGCGCATCCACGATTCCGCTCCCCGCGAGATTCGAACCTAGGACTTTCTGGATAGAACACACACAAAATTCCATACTAGAAACGAAATGGCCATCCAGTGCTTCCAAGTTTTCTATGGTGGTCTAGCTTCAATTGACTCATGAATTCAATTATTATATTATTATAATATTCAATAATATAATAAGAAGACAAAGATTATTCAAAAATAGTATGTATCTCACCTTTAATTTACCCTGGTATTATTGACTTATTATCCTTGTCTCCTCTTATCCTCCATTTCTAATCTAATTAACCTTTTATTCTTCAGATATAAATGATTTTAACACAACTATACAGTGTGTGATCATTCATTTTTTAAAAAATATATTGCACTAATCTATCATCACATAGTTAGTTCTAATCATCTTTGTCTTCTTATTACATGATCAGAATTTATCAAATCTGGCTAATTGCTTTAAATCAAGTCGTGAATGCGCACTGCCATGGAGGAGGAGTCCCCACAATAGGACGAAACGACCGTCCAGTGCTTCTAGGTTTTCCATGGTGATCTAGCTTTAAATCACTCATGATCTCAACTGTGGAAGTTATTTATTTATTTATTCAATTTATAACTTAATTTTGTATTATTATTAATATTATTATTAATTATTATTATTAATTATTAAAGATATCTTTAGAGAATCCTTCCCAATCAGGTCAAATGAAAATTATCCTACGTGCACCATATGCATCCACTCCATGTATTGATATTTCAAAACAATTACATAATAATCATACATTTGATCATAATATATCTATAATATATTCATCCTCATCATCGTCATCCTCCTCCTCCTCCTCCTCTTCATCATCATCATCATCGTCGTCATCTTCTTCTTCTTCAACGACTACTTCATCATTATCATCGACTACAACTGAACAATATAATAATGAGAAAAAGTATAAATTATTAATTCAATTTTGGAATTCAACAATGAATAAATCTATTGAAATTAAATATTTATTCTCGCATAGATTATTAGTTATAATGATTGATAGTTTTACATTAATTCTTAGTATCATTTCATGTATTCTATGTATACGATCTATTATACAAGGATTTCATATGTGGATTGTAAGTGTCGTATTTATATTTTAATTATTTATGATAAAAGAAAAATATCTATATATGTGGTTTCTTAAGAAAAAATTTATTTCAATATTATTAAATCCCAGCTTAGTAAGTAGTTTAAATGGGATTATGTCCCCCCTCTCATTGTGAACGATGTCAACATCTGAGTGGGTGGGTGGCGGGAAACATGGGATACAATGGACAAATAGGATGCAGCCTGGACGATTTAGACTTTGCAAATGATTTGGCTTCTCTATCTCATAAGCAACAATGAATGCAGGAGAAAACGAATAGTGTAGCAGCAACACCTGTAGGTCTCAACATACACAAAAAGAAAAGCAAGATTCTCTGATACAACATAATATACACCAATCGAATCACATTTTATGGAGAAGCTTTGGAAGATGTAAAAAGCTTTACATATCTGGGCGGCATCATTGATGAACAATAAGGATCAGATGAAGACGTAAAGGCGAGAATTAGCCAAGCAAGGACAGCATTCCTACAATTAAAGAACATATGGAACTCAAAACAACTGTCTGTCAGCCGACATCAAAGTCACAATCTTTAATACGAACGTCAAGACAATTTTACTGTATGGAGCTGAAACTTGGAGAACTACTACAACCATCAACAAGAAGGTTCAAGTATTTACAAATAGCTGTCTATGCAAGATACTCAACATCCATTGGCCGGATACTATCAGCAACGGCCTTCTGTGGGAGAGAACAAATCAACTTCCAGCTGAAGAGGAAATTAGGAAAAGAAGATGGAAATGGATAGGACATACATTACGCAAATCACCAAACTGCATCACGAGGCAAGCCCCAACATGGAATCCTGAAGGGAAACGGAAAAGTGGAAGTCCAAAGAACATATTACGTCGGTAAATAGACTCACATATGAAAAGGATGAATAACAACTGAAAGGAGCTGCAAAGGATTTCCCAGAACAGGGTTGGATGGAGAGTGCTGTTGAGCGGCCTATGTTCCTCGACAAGGAGTAACAGGCGTAAGTAAGTAAGTAAGTACTGATCGGTAAAAGAAAAACATTTTGTTAACAAGATAAAGAGTAACTTATCACATTGTTATTTTGAATATAAAGACTATACTGGAAATACTTGATGACAGTAACTTCTGGCAAGTGAAGTATACTTGCTGCATTCGGTTAACAAGTCTCAAATAGGATGGAACATCTGTACTGGATTTCACTGCTATCCGTTATCCCAATTTTAATCAGTTACAACGTAGAACTTATTACGTGTGTACATCGGTTCAACTTGCTATAGCCCATTACTAGAAAGAGATGAAATTGTCAGACCGAATTCCAGAATAGTAGAGTATTTAACAGTATCAGTGGTAATAAAAAAGGTTAGATATCGAAGATGCAATTCAAGAACTAGTAAAATAAAGAGATCATGCACAATTTAAGAGCCTAAAATCTGAGGAAAGTCGAAAAATAGATACATCTGCGCCATTGCAAACGATTTCAAGCCATGCCATTTCGAGTGTTTAACCACTGGTTACGATAATCACGCGGACTTCAACCAGGCAGTCTTCATCTGTCAACATGGCTCGGTCCAAATGTCAGTGACTTCATGAACTGATACCATGTTTCGGTTTGGCCACCCATACCTTTCTTGCAGACTACTTCTACACTAGACAACATCGCCTGTCGAGGTAGGAGGTGGTTGGTTATACATAACATATGTCCAAACCATCTCAGTCGATGAAGGTTTATTATTTATTTCAACTCATAGATAATGGTACAAAGAGGCACCAAATACATATGCGCCACACAAATCTCATTCGATATGTGTGAGGGCTGTGATACTGCCAAGGTGCCCAAACCTAAGCAGGTGGTTTTTCTTAGCGGGCCACTCCCCGAGCTATCGATCTGAAGGTCTGATCCACATGGCAGTGGAGCATCATGAGGAGATGCAGTCCCATGGTAGCCAGTGACCAACGATTGGTTCATACGCCATTTGTTCCTTTAGGATACTAGAGCCCATGTGCATCATTGGTTTGGAATCCGGTTAAAGCGCCGGACATTCGCTTTTCGACCTCTCATTTTCGTAAACAACACTGATGCCGCGAGAAGTTAGTGAGTAGGACTTCCCTGGCAGAGGCTATATACGCATGGCCATGTGAGAGCATTTCAAGAGGGAGATCTGACTGTCCCCACTCTCGACCGTACCAGGGCATTTGGGGGCTGAAGGTTTACTACCTCATCATTCGACTTGCCATCCTTACCTAATACCCTATTCCTAGCCCGGACTTTCTTACTCCGTGGTTTAAAAATATACGAGCAATGCTTCGTAGACACCTATGATCAAATACTAGTGACCTCCGGATATCTATTCTTAATAGTCATGTTTCACATCCATGAAGTTGGGTGGAGCGAAATGCTACATGGCAAACGCGCCTTTGATTGGCAAACGGATATCTCGTCTACGTCAGAGGGGACGCAAGTTGGCAGAATCCAATCGAGCATTCTGAATCCATCCCAAGATTTTGTCAGACACCAGACTATCAGGAATGGTGAGATCCCTGAGATAAGTTTGGCGGTCGACGTCTCCAACTACTTCTCTCCGTACGATTAATTCAGACGGTAACGCAAGCCAATCCTGAAGGAAAACCGCATCCCAAACATGCTTGCATTGTTGCTTGAGGTGGTTCCAGTTTAATAGTGTATATATATTGTGTTTAATATTTATCACATCGAAGATGTTTTTTTTTCTTTTCATTTATTCAACTCAACATTTAGGAGACTGTTGGATTCTTTAAGAATTGGTTTGGAATTCAGTTGAATGGAGTGTTTTGGGAATTTGTTCGTCCATGGATCTTATTTATTATAGTCAATGATTTGGTTATCATCACTACATCAATATATGCATTGAGTACATTGAATCATGTAAGTTTTCATACGAATGGTTTCTTTAAAATTTAGTAGAAATTGTTCACTCAACTGATTTTCGACTAAAGTAAATCAGAAATCATCTTTAAAAAATGATAAGAGAGATAGTTGATAGGAAGTTGATGTTTAAGGTTTCAAGTTCGATGATTTAACAACTTAAAGCTACCTGTCATTATACTTTCACATGCTAATCAGTATATAACAACCATGTTAAATATCAGTATGAAGTGCTGTCGGATGAATATTGTCAGTTTTCGCTTCCGAGTTGTCTGCACTGTAGAAGATTGACGTTTCTGAAAGACCTAAAAATGAAACTCGATAAGTGTTAGTGTTCCTAAAGACCTGTCAGAGTGTTCACAGTACCTGAGGAACAAATGCTTAGGGCCTGCCACTTAGGACCATTTTGTGAGTAATCGTGTGTTGGATTTATATTGCTTAGACCGAAAATTTATGGAGTAAGAAAAGATGTTTTATTTTGGGGGGTGATCTTTACTTCTGTTGTGTGAGAATCACTTTAGGTGCTGATTTTCTAAGAGAAACACTTTACTGCCGTCACACTCCAATACAATCGGCAATACATTTTCACCCTCAGTGCTTGAGTTTGCTTCTTTTATTTTTATTGTTCTCCAACTTACCTGACTGACATGATGTAACGATTCATAGGAAAAAAAATGTTTCAATCATTTATGTTTCATTATACCGAGATAGTAGTTACGGTCAATAGATTGTTTCTGACGTATGCCCAACCACCGACTGCCCTGAGAGCGATGTTCAGTGGTGTAGGACTAGGTTGGAAGAAAGCTAGGGACGGCCAGATCAAAACATGACACAAGTCCATGAAGTCACTGACAAGTAAACTGAGCCATGTTGGTAAGTGTAGACCACCTGGTTGAGGACCGCGAGATGATAACAACCGATGGTTAGAGACCTTGAATGAAATGGCTCAAAATCGTTTACAATGGCAGAGGTGCATCCACTCTTTGTGTTCTCTCAAATCCTAATCTTATGAATTTTTCATGTTCCTTTCTTTTTTTTCTTTCCAAATTTATTTCACTGGATTATACTCCTTGGAAAGCATCTTCAAACCCTAATCTTTTCGATCAATTCTTATACTTTTACGCCTAACCGTTGTTGCTACCTTGACGTGGTGGTCGGGCTTGCCTATCGTGATGAAGCAACCGAGCTATACTGGCTGGAACAACCGTTCCTCAAGGTCCTACCATGTCAGACAGGTCGGTTGAAGAGCGGTAAGACTAAAAGCAACAAACCCAAGGTCCGAAGGCGAAGTCGTACTGCTGACTGTACAGAGGTGTGACAGCAGTAAGGTGTTTCCTTCAGACAACCAGCATGACAGCGATGCTGCCTTCCCACAAGGAGGGGTGGGGTTAGAAAAGGTCGACCCTAAAAATGCACACCTCGCCTTATCCCACGGATATCCGTCTCCGGCGGTAAGGTCTCAATAAGTACGGAGCTAACACAAAAATTACCCATAAAAAGGTCGTGTGTGACCGACCTCAAGCAGTTGTCCCTTGGGCACTGCGGTCACGCTCTCAGGTCACTAAGACCACCTCTAATCCAATTTCCTTTTCAGGTACCTCCAGAACAACCCTTCCACGGTGTGGGCAACCGGGAAGTGATAACCGCCCTCATACCTCTAACAGCACTCAAGACCACTGTATTCATAATCAACCTCCTCTTCAATTCCTATTATTCCTCCTACATCGACTTTCAACTCTAAACTTCCTCTTCGGCTTCCACCTCAAGTGTCACCATAGCCAACGATTCTAGTGCGCAAAACACTGTCCCAGGTCTACTGAAACCTCGCTCCAAACTACACATTGGAGCCTTCAACGTACGCACCCTATGTCAAATCGGTCAGCAGGCTTCCTTGGCTAAAACCCTAGAGTCTCTTTCCATTGATGTATGCTGTGTCTCCGAAACACGCATACAGGATTCCAGTGTGGTCATTCACTTGACCTCACCTCGGCAAAACGGAGAGCCAACGAGATACACCCTTCGTGTATCTGGTGACCCGATGGCCAGTTCTCGTGGACTGGCAGGTGTAGGCATAGCACTAAGCATGAGGGCCGAACAAGCACTGCTAGAGTGGATCCCCGTCAACAGTCGTCTATGTGCTGTTCGGCTGAACGGCTACGTAAGAACTCGGAAGGATAGGGACACACGTCGTTGCCTTTTTGTCGTTTCTGCCTACGCTCCCACTGACTGCAGCTCAGATGAAGTGAAAGATGAATTTTACAGAAAGCTATCCGAACTTCTTCAGAAAGCTAAACGCTCAGACATAGTACTCGTAGCAGGTGATTTTAATGCTCAGATAGGCAGTTTAAACCAAACAGAAAGGCATTTAGGTGGATATTTTAGTATTCCGACACAGCGAACAGATAATGGTGATCGTCTGCTGCAGCTATGCTCAGACAATCGTTTATTTTTAGCAAACACAAATTTTAAGCATAAGGAGAGACATCGTCTAACATGGCGACCCCCTACACCAAACCAACGATGGACTCAAATAGACCATATTGCCATCAGTCATCGTTGGAGAGGGTCGGTAGAAGATTGTCGCTCATTCTGGAGTACCTGCTTGGACTCCGACCATGCCCTAATACGGGCACGCATCTGCTTGCGCCTCACTGGACGCAAAAAAGCCACATTAAAAAGACCCATTAGAACTGAGTTGAGTAACGAGAAAACCAAAAGTAGGTTCCAGGAACAACTGAGGTCACACTTAGGTAGTTGTGAAGACGAGGCTGACCCAGATGTTGCCTTGAAAGCCATACAAACAGCTGTGGAAACAGCAGTGACATCTATTAGTGACTTAAACCACAGAGTTACAAAGAACCAGTGGATTTCTTCAAGGTCTGTCACACTGATGGATTCTCGCAAACTCGTCCCATCAGGTTCTGAACATGATGAAGAGCGTAAACAAATCAGATCTAGGTTAAGAAAAAGTCTAAGGAACGACCGTGAGCAGTGGTGGGCAACGAAAGCAAAAGAGATGGAAAAGGCGGCGACTATAGGGAACACAAGACAGCTTTACAGACTAATAAAAGAAACTGGAATTAATAAGTCAAGTGTAAGTGAGATTATTTCGGAAAAAGACGATACTCTCATCTGCTCCCAGTCCAGACGTTTAGAACGATGGGCGGAACATTTTAGAGAACAGTTCAGCTGGCCTTCAGCTACTCTACAACTACCCTCCATTCCCAGACAGTGTGAATGGAACATTGAAGTAGGTCCCCCAACTCTTGCTGAAGTTCAAAAGGCTATAGTTAATCTGAAACGAGGAAGGGCAGCTGGTCCAGATGGATTGGCTCCAGAGGTCTGAGCCATGTTGGTAGATGCAGACTACTTGGTTGGTGTGGTTTTCGTAATTATTGTAACCAATGGTTGGAGACTGTAGATGACATGACTGAGAATCGATCACAATGTCGTCGGTGTATACACTCTCTGTCTTCCTTTAAACTGAGATTAAAATCGCTTCATATCTTTCTTTCTACGAACTAATTCTTTCTTCCTGTACTATATCCTTATATGCAATCTTTCTCCTATATATTACCACCTCTGAATTAACTACTTCTATGAATTCGGTGTTCATCTTGTGGTGTTAACGATGTATGGCAACTTGGATCGATGCATATATGTGCCTGGTCCTACGTTGTAGCTGACTGACTGACTGACTATACTTTTACTACGTCTATCACTATGGGATGTGAATCGAGAATTATATCTCTATGCTAATGTGGTATGGCAACTTGAAACGATGTATGTATCTACATCCTTTGACGGAGAAAAGAAAAGAAATACATTATCACCACCTTACACCTTTTTTTTTTATTATTTTTAAAGAAATTATGATAAATGAAAGAGAAGAAAAATCATTCATGATTTAACTGACAAAATGTTACGTAGAAAAAAAAAGAAAGAAATTCCTAGAACACACACATGAAATGGTCATACCGTGTTGCCTTGTTTTTCATCTTTAGTCTAAATTTAATTGACTCATAATCTTAACCATTAACAAAAATAAAACCTACTCTATAATATCGACAACAACCCTTTTTCCCCCCCATTTTCATAATGATTTTAGTTGATGAATATATTTATTGATTCGTTTACTATGATGATGGATATAAAATTTATAAATTAATTTTATTTTTTCACTTAGAAACACAAAAAGAATTTCTATCGATTATGTAGTAAAAGTAAACAATAATAATTTTGTTAAAGTATATATATATATATATATATATATATATAATATATATATATATATATATATATATATACAACATATACAAGTATAACATACCGAAATTGTATCTTTAACCTTCGTTCCGTTTACCGAGTAAAGTGAATTGTAATAGTATACATACATATCAGTTTCCTCTGACGTTTGTCAACGTTGTACTGATGTACCAGTAATTCAATTTAGTGACTAAAAGTGTCAGTCAGTAACAACGTAGAATTTCGTACGTACGTACATCAGTTCAAGTTGACATACCACATTAGTACAGAGATATAATTGTCGATTCAAATCTCATAGTGGTAGAAATAGTAAAAGTATAAGCAGTAATCGGAAAGATTAGGCTTTGAACATGTTATTCAAGGAGTATAATCCAGTGAAATAAATTTGCGAAGAGAAAAAAGAAAAGGACGTGAAGAATTCAGAAGATTAGAATTTGGGAGAACATAAAGAGTGGATGCACCTGTGCCATTGTAAACGATTTTGAGCCATTTCATTCAAGGTCTCTAACCATCGGTTGCTATCATCTCGCGGTTCCCAATCAGGTGGTCTACACCTACCAACATGGCTCAGTTTACTTGTCAGTGACTTCATGGACTTGTGCTATGTTTTGGTTTGGCCGCCCCTAGCTTTCATCCAACCTACTGCTATACCATAAAACATCGCTCGTCGAGGCAGTCGTTCGTTGGGCGTACGTAACACATGTCTCAGCCATCTCAACTGATGAAGTTTCACTACTTCGTCAACTGATTTGCCATCCTTACCTAGTACCCGTTTCCTAACAACTGCATTACTTACTCGATGGTCCCATGATATACGAGCAATATTTTGAAAACACCTATGATGGAATACTAGTAACCTACGAATATCCTCTACTCTTACCGGTCATGTTTCACTGCCATAAAGTAGGACGGAATGAACTGCTGCACAGTAACCCGTTCCTTAGTTGGTAGACGGATATCTCGCCTACGTCATAAATGACGTAAGTTATCAAAAGCTAGTCGAGCCTCCTGTATCCGTGCTGAGATTTCATCACACACCAGACCACAAGGGCTGATGAAAATTCCAAGATAAGTGAAGCGGTCGACACGTCTCAACTACTTCACTCCCTATCATTAGTTCGGGTGTCGATTCAACCCAATCCTGAAGCAGTGAAAAGGGGCGACATGCATTTCTTATTTGAGACTCGTCAGTTTGATAAACACTCGTAATATTATTGTAATACAAACAATAATTTCACTGTCCATTTATTGTTGCTTTGTTAATTTTGTTTCATAGATTCAAGTGAAATACGAACCATTGACTTATTTAATGGGTATTGGTGCACTACTTGTCTGGATTGGTATACTATACTATGTTGGTTTCTCATATGATAACAGCGTAAGTATACACACAGATTAGATGACTGATTGTAACACATTTTAGCTTATAATTTCATGTTACTCATAAGTAGTATAAATGTTTATTAGTCAAATGGTGATTGTAGTCGGTTACACTCAATTTGTTTCAATTTTCTGGATTTTGAAATGGTCAACATAATGTTTTGTTTAGAAACTCGTCTCGATTGTGTTTCTACAGTGTTTTAATCGTGTAACATAACGATTATTAAATCGCGAATTCAAGTTGAAATAATCGACCAAAATTATTCAAACTACTTTACAATGTGATTCGAAAATTATGTAATATAAGTGTGATGCACTTGTAGGACATTGTTTAACTCACAATTCTCTGTAGTCGATCATCTTTGACTCCTAAGGATTGCTGGTATCTAGTGGCGGCAACACTGTTAGTAATGCAAAGATTCAGCATCGTGTGTGTTCAGGCACAATCACTCTATTACTATCTTGAAACATCGACTTCGGTGGCTTAGACATGTTCTACGAATGTCATCCCAGAGAATTCTATATCGTGTATAATTTGTGGACACTGAGACCGGTTGGACGAAGCGCAAGAGGTGGTCAGTGTATGATATGCATATATTTTGATGCCTTCTTATATCAATGTTTATATGTTTAAATATAAATTATCTGTATAAACGATCTGTAAAATGGAATCAATTAAAGTGACATAATTTTACTCATAAAACAAACAAGTTGAATGCATGATAGCGTATGTGAATAACACTGATTAGAATTGTTCAGTTGCATGTTCTTCATACAGGGACATTCTCCTTCTTTGATTAATACATAAGAACATTGAAATTGTGTATTATTATCTAGTGAAAAGTCATATGATCTGTTGAATATGGTTTCATTGACAAGTAAAGATGATGATCAATCGTAATAGACAACCTCATGGTTTTAGTTGTTTATCCAATAATACAATATCCCACATAATTGATTTGTTCATTCACATGATAAATAGAGATTAGGATCCACAATAAACTCTTATTTTTATTAATATAACATGAATAAGTGAATGATAAATATTTCTTTTATTACATAATCAATTAAATCTTGATTTTACAACTAAGTTTATTTATTTAAGCATATCAACATTAGTAATAAGAAGGCATCAAATACAAATGCACCATACTTCATCATTCCATTTATGTGAAGGCTGGAATACTACTACCTAGGCGTTCAAATCAAAGCAAGTGGTTTAATCTACAAGTCAATGAAATAAGGTTAGGAGATACAGTACCTTGGTAGCCAGTGACCAACAATAAGTTTCCTTCAGGACCCTGGAGGTCATGTACACCCATATTTTGGAATCAGGGTTTTCCAACTCTACTAGGTTGATCCTTCGTATCTGTCAAGTCTGTTAAAGCACCGGACATAAGAATATATTTGCTTAAATTTTGTTTGTTTATTGAAATACTGAACAAATCAAGACTTAAATTTATTGATGTATAATTTTATCTCTGTGTGCCAATTTAGTGATTTGAATCTATTCAAATAATTATTCGTTTTTATATTGCGGATGACTAATTAACTAACCTGACTCATAGTTATTGTGATGTATGCTGCTTATACGGATATATAAGTAGTATGTATCAAGAATTGGAATTAGAATTCTTATTGAATGTACCTACATCCCAGGATTGATTTTCACTATGAAACTTAAAGCAAATACCGTCATCGCATAAGTGAGTGGCTATCTGAACTCAGTAGTTAAGTGGATAAAGTGTTGATATTTGAAGCAAATGTTATTATGTTCCAGTATTGGAGTGAACATTAAGCCTACGATCCAAGTGGATCCGACTGAAGTGTTCAAAACAAAACGAAACATGCGTGTGATAGGAACTCCAGATCATCCAATATTGATTCAACAAATCCATGTAAACTTTGAAAAATAGTAATTGATCAAAGAAGAATTAATGAATTATACACTACAGATTATTTTAAGTTAATAAATCGTCAATCTATCTATTATTAGGTCTAATCTTTATTCATTATACTAATAAAGAATTCACAAGTCAGTTTAGTCATCAACAACGTAGAACTTCGTACGTACGTACATCAGTTCAAGTTGACATACCACATTAGTATAGAGATATAATTGTCCATTCAAATCTCATAGTGGTAGAGATAGTAAAAGTATAAACAGTAATCAGAAACATTAGGGTTTGAAGATGTTATTCAACGAGTACAATCCAGCGAAATAAATTTGGAAAGAGAAAAAAAAGAAAGGGAGATGAAGAATTCAGAAGATTAGAATTTGGAAAAACACAAAGAATGGATGCACCTACAACATTGAAAATGATTTTAAGGCATGTTATTCAAACAAGTTTAACTATGATTCATCGACTATAATCATTAATCTAACTTATAGATGAATAAACAGAAATATATCGATCCAACTTTTAACCAATATCATAGTTACAATCTTCAATATGAACGTCAAGACAATTTTAGTGTATGGAGCTAAACTTGAGAACTACTACAACTATCATCAAGAAGGTACAAGTATTTAGTTGTTTGCACAGGATACTCAACATCCATTGACCGGATACCATTAGCAATAGCCTATTATTGGAGAAAACTGATCAGAAAAGATGATAGAAATAGATAGGACGTATATTATGCACATTAATCAAACTGTATCATGAGACAAGCCCTAACTTAGAATCGTGAATGGAAACAAAAAAAAAAGTGTAAGGTCAAAGAACACATTACATCAGAAATTGTAAGTAGACATGAAAAGGATTGTTTAGAAGACGATTAAATAGAGAGTGTACTATTTAAGTGGCTTATGTTCCTCCACAAGAAGTAACAGGCACAAGTAAAATACATTATTTCTTACTTACGATATCCTTCTAAGACACAAACATAATCATTCATGTAATAATGATCATCTATTTCTCATTATTATTTTCTCTCTTTTTTCTTTTTTTTTTCTCTTTTTTTTAGTTACTTATTCGTACTATCTCACGTTCTATACCGGGTTTATTACGTTTTTGTGTTTGTGCATTAATATTATTTTTTGCATTCAGTTTATGCGGTTGGGTTGTATTAGGACCGTATAATTTAAAATTTCGTACATTTATGTCTACAGTTGAATGTTTATATAGTTTAATTAATGGTGATGATATGTTTGTTACATTTACTATTATTAATCAAAATGCTCCAATTGGAATTTATTTATTTAGTCGTTTATTTTTATATTTATTTATTACATTATTTATCTATGTTGTATTAAATTTATTTGTTACAATTATATTTGAAGCATATGAAGAAGTAAAAGTAAGTTACATGGATATCTGATTAATATTTGAATAATTTATGATTTGGTTAACGTTTTTTTTTCTTCTCCTTAGCGAGTTCGCTTTCTACGAAATGAGGTCGCTAACCTTAATGCCCGAACCTCCTGTTTTATCCGGACTGGAGATGGGCAGTAGCCTCCGGAGGGACACTAGGCGGAGTTCAATATTAATAATAACAATCTTTATTGATTTATTTAAACATATAGATATTGGTATTGAGGAAGGGAAACTCCGCTTCGAGTCCCTCCGGGGGCTACTGCTGGTCCCAAGCCCGGATAAAGGAGGAGGGTTAGGCATGGGGTTAGCGTCTCTATCCCGTAGAAAACTAACTCGCTAAAAAAACGCTAACCAGAAAGTAATTGAGGGGGTCATCGAATAGATTTGTATGACGGCTGTGATACTTCCCGGATGGGTGGGGGCTATACCTAGAGCCTTTGACCTGAAGGTCTAATCCACAAGGCGGTGGAACAATGTAAGGAGATGCAATTCTATGGTAGTCGATGACCAACAATCGGTTCATATACCATTTGTTCTTTCAGGATCCTAATACTTATGTACACCATTGGTTTAGAATCAGGGTTTTCCAACTCCTCTAGGTGGATCTTTCATATCCATCAATTCAGTTGAGTCGTCGGACATTCGGTTTTCATCCTCTCGATTTCGTAAACAATATCCCCCGCCACGAGAAGGTAGTGAGTGGGACTTCACTAGCAGTGGTTGTATACATGTAGCCATGTGAGACCATTTCAAGAGGGAGATATGACTCTTCCCACTCTCGGCCGTGTACAAATACACAAGTTCGTACACGTTATCTCCGTGCTGGACATACGCTTTTCGTCTTCTCAATTTTATAAACCACACCCCGGTCACAAGAAGGCATTGAATAGGACTTCTCTGGCAGAGGCTATATACGCGTGGCCACTCTCGGCCGTACCTGGGCATTTGGGTGTAGTGCTTTGCGGAGGCTAGCCCCCTATCTTCGGACAAGCCGATTCCAGGGGGTGGATGCACTCTTAACAAAAAAAGAGAACTCTTTCCAGAACTCACGTACACGTCTCCGAGGTCAGTTGCGTTACTATGTAGAGCTGTGAAGCTCTCATTATGATATTGGATGTTCATCATTGATAGTGTGAATGATTCGATATTATTTTGACACGTTTTGTTGATTGTTTATGCAGAAAATTGGTTTGTCGGTTAACTGATTTCATTTATACTGGTAGTTGTTTTTAATGTTCTTAATGGCCATTGTTATTGGGACATTGCTATTGCTAAGATTAATGAGTTTGACTGTCGTGTAAGTGGAATAAGTCAACTTTCGTTTGTTTGTGCCGTGCATAATTGTTTCACGCGATCATTGATCAGAATAATTATTATACATGTGACGTGAATGTGTATATGAATTGTGCGAATGGTCCACCAGGGTGTTTGGTACCTGTGTTGCTGCGCCACAAGTTTTAAAGCCTATATGGTGTCTGGTTCTCCTGTGAAGCGGGATTGAGCTGTACTAACTAACTAAATAATATTAATAATTCATTTGACTAAAATTCTAATTGATCATCCAAACAATTAGTATAGGTATTTATATTTATTTATTTGAACACATAAATATTGGTACAAGAGAGCGCCAATATATATGCGCCACACAAAACAATGAAAATTCGAGAGGAATACAAAGAAAGAAAAAAAAGCTAAGGAGCGCAACAAAAAAAAGAGAGAACAATGACGAAGAGATTGGAGTAAAGTAGTGTGCTAGTAATCAGGGAACGCAAAGGTACAATCAGAAGAAATCTTTCAGGTAAGGGAGACACAACCACTTTTTATGAAGAAAGTAAAAGAAGGTTACAGCAGGATCGCCACTGGCTTCTATTCTGAGCCATATCTGATAACGTCTCTAGCCACTGTGTAGCACCATCTCCCGGACCCCAACCAGAGAGCCGTGAAGGACCGACAGAAGCCAGTCCTTTGCAGCTTTCTTTCATATCACGACACCATGTCATGCACTGACCACCTCTCCGCTTCTTCCAACCAGTCCCAGAGTCGGCAAATAATGCACGACGTGGAATTCTCTGGGACGACATTCGTAGAACATGTCCAAGTCACCGAAGTCGGTGTTTCAAGATGGTAACACCAATTGAATTGTCATCTCTGTGCCCGAACACACGATGCCGAACCTCTGCATTACTGACATGGTGTTGCCACTGAATGTCAGCAATCCTTCGGAGACAGCGATAATCGAACACAGAGAGTCGTCTAACGTCCTCAACTCGGAGAGTCCAGGTTTCACAAGCATAGAGCAAAACTGCTCTCACCAACGCGTTGTAGATCCGACCTTTTACAGCCAGACTAACATCACGAAGGCGCCAAAGATGGCCCAGATTGGCATAAGCCGCTCTGGCTTTCACTATACGTGCATTGATCTCATCACTCACACCCCACCAGCACTTATGCAGCTACCCAGATACACGAACTTCTCGACTACGTCTATTTGCTCACCATCCAGGGTGAGTACAGGATTGGAATCCTGCCAGTCTTGTAGAAGTACTTTGCACTTCGAAGGTGCAAAGCACATACCATACCTACGGACACTGATTGTCAACTGATTAAGTGCGGATTGCATGCCTTGGGCATTATCGCACAGTAAGACAATATCGTCCGCATACTCAAGGTCGAGAAGTCTTTCTCCAGGCAACAGATCCACACCACCATTACTTACATTCATCAGAGCGGTTTCCAGAATGTCATCGATGGCAAAGTTGAAGAGGAATGGTGGGACTGGGCAACCCTGCCTAACCTCACTGCTCGAATGGAACAACGGAGAGAGGTGGTTGTATGCCCTCACAGATGTAGAGCGAATTTGTAGTACTTCGCCAGAGTCTTGAATACGGGTCTCGGATAGACAGCAGACATCGATATGAAGACTTTCCAAAGACATAGCCAGCCCTATCTGTTGACCAACCTGCATAAGTGTGCGAACGTTGAAGGCAGCCAGTTTGAATGGTGCACATGGATTGAGAAAAACTGCTTCAGTACTTATATTCGGTGGTAACATACAATATAAGTATAAAAGAGGGTGAATAATGTGGAAAATAATAATAATAATGAAAATAATAGTAGTAATAATAATAATAGTATTAATAATGACAATAGTAGTAATGATAATTATTTGAATCGATTGATTGTTTTTCGGAGCGAGAAAAGCAGTTGCCATAGACATAGAGTTCATCGTTTGTGTGTGGGCTGTGATACTGCCCGGGTGCCCAAACCAAAGCAGGTGGTTATCTTAGGGGGCCACTCCCCGAGCCTTCGACCTAAAGGTCTAACCCACAAGGCAGTGGAGCATCGTAAGGAGATGCAGTCCCATGGCAGCCGGTGACCAAAGATTGGTCATACGCCATTTGTTGCCGCAGGATACTGGAGCCCATGTGCACCATTGGTTTGTGATCCGTTTAAAGCGCCGGATATTCGCTTTTACTCCCAATGGAAGAGCATAAGCCACCGACCAGCATTCTCTAACACACACTATCCTGGATCTTCCTTTCTAATTGTATCCAATTGCTATTCATTCTTCTAATATCTGTATCCATTTCGTGAACCCGAATTTCTGCATACAAAATTTAACTACTTATAAGTAGGTAAAAAATAATGTCTTAAAATCTAGCGCCGACTTCAGTTAAAATGAATTCATAACGTTTCATTTGTCCTTATCTATCCTTATTTATGAAAATTGGAAATTCATCATCCAATATCATTTGAATTTTGATGAATTGAGATCAATTAATGTGATTGAAGTGAGAAAAGTCAAGTATGTGATAAACTGTACTACGATCTCATACAAATTAATATGCTGTTGTGTTGCTAATAGGAACAAACTTAAAGTATTGTGAACTGTTCAAATAAATTTTCGCAGTATAAAACCCTGGAACCGGTGACTACTGTATTAAACTCAAGAGAGATCGAACTATTCCAGTTTTCACCTAATTTATCCCACAGAGTTGGGTTTGTAGTGAATTTAATCAGCTTTCACCAAATAATAAATTGCCGATTCTGACTTCGTTCTCCAACTTTTCTTGTTTTAATTGTATTATCATCAGTAATTTTCAGAAAAATAAACAGTATAGCGTAAAATGGATAAATCTATTTATGATTAATGATGTTTAAGTATCGATAAAGTGGAATTGTTGCTAGATATTATCATAGCCAGACCTACACACAATTAGAACATCAACGGATAGCGTTTGCTTATATGAAAATGGTTTTATGTCTTCATACATTTGACATAGTCATCAACAATCACAAATGTATTCAACAAGAGGCATTTATTTATTTATTTGAATACATCGAGTACACAAATGCGCCACGCTTCGCCATTCCATTTGTATGAGAGCTAGTATGCTGCCCAGATCGAAGCAGGTGGTTTTCTTCGAGGGCTACACCCGAAGCATCTTACCTAAAGGTCTGATCCACAAGGCAGTGAAACAACGTAAAGAGATGTAGTCTCATGGTAGTCGGTGAACAACAATAGGTTCATGTACCATTTGTTCACTCAGGATCCTGGAGCCTATGTGCATCATTGGTTTGGAACCAGAGTTTTCCATCTTCCTCGAGTGATGGACTCTCTGTGTCCATCAACCCGTTTAAAGTGCTGAACATTCGCTTTTCATCCTTTTAATTTCGTAAACAACACACGGGATGCGAGGAGGCAATGACCATACTATCCGATAGTTTCACTCAACTTGTCAGTCACAACGTAGAATCAAGCATATATATGCATCCGTCCAAGTTGCCATACCTTATTAGCACAGCAAGACGAACATCGAATTCATAAAAGCAGTTAATCCAATAGTGTTATATGTAAAGGAAAGATTTTAGGTAAGGATACAGTAAAGAAAAGAATCAGTTCGTAGAAAGAAAGATATGAAGCGATTTTAATCTCATAGTGTAAGGGAAGACAACGAGTGTATACACCTATGCCATGTTGATGGATTCTGAGCCATGTAACCAAGAGTCTCCAACCATTGGTTACGATAGTCATGCGGACCCCAACCAAGTAGTCTGCATCTACGAACATGGTTAAGACTAGAGGTTAGTGACTTCAAGCACTGATGCCACGTTTTGGTTTGGCCGCCCCTCACCTTCTTCCAACCATCCCTAACACCGGTTAGCATTGCAATTGGTGTTCAGGCATACGTAACACGTGGCCCAACCATCTCAGTCGATGAAGATCCACAACCTCATCAAGTAATTTACCATTATATCTTGTGTCGAACCTTACTATTACTTACTCGGTGATCCCAGCAAATGCAAGTAATATCTTTAATACATCTATGATCAAGTACTAGTAACTAACAAATCTTCTACTCTTAATCGCCAAGTTTCTCAGCCGTAAAGGGGAACAGAACTAACTGATGTGTAGTATACTCGTCCTTTTATTGAAAGACGGATATCTCGCGTTCGTCATAGGTGACGTAAGTTGACAGAAGCCAAACGAGCTTTTGGAATCCGTTCTGAGATTTCGTCAGACACCTCTGCATTTAAATTTTGCCTTATTTATTCATTGGATGAATTTTTTTTGTTTATCTCTTTTTTATGTTTCAAGGATATGCAAAATACCCATGGACGTTCAAATAATTCACCATTATGGCATTTTGTTTGTCAACAATATTATAATCCTAAATCATCTATATTTAAAGAAGATGAAACACGACCTGATCGACATTTACTTCATGAACATGCACTTGGTTATATGATGAAAACAACGACGACAACAACAACAACAACACCATCAATAGCAAAAAAATCATCTACATCCAATTCACATCATATTAACAGATTACCATCATCATCATCATTTAATGATGTATGTTTAAAATGTAAACATTCCTTCACAAATCATTCACATATTCCACAACAACAACAACAACAACAACACTGTCAACATCAAGAAGTTGATAATAAAGAAAGATGTTATTGTTGTCAGCATCATCAACAACATAAACAATTCAAACAAAATCAACAATATTCATCATTACAAAATAATAATTCATTAAATCAATTGAATCATTTGATGAATATAGACAATAACTTTACTATGACAATAGAAAAAACATTTGAAAATAATAATTCATATCCGATTGAACAAAATAATGACAATATTATTGAACACATTCAACAAGGAATTGAACAAATCAATGATGATATTCATGTAAATAATGTTCGTAATCGAATAATTGAAGGAGTAAGTTATTGTTTATTTATTTAATAATTACATATAAGATGGGTTTTTGTGGATATTATAGTAATTTCAATGGTTAAGATTATGTGGAACTAGACTACCATGGGAAACCTAGAAGCACTGGACGGCTGTTCCGTTCTATTGTGGGACTTCTCAGCAATAAGCATCTGCGACTTCGACCCCTGCGAGATTCGAACCGAGGACCTATTGGTTTCACGTGCGAGCACTTAACCACTGGGTTGGTATCCAACGGTGTTAATGTTTAACTTTAACTAATCCACGAAATTGAGCGACATATCCACCATTGTCTTCAGTGAGTTACTATCTCACAACAGACCTGGTTAAACTCTACTGGTCACTACTTCTCACTAGAACTCCAGGATAAACCTCTTGAAGCCAATCACTAGTGAGCATAACGAAACGACCGTCCAGTGCTTCCAGGTTTTCCATGTTGGTCTAACTTCAACTGACTAATGATCTTAACCATTGAAATTAAATATAACTTGTTCATAAGGTAAATTATTGGGATCAACTTGATAATTTGTAAACAAAAGAAAATGACCAATGAGTTGGCATCCAATAGATAGTGACTCAGTGATTTAGAAGTTAAGCATTTGCGCGCAAGACCGATAGGTCCTAGTTCCCAGCAGGATCATGGATGCGCTGCTAAGGAGTCGCATACTAGAACGAAATATGGCCGTCAAAAGCTTCCAGGTTAACTGAACTATAAAATAACATTGATTTTTGCTAATCGAACAGTGTGATTGATGGTTAAATAGTTGTACTTAAGTGGTAATTAAATTCTTTCGATGAAGATATAAATATATGTATTAGCTCAAATAACATGACATTTCTTACATTTTGTTTTGATTGTTGGTTGCCCTCATATGCCGTGGTACGACTGAGAGTGTGGAGAGTCAGCTCTCCCTTTCAAAATGCTCCACATGCGTATAATCACTGCCTTCTCGCGACATCGGTGTTGTTTACGAAATTGATAGGACGAAAAGTGAATATTCAACACTTTAACCGGGTTGGTCGATATGGAGGATTTACCTAAGGGAGTTGGAAAACGCGGTTTTCAAACCAATAGTGGACATGGGCTCCAGGATCCTGAGGGAACAAATGGCGTATGAACCAATTGTTGGTCATCAGCTGAAATGGGATTGCATCTCCTGACGTCGCTCTACTGCCTTGTGGATCAGACATTCAAGTCGAAGGCTCCGGGTGTGGAGCCCTCCAACAGACCACCTTTTTCGGTTTGGACACCCAGGCAGTATGCAAGCCCTCACACAAATCGGATGGCTTATGTGACGCATATCACTTTGGTACCTCCTTGTACCGATGTTTGTGTTTAAATAAATAAATAATTGTCGGTTATTGGTAGGGATGAGAAAGGGGCCAAAGAACATTTATCAGTTTATCTTGTCTAGAATTTTGAAGAGGAAAAAACTGGTGCTCTTTTTAAAATGCTGACAATCATGTTCACAATTTTTTTGGATAATTCTATGCAGATGATGAAAAGCCGTGAAATAAACTAACGAATTCATTTTATTCAACAAATCTGATTGTTCTTGCTTACTGTTCACTTTAAACGTCATCATGTTATCCACTTAGCTACTGAGCTCGAGTCCCAGAGTGATCATCAACTCTGAGGTGCAGGTGCATCCAGTTGACGAGTCCCAAATACTACGAAACGTGCCTCCTAGATTCCACTGCTGGCCACTATCCATCTTTGTTTATAATGCTTGTGACTTAAGGCAATATCGAGGCAATCCGCACTAGATGCACATATACCAATAAGAGACTGATTAATTGCATTCAAATAAACAAAGATGATCGCGCGATTTCGTGGATTGGTTCAGGTTAGATATTAACACCATTGGAAGCCGCTTCAGTAGGTTAAACGTTCGCGCACAATGCTGAGGACCCTGGGTTTGAGTCCCGCGAGTAAAGTCGTGGATGTGCACTACCGAGGGATCCCACAATAGGGAAAAAATGTAGCCCTGTGCTTTCAGGTCTTTAATGGCCGCCTAACATCAATCTGTTCATGATCTAAATCAAAAAACGCAATAGCCTCTAAAACTCCTATACTGATAAACAAAAATGGTTGGTGGTTAGCAATGGAATCCAGAATCCACGTTTTGTCCTATTTGAATAATCGTCAGCTAGTGGATATTACCTACATCCTAGAGTTGATATTCACTCTAAGATTCGAACATCAGTACCGTTTACTTCAAACGCCATCGCCCACTTAACTACTAGTCCTTGATTGCACTACTAACCACTATCCATTTGTTTGTTTTGCTCAAAATGTTATCATAATTAAGAAATAATATTTCCTTTTTTTCTAATTATTCTCTTTTAAAGGTGAACATAATCATTACAGCTGATGAATCTGTTAATGTATAGATCATTATTCTTTATATTTTTTTATGGAACTTATTCTTTATTTTATTGATCATCATTTATTCATTCATTATTACATCATTCTATTTGACTATTTATATTGTGACCAATTGAATCATTTATGCATTTGTCTTAGTTTACTCTTTTTTTTTCGTTTTTTTTTTTAATAATAAAAATACCAGTAACCTCATTGTATTGTTTTATCAGAATTATTAATACTACTACTAACAATTATGTATTAGTAATATCTATCTAACTATCTATTTCGTTTCTTTTTTTTTAACTAATTACAATATGATTACAGCATAGTTTATAGTTTGTTTACAAATTTATATTGTTGATTTCAAACTACATTATACTGATACTATTCGATTTTTCTAAACTAGAAACAAACAAATAGAGTGGGTTTCGAACCTTGAACTTACTGGCCAAATGTGAAAAGTTATGAACAATTAACAAATTGTTTTATATGGGCCACATCAACCGATAAGTATATGTACTGTTCACAAGTATCTTATCGTTGCTTTTGTGTAAATGTTTAGCTAGTATTATAGTGAACGAGACCACTAGTATGGACTAATCGAATATATTTGAATACAGAATGTTTTAGTAAAATCTTAGAACAATATAATAAATAATTTACTTGAAATTATCAACCAATCGTCTTCAACTTTATTGTTCTTTGGTTTCCACAACAATCACTCTTTGTTCGCATTCTTTTCTCTTTGATCTTTTTAACATTCTGTTACTAGGCATTTCAATTTTGATTGATGATATATACTACTTATATCTGTCAACATCGGTAGCACATACCAGTGTATCTTAAAATATGCGTATATAACAACGAAGCACCAGAAAAAGCATACCTTCGACAATATGATGTTTTAGGATAATGATTGTTTGAATTTATGATGAATCTATAAATCAATAATATATTTATAATATCCCAATGAATACTGATTGGGAGAGATGATTACATAACATATTTTATCAGATCAAACCGGGAATGCAGTTTGTCAAGGTTCCAATATACAAATTCAAGTCGTAAAAGTATATACTGATCAATGAGTTGTGTATACAGTGATTTGGTTGCCAGTTATAGCATCCTATTTATCTTTAGTCTCACTAACGTCAAGGGTAGGGCTTGCTTAAAAGGATTGTGTATGTGTCCATCCATTCAGAGAACGTAACACATGAGATGATAGAGAACATTTGTAGTTCAGGATGATAATGTCTGAGTTGTTATGACCTCTAAACTGAATGGATTAATTGTGAAGCACATTATCATTGCAACGGATACTTACTTACTTACGCCTGTTACTCCTCGTAAAGGAGCATAGACCGCTCACCAGCATTCTCCATCCAACCCTGTCCTGGGCAATCCTTTCTAGCTCCGTCCAGTTGTTATTCATCCTTTTCATATCTGCTTCTATTATCCGACGTAATGTGTTCTTAGGCCTTCCTCTTTTCCACTTCCCTTCAGGATTCCAAGTCGGGGCTTGCCTCGCAACAAGTACATTTGACTACATGTCCCAGTGATCTTGTGAACGATGAAAGTTGTACAACTAATCTATCCAACTTAAAGATCACAATAACAACGTAATACAATGAGCTCAATTTGTATACCTATATGCCTACAACGTCTGATCTGCTACACCGTGTACTATCACATTTACATTTATTGCATACGTATTTGTTCATTAAACGAACGATGAATTAACCTTAACTATCTACATTGAAGAATCTATTCAAAACATACACTTTGAATATTTCTAGTATGTTAAGATACAAACTTTTCTGATGAATAACTCAATAAATAATTGTCAACTACAAAGAACTTGATCAACACTATAGATAGATACAAACAAACATGATATTGATTCAAATAATCATTGATAGATATTAATTAGTAATTACAGCTCTGTAAAAGATGAGTTATGATTCAGATATTTCAACGGTAATGTCTCAGTTTGTGAAGGTGGATAACGCGAGTCCGGATTCTACAGAGAATATCCGTTACCTTAAGACTGTAGATACATCTTACTGTCAAGTACTAACAAGCATAAAACTTAAATACATGCTGCCCTGTCGACTACAACCTTAAGTGAATTATCATATTGTTATAATAGAACGAATCTTGGAGAAGTTGTGAAGCTCATGTCTATTTACCAGATTATGATGATTTGTATGTTTATTGTATAATTAGTAAATAACTTTATTGTTAGATTTCTATGTTCCACTTATTGTAAACTTATGATAGACTTAATAACTTTTAAATACTTAACTATTCTTTAATGGTATGTTGTTTACTTGCCTTCTAATACTAGTTATGGTTAATTGTATTTCATATTTGATACCGTTTGTGTGTGTGTGGTCTGGTATTATTTTCAATATATCATTATATGATTAAATGAGTTACAATGAACAATTAATCTCCTTGCTAATTATCATCTTTTAATTGATTATTCGATTAAAAAGAGGTTCAGGAATCAATAAACATTAAAGTATTGATTATTTGCGTTATCTTCTATTTTATGATACAATGTAATCTGTTTGGCGGCTAGTGTATATAAACGCAGTATATTTGTGAAATATAAGATTCATATCACACAGGTTGAAATTGATGTGTTCTGCACTCAACCGACAACCAGGAAGCAAGACCGATAAAATCTCTAGACTATTCATAAATGGTTTTATGCATCATTGACCTAGTCGATAATTGGCAGTATCATTACATTAAATATGAATAAGACACATGGCACAAGTTATAACAATTTTTCGTGAATTAGATCTCTAATCCGACTGGTACTACGTGAAATAATGATCGAAAAGGAAAGAAACAATCTGCACTATTGTGCAATACATGTCTTCTATTGATGAATATGCATGTGTTGTGTATCGTTGAGATGAATAGTAAAGATTGAAATAAAAGTACATGGTCATTTTATTCTTATTATGAAATTGGTAAACTATTTGAAATAAACAAAAAGTTCAAATCACATATGATGATGATGATGATGGCAACAACACCAAATTTATTTTATCTAATAGAAACAGATCAGCATTACAAAATACAACACAAGAAACATAATGCCATTTATAGACCATTCATTCATTCATTCAACAAAACAATAAAATTAATATCAGAAGAGGAAATATGAGTAGAAAACATATTTATTATTATTATTTACTCTATCATCTATCATGTGTGGGGATGTGTGTGTGTGCGCACTTGTTGCATGATCCCTCTTTGTCTCCAACTTTCCATCAACTACACACAAACGCGCACACACGTGTACAACATAGGCAGTTTACTCACTACTCAAAGGGAAACATTTTATTTAGCAAAAACAAAAAGAAACAAACGAAACAAAACAAAAAGGAAATTCTTTCTCTCTCTCTTCATCTGTCTCACCATTCAAATAGATACTCCACTGATTTTTGTAAATATATAACAATAATGTGAATAGATGATGTGCGTTCATACAGCGCCAACTCCCTCCCTACCCTCTTCAACTAATGAATAAACAATGAAGACTGAATTGACCTTATCATGATAATCATAGTAGTCACTTTAAAAAAATAAAAACTATCAAGATTGATTGATTGATTGTAAAAGCAAGGGGGGGGAATTTTTTAAGGAAACATACGAATAGCATCATTAGTGATTGAATAGTGTTAATCATAATTGTCATGTATGTCAAATGGAGATGGGCAAGAATTGAAAGGCAACAATTAAATCAGATCAATTATTATTATTAGTAGTAGTAGTATATGTTTAATGTAAAATAAGAGCTAATAAGAAATGAACAAGAGGTAACTATGCATTAAAAAAAACATTTACAATGACCTCCTCTCTTAATGATTATCGTTGTTAACACCCCTACATTGCCCCCCATCCCACCCTATAGAATACAACTGGGATATATAAATGTGTGTTTTCTTCTTTTTTTTAAAAAAAAAATGGATAAATGGAAAATTGTTTTTTACTATATAAGAATTAAAAAAAAGGGAAAAAAAAACAAAATAGGAGAGAAAAAAAAATAGAAACTATAATTTAATATTATTATTAGTAATAATAATATACCCTGTTTAACCCATGGAAAAAAAGCATTATTGATTGGGATGGGCACGCGCGAGTATGTATGATTGACTGAAGTGTACTGCATATACACGTACACGTACACACACACTCACACATATACATACATACATAAAACTTAAAAACAACCAAAATAATGATGATGATGATAAGAAGGCACAAATGACCACAATCACTTCATTATTATTAAGAACAAATTGAATATAATAAAAATTGATAATAACCGGATTTTGAGAATATTAAAGAAGATAGTAACGTCGTATATGGATAATGTGGAAATGATCGAATAGAAAAAATTGTAATACAATAGATTGAGGCGCTTATTTTTACATTTGAATAATGTAATGATTTATGTAATGCTGTATGAAGAAGGGAAAAAGAAACAGAATAGTTAAAAGATACAACTAGATGGTTATATGTCACATCACTCTTCAACATCAATCAGAAAGAATAAACAAATTTCATAATTATTATACTTTTAGAAAAAAAAATCCAATGAAATAAATGATTATTGTATACTTTCTAACAAGTAACATCTTCTATTTTTCAACTATTAATCAATTCGTTCAACTTTGGCGACAATTTTACCTTCCCATAAAGGTAGAATAGTATCATCATTTGTGATCTCTTGATGGACTACACCGGAATCGAATTCATCAGATGCTTTCTTGAAAAAGTATCTGTTTTATTTTTTTAAAAAAAAAAGAAAAATCAAAAATAAACTTTGATGTGAATACGGGTAGACAATGAGAAGGATGAATAAACACTTTAACAGTTATTTATCATATGCCTTCAAATACCCGGATACCGCCTAGAGTGTGAAGAGTCAGCTCTCAGATAGTCACGAGCATACAACCACAGCCTCATGACTGACTACCCTATACCTGACACATATCCATAGCATGATAAAGTGATATTATTGTCATAGAAGATTTTACATTTTTTTTTATGTAAGCCAACAAAAATGATAGAAAACGAAACAAACCCTCTATCACATTGATTACAATGGTGTGAATAATAACTTCCCGCTATATTTTGGTTGGTTTCCAGGTTCAAGGTCAAAATCACGAACGAGTACAGAGTTTATTCTTATTAGAAAATGACCATTAAAGTGAGACAATAAAATTACTTGACATTACTTTGAATCGTTTATAATGAAGTGTTTACAAGTGATTAATCACTGAGTAGTATGACCAGTGTCATGTTTTACTATGTTCAAGGTATTATGATATTACCTTGGATCGGTGAACGGAAACGAAAATAAGCAAAGCAAAAACAGAATGAAACTAAACTAGTCCTCTGTGCTATGGCCCTACTAAATAGAAGAAGAAGACTAAATTCAGACGTAAAAATATACGGTTCAAAAAGCAGCCCGGAAGGTGGAACAACAAGCACTGAACTCATATGTAATATATACAATACAAAAATGTCTTTGAAAAGTGTCATAAAATAGCGTGTTAAAATCGAAAACGAATTAATGGAGTTTAAGTTCTTTCCCGGAGAGAAATACAAGCTGAAGGTAAATGATGGACGCTTTCGGTGCGAAAAGGAGAAATTCGAACTTCCACGATTACATTACAAGAATAGGAAGTTTACCAAGTGATTTCTGAGGGTCTAGCATCTCCAACATGTTTATCTACTCCTTTATTATTGAGTGGATTTAATTGATTAAGTTGTGGTATGATCGCATAAGTCCAAGTGATTCGGCATTACCTACACAACTACCTGTGTTGACATCTCGGGTGATTCGAGGTAGTTGACTGGGAACTCTACTAAACCTAAAATTTCCAGCTAGATGGGATTTGTCACCAAGGTGTACCTGTAATCTTGATGAAACTGATGCACCTTGTACAAAATAGTATCGAATACAGGGATGAAAGTTTTCTCTCACTTAACTGTAACCATGTAACATATAAAGAATCGAGTTAGAATAACATCAATATATATACACGATATCACTTACCGGAATAAGCCTTTTTTCTTGGGAATTAATTGTTTAAATTGACCAAGTGTAATCTCTGATGATGGCCATAAACTTCTATAGGGTACCGGATCATCACCCATATAATAGCCTATAACAAGTGAATTGGACGAGGTGCATACACCTACACCGGAACTTCCCGGTGTGGAATTCGACGTCCCAGAAACAGCTGATGTTGATGAAGAGTGAGTTGACTGAGATGTGGTGTTAGTTGTAACAGAACCTTGATGATGATGATCATTAGTACTACTAGTTGTAGTAGAAGCTGTAGTCGTTGTAGTGGTATTAGTAGTAGGTACCACTACTACTACTACTACCAATATTAACTGGACTATTTTCTGTTCGATCTGTATCATGTATAGATATTGCAGCATTAGTGGTATTAATCGAATCGACTAAATGCTCTGTATAATGTGTATGTAATTGAATATCTGATGTCTTTTGAGAATATTTCGATTGAGAAAATGATGCGAACCATGGTGGGACGATTACTGGTAATGATTTTGTAGTTGATGGATCGATTATACTGCAAGAACAAAACAAAAGAGATAAACATGAATTGCGACACTTTATTTGTAAACACTGAAAAAGAATTTTGATTTAAATAAGTCGGAGAAGCGATCGATAAATCTTGAATCTAAATTTCTTGATTTATTGTTAAATGGATGGCACTAAAAGTCGACAGGGTACTGTGGACATCAGTTTCGTGCTAGTCGGTATTCGTCAAGATGACCTCTCTGCAATTCTGAGGAAATCGACTCTCTTTTTGAGATCAAAAGCCACATCGTTTGAATATCTCAATGATAAAATCTTAAACTGTGAAACTAGGTAACCGGGACTCAAATATTAAGTGTATAGAATGCTTTTATTCTCAATAAACCCCATTAAATTATTTTGTATGTTGTCAATTATGTCACGACTGTTGATATGTAAAATACAATATTTATAACTGAAGAACATCTGGAACTCAAAACAACTGTCAACCAACATCAAGGTCAAAATTTTCAGTACAAATGTCGGAACAGTTCTACTGTATGGGGCGAAAACCTGAAGAACTACGAAAGCCATCATCTAAAAGATACAAGTGCTTATTAACAACTGTCTACGCAAAATACTTCGGATCTGTTGGTCAGATACTATCAGCAACAACCTATTGTGAGAGAGAACAAACCAGATCCCAACAGAGGGAGCACTGGAAGTGGATAGGACACACATTGAGGAAAGCACCCAACAGTGTCACGAGGCAATCCCACACTTGGAATCCTCAGGGTCAAGGGGAGGAGAGGAAGACCAAAGAACATATTATGCCGAGAAATAGAGACCGACATGAGAAAAATGAACTGGAAAGGATGTCCCAGAACAGAGTGGGGTTGGAGAATGCTGGTCGGTGGCCTATGCTCCATTAGGAGTAACAGGCATAAGTAATTATAAGTAAAGTAAAAAATAAAGCAACTCATGTAGATACCAAGTAAATACTTTTACTTATATTCAAATATGATTATTTATATTTCACAGTCTATGAGTTTGTCATTTGAAAAATATATGGGTTCGAATATATAAACTAACCAAAAGTTAAAAGTCTATTGTAATTTAATCACAAAAAAAAAAGAAAAGAAAAGTGAATCGATAGCTTAGTGATTAAAGTGTTTAATATTGAACCAATAAATGAAAGATTCGAATCAGGGTCTCATTTACTCTCATTCATGTCTCTAAGTAGTTAGATGAGCTGTTTTACAATTATACATGTAACTCGAATTTGAATATTATGTAATATGTACTTTGTTTTGTTTAGCTTTCTGTCAATAATTTCACATACATACATACACACACGCATACATACACACATACATACATACCTATGATAGATGTACACTATTGTTTTTTTTTAGAATAAAGAAATAGCATAGAGAGAAAAACGAAACAATCATAGTGATTCATTATTTCTCTTTGTATTTTTAACTAGGGCCCATTTTTCAGATTTTTCTTTTTAATGTTCAAAATGGACAATGAAAAACAATCAAGTAACTAACAACTAACCAACTATAGTTTTCTCATTATTATAACAACCACAATTCATTAAAAGAAAAATCATGATACTATTTAGATTATACACATATATACAAATAGATATCAAATATTCAATCAGAACCAACTATTGTCTCATTTCATTGACCATCTCTCACTTTCTCTTTCATTATCTCTAACCTGAATATAACCTCGATTTATTAATAGACAATGAAATAAATCATAAAGAGTAACAGAATATGTACACGTATGGTCAGTATGCTCTTTACAACCAATGAATTAGAGAGGGATAAAAAGAGAGATAATATACATATATGAATGCAATGCAATGCAATGAACTAACAACACATAATGAATAATACTACTTAGTTATTCCTCTTATAAATAGAACATAACTAATCAATCAAACAGGACAACGACAATGACAAGCAACAAGTATAGAGAGAGGGACAGAGAGAGACTAGAATAAATAACTTCACAAAAGTACTACTACTACTACTACTAATATCCCAATTATCATTAAAGAATCATTATCTTAACGAGAAACAAGAGAAACTCTATCAGTATTGTCACCATCAACGATACACAGGAAGAATAATGACAACTCATAAATTCCTTTATATTTGCATATGTATATATATATATATACACGAACACACACGAACGATTCTATGTGTGTATAGAACATATATCCATACATGAATACATCTTGATAAAATTAGGATAGTTTATTTCTAAAAGAAACTATTATAAAGTTAAAAAGAAAAAGTGAGTATTTTAATTGTTGAATTGATGAATCAATTGAAGTTCGATTATCATGGAAAATCTGAAAGCACTGGATGGTCATTTCGTCTTATTATTGTGAGATTCCTCAGCAGTGTATATCCACGATCCCGCTTCGTTGAGATTCGAACCCAGGACCTATTTATCAATCTCAGTGAATATATCAACGGAAGTTTCAATGTTCCATACAATATTATTATCAAATAATTTAGTTCTACAATTACTAATATCAATGCTAACAACGTATAACCACGAGTATATATCAACATCTAACAATAATAATAATAATATATTGACTGTTAATGGGTCGACTGTTCGATAGTACACAATAGGATTAAAATAAGAGAGAATAGACAAATCACGAACTGATCATAACATGAAATCAATCAATGATCAGTAATGTAGACCATGGATACAAAAATACATCTCTTCAAGTTGACACATCACTATATTGGTAATAAATACATGAAATAATAAATATGAATAACTAAAGTAGTGTAAACAGTAGTAATGTAAGTAGTGATAGTAAAGATGTTAACAAACAGAGAATAGGCTTCAAGAACAGTGAATTCACTTTATTTATTTATTTGAACACATAAATATTGGTACAAACGGGCACCGAATATATATATGCGCCACACAAGTCACTTGATTTATACATGGACTATGATACTGCCCGGGTGCCCAAACTGAAACAGCTGGTTTTCTTAGAGAGCCACATCCAGAGCCTCCAACCTAAAGGTTTAATTCACAAGGCAGTGGAGCAATCTAAGAAAATGCAACCCCATGGTAGCCGATTACCAACAATCGGTTCATACGCCATTTGTTCACTCAGGATCCTGGAGCCCATGTACACGATTGGTTTGAAATCAGGGTTCCGCAACTCCCCTAGGTGAACTATGCGTGTCCACCAACCAGATAAAAGCGCCGGACATTCGCTTTTTGTCCTATGAATTTCGTAAACAAAGGCAGTGAGTAGGACTTCCCTGACAGTGGTTTTTTATTGACGGTAATTACTTCAGTGTTGTTTTCTTTACGCTTTTTATATTTGTCAATAAACTTTTGTGGGTAAAAGTTGTCTCGTAGGCATTTTTCCACGTTTATCAATTCTTCTTCCAGTTTGTCAGTAGTACATACCCTTTCTGCCCCACAAAATAGTGTTTTAACTAATGCCTTCTTGTAACTGAGTGGACAAAAACTATTGAAATTCAGGTAAAGGCCATTTCAAGTACTTTTTCGATAAAGCGAACGTCGGACTGTTTGGTCTTTCCTACGTTTTATAGCAACATCAAGAAAGTGGAACATGTTATTCTGTTCGTGTTCCATAGTAAATTGTATGTTAGTTTGAGTGTTATTGAAGAGTTTTAGCAGGCGTATTGCATGCTGCTTATTGTTACAGACAATAAACGTGTCATCAACATATCTGGAATATTCCGTCGTTTCGCTAATCGCCTGTTTAAGCACCATGTTTTCAAGATACCCATAAAAATATCTGCCAGAATTGGATCTAGTGGACTTCCCATTCCTACGCCGTCGATTTGACGATATATGGTGTTATTAACTGGAATTGAACGTCTGTTGTTCATATTAATAGTAGTTTTTTGGATTCCCTGGCTGGTAAAGGTAGGAGATCATAATTCTGACAAATTATATCAATAGTTTCAAGAAGTGGTATATTGGTGAACAAGGATGTTTATGTCTTTAAAAGGAGATGGTTATTAATCTTTCCTTGCCTTGGTGACTAATATTCCTTCACTGTATCTAAATATATCTTTTTCTTTAAACCCTTTCTTGCATTTATCACACCATTGAGTTTTATTCCAACTATCTTATTTTATCAACTGAACTCTACTCATTTTATTCCTATCAATGTTTACTTGTTTCTAGCCCATTGAACTGTTGTCACAATGTTCTTTCATCACATAAGGTATATATTTACAATATTCAGTGTATTTACACCCTTGCTATACTATACGAATATGTCTTCAATATAACTTCCAACTAAACCCTCTCATGTACGTCATTGAAATCCATTATGTAATTAGGATTTCTAAATATCACAGGTTGTAAACAGCTGATGAGAACCGAACGAAATAAAAATGAATTCATGCTATTCTGCTAGAATCTTTCAGTTCTTGCTCTTTTCAAAATGATAAAGAGAATTATGTATATGAAAATTAAATTCTCTTTCAGGATAATAATAATAAGGAAAAAGAAGAAGAAGAAGAAGAAGAAGAAGAAGAAATATCTATATAAAGCTTGTTAAAACAATTAAAACTTAACTATATTACTAACATAAATAAACGGTTAAAGTATTAGCCATTTGGATGAAGAAATTGGAGCTATACGTGCAGAAGAAATATCTTCAACCAATCTTCCTCTACTGGCTAACATCAAAGTCAATTAATCAATAATAATCTTAGTATATACTGGAGTTCTAGTAAGAAGCAGTGAACAGTGGAGTTCAACCGGGTCAGTTGTGAGATAGTAACTCATTGATGACAATGGTGGATTAATTGAAGTTAGACATTAACACCGTTAGATGCCGGTTCAGTGGTTAAGTGCTCGCGTGCGAGACCAGTAGGTCTTGGGTTCGATCCCCGAGAGGATGTGTACTGCTGTGGAGTCCCACAACAGGACGAAATAGCCATCCAGTGCTTCCAGATTTTCCATGGTGGTCTAGCTTCAATTGACTCATGATCTCAACTATTGAAGTAATCTTAGCTATTGAATGACCGTATTAGACTATTGTACTTACGACCTTTCACAGTCAATTGTAATTGTCTCTGTTATCTTTAATCACAAATCTTTGCATTAATATTATTACTATTGGTGAAAAAATCATTATGAATCTCCCCAATACATGAGTTATTCACTTCGCATTCATCTCTCCTTGCTAATTTTTCACACAATATAGCCTTCTCACCCTATTTGACTCATATTTATTCGGATCATTTTCACTTTATATATATGCAGATTCAAGTTAACATTCTATATGAATCATATCAATATGAATAATTTTATTTGGCCCTTTATACAGCACGCTGGTAGATGTTCACTCATTTGTTGGTCAAGTTGCCTGGTAGTACGCCCGATATAGCTATCTCTACAGGAGCAGCGGAATTTGTAAATGCACATTGAGGAGGCCGACTCAGGTAGACATCGCCGGTCGACAAGAGAAAGGCAACGCAAGATTGGCTGCTTAGAATGTCATGGTGATTAGTTTCGTTAACCTATATTTCAGAGTATCACTGGTCACATCCCCGTTGAATTGTAGTTTCATGTATAAAAGTTTCTGACTTCTGCAGTTTCACATCTATCCGTACAAGAGAAATTTGGTTAGATGTCTCACTAGCAGAGCTAAAAAGATCTGCACAGTAGACACTTTAAGTCAAGAGCTTGAATTCATCAACAATTCACTGACCAAGATCGGCTACCCTAGTGCCTTCAATCTGATCATCATTTGGATTATTAATATGGATATATTGAATTGTAGAATCTGAAAAGAATGTATTCTTCGTCTATAGATTAGTCTTTTGAAGATGATGAAAAGATCATTAAATGATTCATAAAAATGTGTACACTACTTACTTACCTGGAAGATTTATTATATGAATTTATAGAATTATTATTAGGCATAAGTTGTGTATTTTCATCATTAATCCAATTATTTTCAACTATAGAATAAGAAGATGATTTATGATTATGTGTTTGTTGTGATTTTGTTAGATCATTATTAGTTGGATGTGACCAATTGATATCACCGATAACAACATTATTATCACTAATATATGATCTATTATAATTGAAAGAAGTAGATGGACAATATGATTCATGATCATAATTATTGATAATTGGAGATATAAATGAACGTTCATTTATATCTAATGAAATATTTCGTTGAGATGAGTTATCATCTAGTGTGGTAGTATCATGAGGCCTAGTTGAATGTATACCAAGATCTATACCAATTCCACTATGATCAATATCATTAGTAACGTTGTTATCACCATCATCATCGACATCACGAAGATGACCACCTCCTCTACTTCCATTGCCACTCCCTTCTCCTCCTCCTCCTCCACTACTTGGAGTACGATCAGCTGATGCAGCCCATATTCTTGAACAATGATCTTCAAGAATAGCCTAAAATTATATTCCAAAAAACAAATAATTATCATTATAGTAATAAAAAATGTTGACTTATAAATTCATAATACTTTTTTATAATAGAAAATGATCAATCATGGATCTTTGTTGAAGTTGACTGGCAGTAGCCCCTGGAGGAACTCCAGGAGTTGAAGTTGACAGAACAACAATTAAATCAATATGAGTACACAATAGAGAGAAAAATAAACAAAAAAACTTTCCCATTTGGAATGTAAATAATAGATAAAATGAATATATAATCTATCTCACAACATATTGACATTGATTATCATAATATAGAAGATTATAACATAAATACGTGTTTCGGTGATTATAGTTGTTACACTTCAAATCCTGACATAATAAAACAGAAGAATTTAGATTTGTTGAAGTAATTTGGTAAAGATATAAGTTGACTTTGAAAAACAACAATGACAATGTGTCCTGGTACGGCTGAGGGTGGAGAGAGTCAACTCTCCCTCTCTCTCTCTCTCGAAATACTGCCACATGCCCAAGCTTATACAGTCACTGTCAGGAAAGTCCTACTTACTACCTTTGTTTACGAAATGGTTTCCAGGATCCTTAGGGAACAAATGGTGTATGAACCAATTGTTGGTCATCGGCTACCATAGGACTTCATCTCCAAATATTGTTCCACTGCCTTATGGGTTAGATCTTTAGGTCGAAGACTCTGGTGTGGCTCTCTAAGAAAACCAGCTGTGTTGATTTGGGCACCCGGGCAGTATTATAGTCCATGTATAAATCAAGTGACTTGTGTGGCGTATATCTATTCGGTGCCCCTTTGTACCGATATTTATATGTTCAAATAAATAATTTCTCTTTAAAGACAGTAGAAAACTTTGTTTATTTGAAATTTCTACAGACAAAACCAACCTTTGATGAAAATATTCTTCAGATGTATCATACTAGAACTTTGAAGAGAAAACAAAAAGCGAGAAGTAAGACAAGAAATTTTACTCTCAAAATTAGTTTAGACACAGAAAACTAAGATATTTATAGAAGAATACGTAGCCTTGATATTGTAGGAGACTCCAAAAACATGCTAACTTCGGTGAAAAAAAAAGGGGATCAGTAATTACCTATGACACAGTTCATTATTTTTTCTAGAGCACTGTAGAAAACTCTTGAAATCTTTTTATAGGTTTGAAAGACTAAACTATTAAATTCTTGGAAGCTGTTGTCAAGGCAACCTGAAGTTGTTTGATTTCACTACTTCTTAGTCCTTTTCCATAAAGATAACTATTCATAATAACACCTGAATTGTTGCATGTTAGTTGGTATTTTATTGAGTTTCTCAGTAATGTACTCTTGTAATGTACTTTTAAAATGGCCATGTGAATCAATACAAATACAAATATTTTGTTTACTTGGTATTGTTGGTTTGAATCTTTCCCATTGATATTTAAGGCTGTAACTGATCAGTCTCTTATTGACATATATGCATCCTGTGCGGATTGCCTCGATATAGCCTCAATTTACAAGTATTATATGTAAAGATGGATAGTGGCTAGCAGTGGAATCCAGAACGCATGACACTTCGTACTATTTGGGATTCGTCAGTTGGATGTACTTGCATCTTAGAGTTGATCTTGACTCTGAGACTTGAACTCAGTATATATCGAGGCAATACACACAGGATGCACATATGCCAACATGAGACTGATCAATTGCAGTCCCAAAAAGCAATTGGAAGATTCAAATAAACAACATCAAGTGAATGTAAACTTCACTCCATTGCACAAGCAAGTGGCTAACATGACTCAGTAGCTAAGTGGATAACGCGATGACATTTGAAGCGAACAGTACTCAGTTAAGTTCTGGAGTGAACATCAACTCTGTGATGCAGGTACATCTAGCTGACGAATCCCAAATAGAACGAAACACGCGTCCTGGATTCCACTGCCAGCCACTATTCATTTTCGCATACAAATCTTTTGTTTTTTTTTTCTTTTTTTATCCAGGACAAATCTCTCTTTCACTTTCATGCATACATTAAATTATTGTGATTTATGTGATATATTTACTGAGCAGAATTGTGCTAACTACCTGTGAATTAACTATATTTGGCATATCTCTTTCTCCGTCACTCTCACTAATTAAATAAAACCACCCAGAAATACAACTTAATCACTTGATACCCTTTTAAGGTATGGAATGTTTTTTTTTTATTTTTCAAGTGAAAAATTTCTCGAATATTTTACCATTTCTGTTATATTATTATTCAATACCATACGATTGATAACAGTAAAGAAGTCTCAATACAAAATAAGTAATATATCAATAAGATTTCTATTTTATAAGCATATATAAGCAAATGACAGTCTTGTTTCGTGAAGACGCTGATAAAATGCAGTGTTTTGGTAACACTGAGTAACAATGCCAGAATATCTGAGATGCATTTCTCCTCTCTAAATGCAAGTTGTTGATTCAGAACTGGTCTGCGTTAACAACTGAGCTAAGGATAGGGAGTAAAGTAGTCGAACGCATCGATAACTTCACTTATCTTGGAAGTCTGATCAGCCCTAATAGGTTGGTGTCTGACGAAATCTCTGCATGGATTTAAAAAGCTCGTTTGGCTTTTGTCAACTTACGTCACCTATGGCGAACGCGAGATATCCGTCTATCAATTAAGGGATGAGTATACTGCACAGCAATTCGTTCTGTTCCACTTTACGGCTGAGAAATATGGCCATTAAGAGTAGAAGACACTCGTAAGCTATTAGTATTTGACCACAGATGCCTTAGAAATATTGCTTGCATTTGCTGGGATAACCGGGTAAGTAATAGTGTGGTTAGACACAGGGTATTAGGGAATGATGGTAAATCAGTTGATGAGGTTATGAATTCTCATCGACTGAGATGGTTGGGCCACGTGTTACGTATACCTGAACACCGATTACCACGACGTGTAATGCTAACCGGTGTTGGGTATGGTTGGAAGAAAGTTAGGGGCGTGGCATCAGTCCTTGAAGTCACTAAGGAAGTGAGAGTGAGCACGGAGTTAATTGGCTAACCGAATCAAGAAATACCTATATACACAAGTTTATATATGTATATCTGTCCCATAGGAAATTAAACCTTTCGGTGGGTTATGCCCTATCACTTGCAAAATAAAGCCAGTTCTTGGCCAATTATATGGATCTATCATTTCAGCGATTTGTAATTGGACGACTGCAACCCTCATGACAACGCTTTTCATTGCCAGGCAAATTTCATGTAAGAATTCTATAGTAATTACTGCTCATTTCTCGAATTAACAAAGGAGATGGAAGATATACGAACCAACGTAGTGGCAATTCTTGAGTTTCGCAAGAAAAAAACATGTGTGATATGTACAGATATGCAGTTGATAGGCAGAACTACTCAATAAAAACAATTGTAAAACGGGGAAACTTGTAGGAAAACATACACATATGATGAAGGTTTGAACTAAAAGTTTGAACAGACAGTCGTTTATAGTGACTATATAAGTCAATCTGTCATTTTAGCAAAATGTTCATCATTGAAAGGTGAACATCAAGATGATGAGTCTATATCTTCTACTCTCTAATATAATTGATTAGATTGTGAAATTATGTTGAAGTACTAGTGTTTGTCATTTTTACAATTCCTAACTGAATTATAAAATTGACATGCTTCATTTGAACTATTTAGAAAATGATCTGTTATCCGAAAATTTTTGCATAGATTTGGAGTATGCAAACAGTTATATCTTTAAGTGATAACACTAATAAAACATAGTCTTCAGTACAATTCTTTTGAACTACCAAAATTTTAAGGACGAAGAGACTAGTCATTTTTGACTGCTATAATGTTTCACCTAGTTTATTTTTACCAAATGAATTTGATGGAGTTTTGTTCTCTGAGGTGGATGGTTTAGTCGTGGAGTTTTCATCGTTCTTTTGAACGACATCATCAGCACAAACTTCAGATAGAAGTGAAGTGTTCGAATTTCTCTATATGTGGTTTACAAATTGTCCTGTACAGGACGACCAAACCATCCAGCTCAGAGAATAAAACTCCATCAAAATCATCCATCTGAGCTACAACTCTTCTCCACCATCATAACAAATGATATTCGAGCTGTCTCTCTCTCTCCTGTCATTGTGTAATTTAATTTGTTTAATATTCATTAAAGGGATTTTGCTAAGTGTTGTGAGGTATAATTACCGTTACTTATGTTATCAGGTGACTCGTAAATTAGGGCGATAATAATAAGTAGTTGGCATTCTTCTATTATCCTAATTAGAAACTTGGAAAAGTAAGAATTTCCATGGTTTGTCGATTGTGTGTAAAAATACAATAGTAGATAGTTAATGCCGTAAAAAGATATAACAATTTGCATGAATCTTTTACTTAACAGTAAGGAGCGTGAAAGATAATCGAGACTTAAAAAGCTACATTTATACACAGTATATTGTAATGTAGACAATAGATCTGATACAATGGGAGCAATCAGACATCAACTGATCGATAATAGCACACTATCGGACAAGGCTTGGCTTTTTTTATCTAAGGTGTAAGGATACGCGATATCAGCTGAACATGTAGCTCAAATTTCCAAAAGATATATGTACATATATACCAATGAGTATACGGATAACCCTGGATTCAGTTTATCCAATAAACGTCCTTCACACTTAAGTAGCTGGTTTGAGCATGTGTACAGCATATTAGCGTATCAATACCAGAAACGTAAACATAATAATAATGAAGTTGTAAATAATTCCTCATTTAATTATCATTACTATGCATTTTCATAAGTTTTCTTCCATAATTCTTCAAATCTTTATTACTGAATTACATAACCCGTGAGAAATAGAAGCATTAGACAGTTATTTCATTCAGCATGATACTTCAACGGTGAGTACTCACAACATCACAACAGATCAAATCGAAGACCTTCAAGTCTCGCAAAATATGCTTAACTTTTGGATTACTAACCTGATAATCCAATGGTATACATCTCTAATTTCAATCAATTCACAACATTACACGATCATTATCCATTCTGATTAACAGATAACTGTTTCATATCTGATAGGGTTAAAGATCATTGGTTACGATCAGTCACTAGAACTTAATTAATTACTTCTAGAAATCAGTCACTATTAAGTAAATGATTGTTACTTTATTTCTGATGGACAATCATTACTACTACTACAACAGTATAACAACATCAGATATGCTTCACTTTATCAGTGTCTGGATGTTGTTTTTTTTTTCATATATAACTAAAACCTAATCGATATTTCGACAAAATAGCTCAGTATTACTTCATTTAATCTTTAAGTTTGTAAATATTAACTCGTGTTAATGAGATAAATCACTTATGTAGTTAGTTGATTTACTTTCAAACAACATACAGAACATTTTGAAAGGAATAATTAGCATATTTACATTCATTAAATTACATAAGATGTCTTTTATCAAACAGATATGAATGTAAACTATACCAAATAAATATTTGTATATAATAACTGATTGAAATGCATTATAACAAACTAATGAAGCATAACAATCTCAGTGGTTATGGGACATGAAAGGATCGTATTCTGAAATAATAATCGTTGAATATTCTTCTTGACTGTTTACTCACATTCATCATTTCATTGGTACGATATCTGACAATTTAAGCGGGTTAATTGATAATTGAACTAGATTATATAACTAGTGTCTTGTAATGAAGGTTCAATTACACAGACCCCAATACAATTTAAGCATATCTGTTTTCTTTTCTCGTCATATCGTAAAAACCATGAGAATTATTATCAATTTCAATGGTTGAGATCATGAGTGAATTTGAAGCTAGACCACCATGGAAAGTCTGGAAGCACTGGACGACCGTTTCGTCCTATTGTGGGACTCCTCAACAGTGCGCATACACGACCTCGCCTCCCAAGATTCGAATCCAGGACCTATCGCAATCATTCTCTGATTATAATTATTATCAAGTTCAATAAAAAAAGATTTTCTCTCACCCTTAAAACTAATATGGTAGTTTTTCTATGCTTCTTCTATTAATCTACTTTAAACATCTAGAAGTAAATAGAATTCCATCAGAAAACATACATAATGTTTATAGTTTACCCTTAAAAACTTCTTTTTTTTTGATTTTGAAAGAAAACAAAAACTTACAAAATACATCTTCTTGAATTGAAATTCTCTAAAGAGATAAACCGAAATAAGAATGAATTTTTTTCACAACCTAATTGATAAATATAAACGAACATGTGTTATGATGTATACCTGAACCCAAGCACCGTCTAACACGATGGATGATGTTTGATGTAGAGGAACGCAATGGCCAAACACTAAGATGTCATATTAATTCATTGACAATTGGATTGAACTATCTTAATCAGTGTAGACTACTTACTTGATTGAGGTCCATATGACTATCATAACCAATGATTAGAGAATTTGAGCAATATGGCTCAGAATTATTCGTAATGATGCAAGTGTATTCATCACTCCTTGTATTTGTTTACAATTTTGAGTCTTGAAATTTCCTTATACTTAGTTATTTTTCTTCTTTAGCTACATTCAATCCTTTGAAATCATTATTTTTAATATTATTACTATCAATATTGTTATTACTTATAATAATTTGTCCTGAAATAACATGATCTCGGTGTAATAATGCGGTACATTATTTTGAACCAGTAAGCAGATGTGTCAGGTTCTACATTGTATATGACTAACTGGAACGAATAGTTAAAAGGAATCATTTGTTTCTTAGACTGGAAAAAGGTAGAGAGAAAGGGGAAAAAATTCAACTACTATAGTAGTTGATAATTAATCAATAGGACGAAACGACCATTCAGTTGCTTCCAGGTTTTCCATAGTGGTCTAGCTTCAATTGACTCATGATCTCAACAATTGAAATTGCTAAAAATCTCCACAAAATCCCCTTCTGACAATGAAAAATAGTATAGCTATGCATTATCAATCAGTTACGATCAACATAAACCCTTTTATACAAATGTGCATTAGCCCAAGTTATTGTGTATCACATTAGCAAGATGAGATAGAATTAAAAAGATGAATAGCAAAGAAATTCAAACAACAACAATAGGAGTAGTGATAGTAAGAAACACTAAACATTAACAATGTGGTTAGAGAATATGCAATGAAAATGGCACATATGAATGACTACTGGAATTTAAAATTGGGAGAAAGATAAATAGTGAATGTATCTTCACCACTATGATCAATTCTGAGTTATGTCACTCAACATCTCAAATCACCATGGATTGTTAACACCACATCGATCTCAACCAGAAAGAGTTCGAAAATTATGAGAAATCTGATAAAGCTTCTAATTGAACGCTAGATTCGGTTTCCTAAGCTTTTCTAATAAACCCCAGGCTAAATCTGCACAGCAACCTGAACACGAGAGAAAAGTAGCGAAATATGGAAGAAACGCTTTACTCCAAGATTCATTTATATATATATATATAGAAAATCTAGGGTATTTATAATATTTTAGATGGCCATGGGTTTCCGGAAAATCCTGAAACCCTACTAAACATAGTAGCAGTATGGATAAGCATCCAATGAGAAATACATGTAACTTTTCACTTTCTAGACGTTTCTGGCAAAACTTCTATTGAACGTTGATTAAATAAGATGTTTCTCAGCGTTTTTAGATCCTTCTTTTGGCTTATTTTTCGAGGAATTTTCTGAATTTTCTCAACAGAATCTTTACAACTTTAAACAATTATCATCAGTAAATATGTCAACTAATGACATAATCTGATTTGATCATTATTCTTAGGCTATCATTCATCAATACATTAACTTAAGATGATGGAGAAGATTTGTAGCTCAGGTGGATGATTTTGATGGAGTTTTGTTCTCTGAGCTAGATGGTTTTGGTCGACCAAAGAACAAAACTCCATCAAAATACATCAACTTCATTTAAAATCAACAATTAAAAAAAGTAGAAAAAAAAAACAAAATTTTCTACAATCTATTAACTAACTAACCTGAGCATTTTCACGTGTATTTTCATGTTGAACACGAGCAGCAGCTAATAACTTATCAGCCCATGGACGTTGAAGTACTGAAGGAGTAGTAGTAATAACAGCAACAGTTGATGTATTATCATTTATTAATCGATTAGTAATAGATGATGTAATTTGATTATGAATGAAATTTGATTGAGTACTTGTTAAGTCAATAGTAGTAGTTTCATTAATATTAGTAGTATTTGTAACAATAGGACAATTAGTTGTTGTGAATGTAATAACAGTTGAAGTATTACTAATAATAGATGGTTCATCTTTATTAGACTTGTTATTATTATAATCTGTAATCATTAAATTGGTAGTTTCATTCACTTGTTCTTGACTTTCTTGAATGTTTGGACTAGTCTGTTCATTTAAAAAGAGAAAATATATACAGAAACACTATATCATTGAAACAAATTCAAAATTGGTACTTTCATAATCAATAAACCAGTCAAATAATGTATCTATAATTGTCTATATGACATAATATAAATGAAGATTAGAGTCATCATTCAAAACTTCTGGAATAAATGAAGAAATTCAACAGGAAATAAGCAAACCATAGTACCGCCAACTCGGCAACACTCAACTGACTGCATAAGAACGAGAAGGTTTAAAGAAACTCAAAATTTAAAAAAGATATTGTCAAAGTTCTAGAGGACAAAAGACACCCTATAGTCATTATGGACAAAGAAGAATATATCAGGATAACTGAGAAACTATTTGAAGACAAAAGTGAAAATGAATCAATGAACACAAATCTAATCAAAAGATTAGACAAACAAACAAGTTTGTCAAAACAGGTAAAACATGAAAAGAAGATCAATGGCAAATGAAATCCAGTGAACCAGTGTTTCCTAGATTCTACGGTAGGCCGAAACTAAACAAACCAAACATCCTACTGTGTCCAATTGTACTACTCTACGGGAACGCCAACATGTAATCTGTCGGGAGAAGTTTCAAGAATATTGAAACATTTGGTGGATTCATCCAATAACTTCAATAACTCTCCCATACAATTCTTGGATAAGAGAAAGGAGATTCAAATCAATAACGAACAACTGATGATATTCTTCAAACGTAACGGTCTTATTCACTTCAGTCGAACTAAACTTAACAAACGAAACTTTATCCCTACTTTTCATGAACGACATAAATCTCAAAAGGTACACAAAGGCAAAGTTCACTAGAACTCATCAGTTTGTGCCTAATATGTTTTCAATCCAACAATCAAATCTACGAACAAACGAAAGGAACACCAATGCGGAAGCAGTAATGCAGAGACTGAAAGCCTCGATTTTACCAGTGATCAAGTCAAAAATGTAGATTCGTTATGCGGACGAAATATTCGTCATCATCAAAAAGGATGAGCTGGAAAAAACCTGCAATTCAATCAACAACATTTTCGGTTATATAAAATTCACAATGGAAGAGTCGAAAAGCAAGCTATCATCCTTGGATGTACTGATCACCAGAACCGACACACAAAAAAAACTGGAGACTGAAGTATATCGAAAGCCAACCCACAAACACTAAATTCTCAACTACAGTAGCGGTAATCTAATATCATACAAAATCGACTGAGTAAAACTTTATTCAAAAGGGTAAGAAGACACTACAGCACACCTGGAGCACCGAAAAATGAAGAAAAATATCCAATGACAATCTTTCAAAAGAACGGCTACCCATGCAACTTCAAAAAATATCAACCCAACTCATCAACAAACAGATTGTCCTACAATATATAAAAGACAATAAGATTATTGAAGCCGTTTGAAATAGATGTAGCACATAAAACAGTAAAATCACTTCAATCAATCTTATGAAAACGAAAGAACGAAATGACGGAATAAGTAGAACTGAAAATCATCTAAAAAATAAACTGTTACAATAGAGAAAGACGTATCGGACAAAGCAGAAGTCATCTTCATCTTTGCCTACATGAACATCAATTGGTGGTCATATGCCATGATATATATTTTCACTTATATCAATGCATGTGGACAACTTTGAACGAACATTAAACTGGGAAAATGTTAAGATTTTGGATGAATGGAATAAACTAAGAATACTAGAATAATTTTAGAAGCTTGGCACTCAAGTCAATCAGCAATCAATAAACATATCGAAGTCGATGCAATATAGGACCAAGGATCAGACCAAAGAAAAATACAATCAAAATAAAGAAGTAGACAATGACGAATTAAAGATCAATAAAAACACATCAAGATTGAGGTTGATAGGATAAGCTATGAATCATATGGGAAGAAATTTTAATACTTCACTTCTACTTGGAGTTTTTTTGCTGTTGCTGATGATGTTCAGAAGAACAATGAAGGCTCCACGACCATTAAGAAAAAAACGAAACTCCAACAAAATCGAATGAATCTTGACTTCTGAATCATTAGTAATTACGATTGATTCTTGACCTTACTTAATAGGTATTCAAAATCATTCGAATTACTATCAATATATACGTTTCCCTTTGAGGTTGAAGTATCGTTTATTCTCGGCATATTCTAATTTAGTCGACAGAATTCAATTCGTACTAAGGGAATAAGCCAGACACTATATCACTCCCTACACAAACATTATCAATCAGTAGTATAGTCATTTTCTTCTTTCTTTAAAATAAGATAATGTATGAATGTAAGAAGATTGATTTCATAATCAGAGATGAAGATTTCAATTTACATCTAAATCAACTATGAATAAACTGCATTTTGTCCGTATTTTTGTAATTGAACTTAATTTATAACAATAACACCTAATCCTTTATCCGGTTTAACCATAATAATATCAGTATTATTTGTAATAACATGAAACTGTCATTCACTAAACTCCGCCTGTAGCTCTTATAGGGTTACTGCCGGTCCCAAGCCCGGGTAAAGGAGGAGGGTTGGGCATGGGGTTAGCGTCCCCATCCCGTAGAAAACTAACTCGCTAAAAAAAAACGCTTACCAGAAAAAAATAAGTAAGTCATTCACTAGGTAAGAGATTTGATTTCAAGTTAAACCTTAAACATCACGAAGTTAAAGATACCAATCCGGTTGCTTAAACCGATATAGATGGATAAGAGTTCATATCTAAGCATTGAATGTGGCTCAATAAATAATCAACCACTACTCTACTATCAAATACTTCAGAATCAAAGCGAAGAAAAAAAGCAACTACGATAAAAAACAGGAAGTAATTTTTAATGAATTCCATAAATATTTTAAACGATAACACGTATTAACTTACTTCAATCATAAGATTATCAAGACGTTCTGTAACTAATTGACTATTTAATAAACGTTGTAGTTTCTCTGATAAAATTTGTGCAAAAGCTTTTGGATCATGTTCAGCCATGCTATATGATCGACTGGTCGATGATTTATTACTTGGTTTAACTGGAACATTCAATCCGATGGGATTTCCACAGCAGGGGCGGCGGCGGCAGCACTACCAACGGTACAATAATTATTATTATGTAGTTTTGTTTTATCACTGAAAGGACGAGAACTGATACCACGTCTAGCTAGACGACGTTGATGTTTTTGCTGTTGTGATTTATTATTATTAATAATTGGATCTGTTGTTGAGTGTTGAGCAATTTTATCTCCAATCCCTTGATTATTTCCATTATTACTAGTAGTAATAGGAGCTGCACTTATTGGACAACTTGTATTGGTTGAAAAAGTCTCCAAAGGATAATTGATACGACTATCACCACCAGCACACCAATCCCAATCGGACTTCGACAAAATGGATTAGATTGTTGTAAACGACTTTGAAAAGAAGTTGGAAATGATGATGATTTAGGAGAAGTACACTGCACCATTAATTCACTAACACCACTACTATTCCCTTGTGGACCGGTAGATAGATGACGTTGATGATGGTGATGATGATGATGGGAGAGTTGATTTTGACGTTTACTATTATTACTATTATTATTGTTATTATGAGAACGTGATGATTGGAATGGGCTTGGATAACGATGATTAAGAGCACGCAAACGATTACAAGCACCGTCGCTAGAAGATATATTTTTTTGAAAAATAAAATAAAATGACAGGAACATTGAGAAGCTTATCTTAGTATAGACAATCCAGATAATATACTGAATCTCAAAAAAGTAAGAAATAGAACATCAAATATACGGGAACCTTTCAGATAAGTATCCACGTAGACGATGTTGATTACATTGATATCATGAACCAATCAATATTAGACCATTATTGAAAACCTGAAAGTATTAGACACTCATTTCATCCTAGTATGGGACTCCTCAGAGTGCGAAACGGTTGTCTGTGCTTCCAGGTTTTCAATGGTGGTCTAACAAGCTGGATAGCTAAAAGAGATTGAAATAATGTGACGACGAGGAAGATTAAGCATTGAAAGTACAGTTAAAAAAGACGAAGTGGAAAGGTATATGTGGAATAATGCTGGAACTCAAGTTCTACGAGAATATAACGACTAAATTCATTTGCATCAGTGTGAGCTATTCCGATTCATATTACCCAAAGTCTCCAACCAATGATCACATTTACCCTGCTGACTTGAACCCACGGTATATATATATTCGTATCCAAGTCCAGTTATTATCTACCATCATTATTATGATTAACACTATGACCGTCACCACAATCATGTTGTTAATTCGATCAGTAGAAGTATTTTGGTTAATCTGGTTTGCTTGTTGCAATCTCTTTCTCTCGCTCTAGTGAATATGCACACACCATAAAGTAACATTCCATTACAAACGATCAATTTCTCGAACATGTGATTGCTATTTCTATACTATTTACATTCATAAAAGCGAGATTACCTTTGATCTTACATCTTGATCCGACAATATTGTATGTGTAAGTTGATAACAGAAAGAATAGAAGTATGTATACATGTGGTATGTTGTGAAATGAAATGTAGTGTGTGTGCTCGTTTTATCACCTCTACTGTGTATATGTAGTTATCAGTCAATCAGCTATATGCAACGTAGTAGTTATGTAAGCATATAATGAAAATTCTATACACTCAATAAAGTGAGTCACAGGAATACCTTGAAAAAAACAAGGCGAAACCTTATTATATAGATCTGTTAGTATCTTCATTGCTTTTTCTCAAAAATTACTAAGATAGTGAATTAATCCAAGATGGTCCACCTCACTAATATAAATGAGGTTATATTCATTGATTCATTTAGTAAGCCAGATATAGACAATGGAACATAAGTGCATCAGTTCATGTTGCTACTCTATATGAGCACAGTAAGAAGAAATTATCAATACAAATCCCAGAGCAGTAGAAGAAGTAACAGTAACAGTGGCATTATAAAATATTACGCATAGACAATATGATTGGACTAATGGAATAGAAAAATCTAATAGAGATCTAAAATTTAAGGTAAGACAAAAAAGTAAACGTATCTGTTCGATTGTGACCGATTTTGAATCATGTCACTCAACGTCTACAAATACTGGTTACCATAATCGCATGAACCACAACAAAATGGTTTACGCACACCAGTACAAATAGGCCCAACTCTCAATGACTTCACAGTTTAATGCCATATCTTTGTTCAGTCGCTCCTAGCTTTATTCCGTTTCAGTCATATACCAGTAAGTATCGCACATCAAAGTAGGCAACTGTTTCACACACGTAATACGTGTCTCAATCACCTCAGTCTTTTAGAACGATATAAGGCATACAATAGATTGGTTTGAAACGATTTCTTATTGACAAACAGAAATCTATCAGAAGGGGGTTTTGCGGAGATTTTAGTCACTTAATAGTTGAATTAATGATTTAATTAAAGCTAGACCACCATGGAAAACCTGGAAGCACTGGACAGCCGTTCTGTTTTAGTGTGGGACTCCCCAACAGTGTGCATCTACGATCCCGACCCGAGAGATTCGAACCCAGGACCTATCGGTCTCGCGCGAGAACGCTTAACCTGTAGACCACTGAGCCGGTATCCAACGGTGTTAGATATTAACACTGTCCAGTGCTTCCAGATTTTCCATGGTGGTCTAGCTTTAATTGACTCTATGATCATTTAAGCGCAAAACTCTTCACTATTATTTAATTGATTTGAACTTCGCCACATTAAATTAAGCTTGATCAATAGCATAGTATATATACAGATTATAGTTTAAAACACGAGTAAACAACTGCTTATTTATCATTATTTTTATTTTAACACATAGATATTGGTACAAGGAGGCATCAAGTACATATGCGCCACACAAATCTCATTTGATATGTATGAGGGCTGTGATACTGCCCGGGTGCCCAAACCGAAGCAGTTAAATAACTGCTAAGTCAATTACATTAATAACTGTATTATTTCACAGATTTGGTGTACATTAAATTACGAAAAGGTATGATAAACGACAGTTTCTATTAAGCTGCAATCAAGCCTTTTCATGGGACTTTAATATTAGTAAGATAGTCTTTCCATTAAGTATGAATAACGTGCCTCGCAAATAGATTTATTTACTAAACTTTGAACTATATTGTTTAAGTTTAGTGTGGAGTAATTCAGCTACTTCAAAATGATGTAAACTAAACAGAGTTTCAAGATATATTTTATCTGTAAAAATCAACTCCCCTTAATTCAGACCTATACTGAGACTATTCCCTTTTACATGAAAACAAAACTTATCATAATTATAATAATAACAAAATATATTATGTCAAATTTTCAAACTTACTGGCTACTATCCGTATGTGAATGAGTATCATCAGTTCGTGCATCACTTGAAAGACTATGATGTTCTGAGTCACGTGCTGAAACTGGTGCATAGGAGATATGATATGGATTAGGCGGTTGACTGGGCAAATTTCCTAAACGTGGATCCATAGAAGGTGGACTGGAAACAAAAAAGAATTTAAATTTGAAGTACCGTATCATGAGAATAACCCTTTTTATTTTGATTTATCTTTATTATCAAACTATGAAATGATAAATTTTCTCCGATCTAAGTACACTATTGCGAAACGTTACAAATTGAAGCAATGTACGTACTATAATTCAATTACTAAGCACAGATTCGTGTACTGGGCTCACATTTTATGTGTATAAAGTTAGTATACCATCTGACTGTTCAAATCCAAGTAGACGAAGAGGGATCCAAACTTTAAACTTGGTGCTTGAAAGTTAAATACTCTCACCAATAAGCCACCGCTCCACACAAGATCAAATTGGTGAATTCTGAATTATAGGTCACTTAGAGATAAGTACCCGGTCCAATATTATATCAGTTAACAAATTGATCAGGTAGCACAATTCCAGACAAAGTGTGAGATTAAGTCATTGATTAGTTATGGGATGTGGTGACAGTGGTTAATACAATTTGTTTCCAACTAATAAGTCACATGTTTGAAGAAATGGCTTATATTAAGTCACGAAACGTCAGAAATACAATTTTTCTACTCAGTGGGATATAAAGAAAAATATATTTATTAAAAACCTACTTCAGTTGGACAACCGGATAACATTATCAGCCTTCATGTAAACAGTATAGCTCAATGTATAGAACATAAAACGTCTACTCGGTAAGTGAATTACATTAATTATGAAATACATTATTGGAAGCTTCACAATTACAGTAATTCCACACTGCATAACCGCGTCGGTTAAAATAGTAAAAGCCCAATCATTACACTATGGATTAGGATAGAATTCAGGGACAACATAACGATTGGTTACAGATTTTATGCACAAACATTAATATTTTGACATGTTATGCAATTTATTATCACTACATATTTAAACACATAAACACTGATACAAGGAGGCATCAAATATATATATGCCACACTTCGTCACTCGATTTGGGTGGGGGCTGGGATACTGCCCAAATTCCCAGATCAAAGTAACTGCTTTTCTTAGGGGGCCACAACCCAAGCCTTTGACCGAAAGGTCTAATCCACAAAGCAGTAGAACAACGTTCCTTCAGGATACTGGAGCCCATATTCACCATTGGTTTGGAATCAGAGTTTTCCAACTCTCCTAGGTAGACCCTCTATGTCCACCAACCCGATTAAAGCGCCCAACATTCGCTTTTCGCCCTCTCAATTTCGTAGGCAACACCCTCGCCTCCAGAAGGCAGTGAGTCGGGTCATGTGAGAACATCTCGAGAGGAAGAGCGAACTCTTCCCACTCTCGGTCGTAGCAGGGTATTTAGAGGCATACAATTTATTGACTAAATAATAAGCAGCTACAATGTGAAAGACCAAGAAGTGTGTTAAAGGTTGAAACATTTAACTCCTTATGACCGGGTAGTGGGTCCGAATTCAACCAATTTACTTCAATCTGCTTAGCTAAATAGTATAACTGCACTGTGCACATAAACTTGTACCTAACCACTTAATTTCATCGAGAAATCGATGTCAATGAACCTGCTGTCCGAAAAACTCAAACGAGTGAATCAAATTGTTCTGACTATGTTCTTAAAATTGTTTACAACATATATCTATTATATCACAAATGTTCTCTAAACACGTGTAAATTCCGGACTTATGACCCTAGGACTGACAGTGAGGTGATTAAACCTAGAAAATCACCGCTCTACCGTATGGGGGGTCTGAGTGAAAAAGAAAATTACACGATGAGTTTTTGCACACTAGTAGACTAAAACGGTTAGAAAATCTGTATAAAAAAGTACTAGAAGTCTTGTTGTATAGAGTACAAACAACAAAAAGCTAAAAAGATATATAGTTACGGGGATGTATAGACTTCAATTTTTCAAAAGTGTTCGTATAAATTTAAGGTGACGTAATCGTCTAAATTGAGCTACTAATTATTTATAAATTATAGTAAGCGATAAACGCTACAAATATGCAAGCGAATAAATTACTTACCACATCGCATCTGCCCAGTGAGTGTAAGCGTAGTTGGGGCGATTGTGAAAACGCCATGGAGTTGAACTGCAAGCACGTGATACATGTGCATGCCCAACAGGTTCACCTTCTTGATTAGGTCTCGTAACATAAGGATTTGAGATGGATTAAAATAAGAACGTTGTAGCGATAATTCTGTACGATAAAATCGAGTCATTTGCAAATTTTCCATAGTTAGAGGTGCTGCCGAACTAGTAGGCACAACTGGCGATTGTTGATAACACGATGGTGGTCTTAGGATAGGTTGAGAATAATCCAGTGGTAAACATGGATTATATAACTGACATTTCTTACAGTGCTGACAATGACCATGATCAGGTGTAACAGCAGCTGTATCAGTTAATGAAAGTATTTGACAACAAGCAGGTCTGCAAGCCTGTCTTGAAGGGTGCAATAGTGATAGTTCTTCGGACTGCAACTCACGATCTTCATCTAAAGTTGGAAGAACTTTCCCTCCTAATGCCATGTTTGACGGGCATTCTGGGAGGTTAGTAGCTGTACTTAACTGTTTGTCACCAGTATATGGGAATAACGAGGTAGAGACCGTTTGTTCCCACGTAGGAAACTTACGAATAGAACCTTCCAGAGCTGTTTGTAGGAAATCGACATAAATATCAGATTTAAGGAAAGCAGGATATGCTGTTGTTCGTAGAAAGTGTTCAACTTCTGCTTGAGCCGAATCGAATACAGTTTGGTCTAAAGTATGCTTGCGTGAAATTCTTTCTGTGATAGCATGCCGAGTCTCTGACCTAAGACGAATAGGTTCACTTCGGTTTTGTAGCACAGGAGTGGACTGTTGCTTCCCCAAATAAAGGAGAGGTTGAGAATTAAGACTATTACTAGACCCTCTAATGTACGTACGATAAATTGCTTTAATCAACTGAGTTATTTTTCGGTGATCAGAAGGATCAACTTTACTCCGGAAACCTTGACATGCAAACCAAAAATCAAGAAGATTTGCACAACCTTCGTATTGAAGATAAGATTTAAAAAGGGCTACACCTTCACTATCCTGAAGTAAATAATCCAAACCTAACGACCATTTCTTCCAATTTGAAATCATCCGTTCATTTGTATTTGATGGAGCTACGGAAATTATGGGTCATGTCCAACTTCATATGATGCAGTACTGCTTGACCAGTTGCTACCTCCAAATGCACTGCATAATGTTCCATAAACACCCCCACCCCCACTCCCACTAGTTGCACCACCACTACCACCGCTTCGATCACTACGTCCATCAGCTTCATGACATGAACGTGAAGCATCTGGTGGATAACTCATCCTATGATGTCATAGAAAAAGTTGAGACCGAAAATAGTACTAACTGCTGTCGAAAATCGCTTGAAATAACTGAATACATTATAACCGAAAAGTATTGTACCAGTGGGGATTTCTGAAATAAAATGGATGGTTAAAGATTATAGGATATGAATTAAAAGTCATAATTGTTTAAGACCTGATCTAAAATATATGCAATAAAAAATATCGATTTAAATCCTAAATATATACAATGTTAAACCTCATATTCTGAGGACGTGAGAATTAACATTTTACTCTTCGAAAAACGCTAAGTTATAGATCTTGGAGATTAGATGTGGATCTCATTTATTGATAGTTAACCCGGAACCTTGAATAAATGTGCTATCCCCCAAATTCTCAAATCACATCAACATGATATAAAGCTATACATCTTATTTATTTAATACATGGGATGAACTTAATTGTATAAATAACGAAATAGCGGAAGTATCAATGATTGTAGGACTAAACATTAAGAACATAGTTCGATTGTGTGGCGCATATATATTGGCGCTCTCTTGTACCAATATTTATGTGTTCAAATAAGTAAATAAATAAATAAATCAGTCAGTCAGTCAGCTACAACGTAGGACCAGGCACATGTATGCATCGGCCCAGGTTGCCATACCTCATTAGCACAACAAGATGAACACCGGATTCATAGGAGTGGTTAGGTCAAAGGTGGTAATATATAGGAGAAAGATTGCAATAAGGATATAGTATAGGAAGAAAGAATTAGTTCGTAGAAAGAAAGATGTGAAGTGATCTTAATCTCTTAGTTTAAGAGAAGACAGAGAGTGTATACACCGACGCCATTGTGATCGATTCTGAGCCATGTCACCAAGAGTCTCCAACCATTGGTTACGAAAGTCACGCGGACCCCAACCAAGTAGTCTGCATCTACCAACATGGCTCAGACTAGAAGTTAGTGACTTCAAGCACTGATGCCACGTTTTGGTTTGGCCGCCCCTAACTTTCTTCCAACCATCCCCTACACCGGTTAAATAAATCGAAAGGTAGAAATCAAAAGATCCGGGTCAGTTTGCCAGATTCCGAGTCACGTTACCCGAAATCTTTAACTAATGGTGGTAAGTGTCGAGAAAACTCTAAACAAGTGGCTTGCAATTATCAATACAACTCAGTTTGGCATTAAATGGATTTATTAACTGACATTATCTCATAGTTTGACCGGTTTTTTCATTAAATCTGCCCCTACGCCAAGTAGATGATAATAGTTAAACAAATGGAACACACCTCAGCCATCTATCGTATTGTCATATAACTACATACAGATTGATCAAGTGGTCCACTACTTGCTATGCATGAGGGATGATGTCCCTGTTGTTTCAAAATTTCGGCTTCACTTTTCCTATTTCTATCTAGGGATGGGATACGTTTTGATCTGAGGAACGATTTCAATGAAATAGATACATTTACTTGCTCAAAATACAGTTGGTCAGTTACAATCGATTAGAAACTAGGATGAATGTGAATTAGAAAAAGTGAACTAACCATATCAACACAGCGAGATAAATTTACCAGGATGAGTAGCAAAAGAATCGAAATTAATAGTAACAATGATGGTGTAAAAGATTAAATATAGAGGATGCGGTTCAGAAAAGAGTGAATTTAAGGAATAAAAATTATGGGACAATGTTGAAACTTATGACCTAGTGGTATACAAACAATAGATTCATCTAAACTACTGTAAATGATTTTGGGACATCTCCAACATTTTCAACCATGGATTACGATTACTGTGCTAACCTAAACCACGAATTTCGCACGGTTCATATCAACAGTCACTGACTAGGTTAATGCTGGTTTGATCACCCCTAACCTCCTTTAAACCTGTGCCAAAACTTGCTACCACTGTATGTTGCAGTAGAAAGTGATTGAGCATACCTAGGTGCTATGGAAAAGTTTTGATGATTTGATTATCCAAACAGTTTGATATTGTTAAAAATGTTGGTTAGTCGATAATGAACAGTGATAAGATGTGGCTGATTGATATTTGCGTACAAAACTAAGTATCGGTATTGACGTAAGCCCCATGAATGACCTCAAAGGCCTTGGTACAGCCAAGGGTGAAGTGAATCCTTTCACCCTCTCGTACAGTCGCGCGTGTATAGCCACTGTCAGGGATGTCCTATTCACTGGCTTCTCGCGGCCAGGGTACTGTTCATGAAATTGAGAAGACAAAAAGCTAACTTTCGGCGCCTAAACTGAGTTGGCGAGTGCTGAGTATCCGGCCAGGGAAGTTGGAAAACCATGATTCCAAACCAACGGTGCACATGGGTTCCAGGATTGTGAGGGAATAAATGGCATATGAACCCATTACATGCTACCATGGGACCATATTTCTTAACATTGCTTCACTGCCTAGTGGATTAGACGTGGTAGTATCCTAGCCCACAAACAAATTCAATGATTTGTTTGGACCATAAATATTTTGGTGCTCCTTTGTAACAATGTTTATGAGTTTAAATAAATAAATGAACGGTGTCGTGCCCCTTTGTATTAATATTTGTGTTCAAATAAATAAACAAATAATAAGTAAAATGTATGAAGGAATACTGAAATTCAAGATCTAGAGGAAGAGAAACAGTGAGTGCATCTGAGCCAGTGACATTCCGAGAAACGCAAGCAGTGTTTTAAAAACCTCTGTGACCATAAATCTTCAGTCTATGAATTTTTTCTGTTTATATAGACCACGTTTCACAGCCATAAAGTAATACAGATAGTATTGCTGTGTATACATGCCCTTAGTTGGCAGATGGACATCTTGGCTATGAGATAAGTGACGTAAGTTGATAAAACCTAACCAAGCTTTATGAATCTGTCCCCAGATTCCGTCAGACACTAGCCCCCAAAGGGCAGTGAGACCTTCAAGAGAGGTGGTCGACATGCTTAACTTCTTTTCTGTCATTAATTCAGGCGTAGACCCAGGTCAGTCATGAAGCAACGCCATGTAACTAGAGATGGAATAGCATTTCATATAAGTCACTTAATACGATCACGATTGCATTTTGTCTGTGTCGTGGCCTGAGTATTTCTAGCCAATAAGTGGACTGTCTGAAGTGAGACCAACTTCTGAAAAGTGAAGTGTAGAAAGTGCTGTTGCTAGAGAAGCATATATCGCGAAGCCAATTAAACGATAGATAACTAAATAACACCACTGGAGGTTAACAATTCTGGTGGCAATTCGCTATAAGCTGACCCGACCAATAGTTTCAGTTTGGGAAGGACAGGAGGCTCGATGGCCTATGTTAGTCCTGGCAATGGTGGTCTCTCAGTTGATCCAACTTTCTTTTGAAAGAGAGCCTTTAAAAGGTTTGTACACTCTTGTCCATCATATCAGCAGCACATAACTTAACCATAAATCGAGTAACTATTTTCACCAAAAAGCAAATGCTTAAATTTAGGATTACTCCCTGTTTTCATAATACTCGAAAAATGGTTTGAAGAGATGCGATCGGATACTAACAACCTACACTTTCGCTGGCAATATTTTGCAACCACTGAGCAGTATAGAGCAGGATGATGTACAGTGTACTTGCCTTTTGAGAGACAGATGGATAACTCGTCTGCACCACAGGTGGCGCAAGTCGGAGGAAACCAATTGAGCTGTGTACAGTGCAATATACAACACAACCCTAACCAGGTGTTTTTAGTTTGTTGACATCCCATCAAGAAAAATTTGAAAGAACAACGGTACTATACGACTGCATAGTTTACTTCCTAATCTGATAGGTCACTGGCAATATTATTAAATCCAGCAAATTAGTGTTGGAGAGGAAGGATCACTATGTGTTTTGTACGTAAAATCCTATGTCCAAGTTCCAAATAAGTTCTAAGTACGTGTGACCTAGTCCCTTACGAGTGGATTGCAATAACTCATAGATTCAAGATTCAAAAATTTATAGTGAATCAACACTGACAACAAGAATTGGCAACTATGATTCACAACTAACCCTTATCAAATATTGAAATAAACGCCATCATTAACTTACTCAGACACTGCCTGTGATTTATTGTGAATAATTGAACTATATATTTATCTTTTTTGATCTACATATCTTTTAAAACTTAGCATTCATAAGAGTTGTAAGATCCCAGTTACTGGGAGCCGTTATATAAAGGGTTCCAAGCATTCACTAAATACTTAATAGGATGAGCCCCATAATATGAAATATGGATTCAAAATATTTACAAGATTAGGTCAATAAAAATGATATTCTGAACAACGTATTACTTGTCAAGTTAATTTAGTTACATGATAACAACCAGAATCCTAACCACTAAAAACGTACACTAAAACATAATTACAGACTCTTAAAAAATATAAGCGACTCGAATACTACCAAGAAAGTGCTATCGAAATTCCCACACATAAAGACATCATAATAATGCGCGACGAAAATAGGCCAGCCCTGATTGGTCCAAAAATGGAACGCAACTACTTATTTCGCAATGTTTAACATCACTGTGGAAAAAACGTAAAACAGACTGTGGCATACTTAATTTGTGTTAAAGTTATACTAAGGTGCATTATTATTTTATTAATTTTTTCATTTACCTTTAGTTTCGCATAAATGTAAATGGGCGCTATTTAAAAGTTTCGGTGATATCTTCCCCTAATGAGTAAATCTTTTAACCTTGATCATTCTCAAAGTGTGCAAACTTTCGATTTTATTTAGGTCGGACTAAATTACCAGTTAAAGTGTCGTCTAGGTATTGTTTTTTTTCAGTGTCAGTGTTATGTCCATCAAGTAGCTACAGCAAGAGTTACTTGTATGCAGAGAAAATAACTTTGTACATTGTTCCGCCTGGCGACCAGTACTTAGTGGAGTATCGCAAGGTTCTGTCCTAGGTCCTTTATTTTTTATACTTTAAGTATAGTTAAGTCCCCAATGCTACTATACGCTGACGATGTAAAAATCTGGCGAGAAATAACAGTAAATGCAGATGGATGAGCACTTCAAGCAGACTTAGATATTCTGATCAGCTGGCCTGAAAAATTGCTTATGCTTATCAACGCGGCCAAATGTGTCTACATGAATGTTGGGGATACAAAGATGAATAAGTACAACACAGGGGAAGTGCCTGTACCCGTAGTTCGGTCTGACAGGGATCTAGGGATGACAGTGAGTCATGACCTTAAAACTTCGACAGCTAAGGGGTTTAAAACCCTATGGGCTTTAGGAAGGACATTCAACAAGTTAGATACTACAATACTCACTTCAGTATAAACAGCCTTAGCGGGGAAGATACTTGAAAATTGCGTTCTGCCTGAAAGCCCCTGCTTAAAAGACGAATCGGATATCCAAGAAAACGTACAGAGGGCAGCTACAAGTTCGAATCCAGAACTCTGGGGTTTACCATGTAAGGAGCGGCCTGTAAAGCTAGACCTCTTTACTCTATCATACAGCAGATTTAGAGATTGTCTGATTTTGATGCACAGAATACTTAGAAATGATTTTGGACCTGGCATATTCTCTACTTTTCTTCCAATCATATCGTGAAGATTCAAAGGACATAACAGGTGGGTAGAGAAGCCGAGAATGAACAAAATTCCCGTGGCACACAGGTTTTTACACGGGGTCATCAATTCTTGGAATCTGTTGCCCGGAGCAGTGGTGTCCTCACTTTCAATTGACTCATTCAAGAGAAGACTAGACACTCAGAGAAAGGGATAACATAGGCCGCAAGCCTTCTGTCCTCACAACGAAGATCTGAATTTGTATTAAATCTGCGAAATGCAGGGCCTTCGGGTGTGCTCAGTGATGTAATTTGAATGCGGGTTCATTTTTGACCCCCAGATTTTATGTTGGATAGTCTTGAGAATAACTAATTATTTTTCGTTATTTAATCAAGACTTCTCACACACCACTTCTTCAATTAAATAGGTTGGATAAAGTGTCATTGTGGCAGACCCATATGCTTCTCTTCGCTTTAGGAATACAACGTTATATCTGCAATAAGTAATCGCATTACTTGTGCACTGGACTCATCCTGACTCCCTTGGGTGATGTTACACGCCACAGACTTATTAACCGTAAGATTCAGCCACAATGAAAGTTCCTTGCTGACATTTGACTCGATCAGGCTACTGAATATCACTATAAAACTTTCCTTAAATGAATACCAAGTTATAGATAACACGAAATGCTGAGCAAATATCGGAGACAAATTAAGCGTCATTAGCTATCCAGAATCAGATCAAAATAAAAAACTACAATATATCTCTGAAACACTGTAGATGATAAGCATACTGATGCACAGGAGGTTTAAAAAAAATCGAACATGCGAAGAGGAAAGGGTTGAAATTAAGGGGCGCCAAAAAGCGTAATGCACTCAATGCAAACTTGGAATTCCTCGCCAACTAAGTAAAAACAACATCATAGCCTGATCTTCTTAAAGTAAGAGACTTGTCTCAGAAGCACAGCAAATTAAACAAATATCTCATAATGACACCAAGAAAATCAATGGAGAAAACCAAAATTAAAGCCCATAAGTTGGTTTGCCAATCAAACTGCGATGCTAAAAGCCTAGTGAAAAATCTCAGGAAACGTCTGTCCGACCTACAAAATCGGCCAGTCATCTTCTACAATCCCAAACAATTTACCAAAAGAACCTCAGAGGCCAAATTTGAACATTATTATCCAAGGTTCTCGCGGGAAACTATAGCAGGAGTTAGCATACTTCAATTATACAGAATAGAGCATGAAAATGATTCAAATAGCTCCTAAGGAAAATGGCATTCGAAAAGTTTCTTCGGAAGACAAATAGCCTCTCGGAATTCGACTTGGTAGATTTTTGGGCTTCATTCGATAAGTTTTTCTCTCCTTCACAGTCCAATCGGGCAATAAACATGTAGGCTTCATCTATGATTTCCTAGATGCCACTGTAACGTCTGGAACCCTTAGAACCGTGAATTAATATTTTACATGTACAGAGACATGCACTTTATGGTGTTTACTACAGATATGTTAAATGCACACAACTGCGTGCTAATTTAACTGAACATGTGACTGTCAGATGCATTATTTCAATCGCATTTGTTAACTTGCGCTCAGCTCTCTGGCTAGTTCAGGCTGCCTATCTATCTATCCGTATTTTAATCCTATTCTACTGCTAGATTGAGACACATTGACTAATTAACACTCTGAACAGTTTGAATGAAGTTCAGTACCACCTGGATTAGGCTAGTCTAATCCAATCTTGGGTTTGTTTCACTACAATACGAGTGCCGGTGACTCTAACTGTCACTGTCAATAGAAATCCAATCCAGTTACACAGAGACCTAGTTGTGGTGTTATTCATACCTTATTATTATTTCTGTCCAATTGTGTCCACTTTATCCTGTTGTACTGTGGTTGTTTACTGCTACTGTTTATGGCAGTTAATTCATTTAAGGAAATATACATTCAGTAACATTTGCATTATAGTTCTCACTGAATCCACTTCTCCATGATCGTCGAGCAAAACGATTTCATTGCAAGCAAATACTGGCCATTCAGGTGCAGAAATCTTGTGATAGGTGACTTCAGTGAATAACTGACAAGCCGACTCCTCGACCGGAATCGAACCCGGGCCTTCCACGTGACAGGCGGAGACACTTACCACTATACTATCGAGGAGCGAATAACTGACAAACTGAACTTAAAGACAGGCACCAGTGAAGTCACATGATTCAAAACACTTCAAAATGACAACCACACTCGCTTTAGATCAACGCGTTAGAGATCCTGTAGGATTTGGGTCTACGTCATCATTAGCAAAGTTATCTATGCTAACAGAGTGATGGATACAATTCAACGTTGTACACTTGTCATGATATGACTACCGAATCCATAAGGCCTTACGTCGAAGTCATATCGTTGCTTATTTTTACTCGTCCTATTGTGACAGTCAGTGGTACAGTTATTTAGGGAACAATTACAGAGCATATTCAAGGTCATAGTGAAACAATATATTTAATGCGAAGAGCAAGAAGTTACGCAGATCGACCAGGCGTGCGTGGTCCAACCATACTATCTCCTTTGATTGCCCTCAGATATAGTTTTTATGACGTTTCCCAAGTGTTCAAAGAGCATCGCAAACCATACGTGGTTTCTTATGTTCAGCAATAATGATCATGTCGTCATGATTCATTGCCAATAAAGTTCCTGCAAGATGTGCTCTAAATAATTTGTGTCGACTTCAGCTATCTGTTATACCCTAAAGATTAAATAACGAGTAACGTCTGAGATTTATTAGTGGACTTTTATTATCTATATATTGTTATTGTATAACTATTCACTAACTAGACTGTGTATATCCATATTCCCCTCATTATAGATTATTATTATTATGCGATATACTGTTCTTAAGTTATGTTCAGTCTATTAATTACTATCTCCCACGTTCACAGTCACTTTTTACTCTATTTTGTATAAATGCTATTTCCTATTTTATGGTGCGATGAGGTCTGTTTGACTGGTATATAAAACAAGTATGTCTGAAATAAATGATTTGCATAGTGGAAGCTGTTATTGGCATTCTGGACTCAACCGGACGGGCTAGGCGAGCAAAGGGCTATTAAGGATGCTAGGCTAATCAGACCGGTCGAACGTCATTGGTTTAATACAGTACATATGTGAATAAGTCGTATTTCGACTAGCGAGTAATTTTGGTGGAGTTTTGTTCTCTGAACTGGATGGTTTGGTCGTGGAGCTAGCGAGTAAATTACGTGATAACTAGCCGGACGTAAAGTTACAACACTATCTGATTCTGATTTCGATTTCAAGATTGTCTCAATGTGGAGCTTATGCTATTTCTGATGGTTGTCCATTGCTTTCCCTTGTAAATATAAGTGAATTGTGCCGCATGCTGAATCCACCAACCTTTTCTCATATTTTCTTTTCTCCAGCCCTCCTCTATCACACTAGCCTGAATAACAAAGTAACTCTCGGTAAAGCACGAACCACCACAGTATTCTTCTCCTGTTCAGAATAAATGCCTCGCCTGAAGAGGTGAATTCGGGTAATTTTCTTACCCTCCATTTACGGGCAGAAGTGATCATGAACTCATCATATTCAAGTCCGTTGCCGCTGTGACCTATCTAGTGGATGTATACTCTCTTCCTAACATATGAAAGACATACATGATGGTGGCCAACTCTGAGACCTCAACGAAAGCTGAAGAAACGTCTGGAATTTGTCAGTGGGAGAATCATGGAGCCACCTGCAGAGATCATGAAACTAACAGCCTCAGATTTTCATGCTCTGGATAGTTCCTAATACGAAGGACAACCATTTTTGAACAAAACATGGGATTTAAGGTTTACCGAGATTAAAGAAAAAACTTCTAATGTTTGCCAACATTCCTGCTGCGGAAAGTATGGCAAGACGTCACATTTGGATCCTGAATCAGAGTACGAAGGCAATTCATGCAGCTGACAGGTAATATGACTGTAATTAGGCAACTGTTCTTAATCCTTTATTGCCTTTATTTTCTGAAATATTATTTACGAAATCGACAGTATATATTGACAGTGTCATATAATTATTAGGCTGACTCATCACTTTACGAGGTTGTCTGCTAGCTTTAAATCAAGATTTACAGTGAGATGTACATCTATTTTCTTGCTGTTAGTTGGCAATATCACTGCTGAGAAATCTTCAATTCAGTTGCCTTGTTTTGTTCGTTTTCTAGGTCATGTCCTTACAAGTAGTATCAGTTCGCACTTTGTTCGTGCGTTCAATTGTCTCTACTTGCAACAGTGTAACGAAAAGGGTGACCACCCGCCCAATAACTACTTGGTTTCTGGCTCATAACATAGTCCACTTCCTAACTGGCCGGTAGTAGGTGTAAACAGTAGAATTTTGTGTAATAACTAGCACTTCCTTGGACCGTAGTAGTCTAAAATCGATAAGCTCAAAGAAAAATCAATGAGCGCACTTGAAGATATCACATATTTTTATTTGAATTACACGCTGAATAAATAAAAAATTACTCATCGGTACATACAAACATGTTATCATGTTATGAAACTTTTGAATGCCTGGACTTTATCTCTCTGTCCATGTCAATCTGTCCATATGGGCATCCTGGACTTCTATAGGGTCGAGCATAAACTTTAGTGCCTGAAGCTTAAATTAGTGGGTGTTAGCAGCCTTCAGATCAGTCATGACAAAGATCACAAGCCGTCGGGATCCTCTCCACTTTATTTGGACAGCTCCTGATGACAAATAGTGTCACGAGATTTGAATTTTGAGTCACTCCTCCTTTTATTACCTATCAATAATTTGTCTAATATCACAGACTCAAACTTTTTCATGCACGGATGATCCTAAGATTTTAAGAGATGCTAGATACAATTGATATCTTACCTTTGAAAGAAGATTAAACGGGGTGTACGACTGGACCAGAAAACTTCCTCTTTCGTAATGCAGCACGTTTAGCATTGACACTCAATTCACCTCTTCTTACTTGAAGGTAGTCAGCATGGCACTCTAAATTAAAGAAAAAGCCATTGATATGGTTCTGTTTAATACTCTGTGTCTCTCATCGCTGACATACTGAAACTAACGAGGTGTCCTCTGTCTTATGGTTTCTTTCCAGAACATTAGGTGGTTCTACCTCAAAATTTATTTAAAATTGTTTCCAGTGTTAACCCAAGAAAACACTTCGACCAAATCTTGAGTCATATCATTTCACCTCAGGGAGGATATCAATCCCTTCGACGGTGTTTAAAGAAGAGTAACTAGAAAGGAACTAGAAATAAAATATAAATTCCACTTGATTCACTTGGGAGTCACTAACTGACAGTTAATAAATTACATAAGGTTAAAGGGGATATGATCATAATGCAGTATACTTAGCACATCTATCTTCACCCTCACAAATCATTAGTTCATTTTAGCACTAAATTACATAAAAAAGGACATCTAATTATGGTAGAACAGATTTGTGCAAAATTTGTAAAAAGATCTTGTAGCAATTGTTTAAAACAGATTTAATAATTCAGATAGCAGGTGGGTACTCAACACATGCAACATGAATGTTGAGGAGTTTCTGGGCAACATCATCATTCTTTTGACAGGTCTGAGAGAAACGTTGTCAGCAAGCCTGAAAAAGACAGTCCTGAAACGAATAAACAAACTAAGTGAACCGAGGATAGTCTTCAACAGCACTAGTGTCAATGGAACACGCACCGAAAGTTGTGAGGATATGCTGTAGTTCAGCTGCATCATAACATCGACAGCGCTGGACTTTCTCCGCAAACTCGGGTCTCCCAGCACAGGCTTCCTAAACGCAAATGTGTCCGAAAAAATTCTGCAGGTGACTGGATCCCTTTCAAAAGGGCTAAAAAGGATGAAGTGTCATCGTCAAAAAAGCGGAACAGCTCAAGTCTTGTGGTGAAATCAGCTAGTCGTTTGGCAGAGCAATCTACTCCTAAGCTTGAACTCCTCGAAATTGAGCCATTATCGACTATACGGCTTAGCCGAATGAAGAATTTCGAGCAACCATATCATCCAAGGCTCCTTATGTAACGTTCACCTACTCTGCTCATGGACAGGATGTTCTACTTGCCAGTCACTTCCTGAAATCAGAATTGGATGTGAGAATATTGTCTGATGTACCATACTTTGAGTGAAATCTGTTCAGGGACATAGCAGAAGGAGCCTAGCGAGACGTCTTTTTGCTAAAAAAGGATACCGCCGTCTCAGAAAATACGAACGGTGACCATGCATATTCTGATGTTCTAGCCTGGAAACTCATAAAGTAGTCTCTGAAGCTCAAGAACCCATGACTCAACAAGTGGTACAATAAGACAAGGAGGACGGTAATTTCAGACGACGGTTAATTAAAATAAAGTCCTCATCCTCCTAAATGGCGGCTGCTATCCACAAAGCATTTCCTGCCAGCGGACACCCGTAGCCAGGGACAGGTTGCCCTGTACCAGCGATGTGGCTTGGTAACACATCAAGTGTGCACTCAAGAGTTTATCGGCCTTGATGAATCTATATGTCACCCAGTCAGACTGTTAACACCTCGAGATGCCTCGTTGAAATCAGCTACAAGAAGCTCACTGCTGACGTGGGGCGCAATAATCGTTTGGTGGAGGGATTATCCTGCTTTATTCGTCTTCGATACTGTGATGTCTTAATTCTAAGAGATTTCAATTTTCTTAAAGTCAAATTCGATGCATACGTGTACCTTGGAGGTGAAGATTCTACTTAAGCTCGGTTCTTCAACGTCATTGAAGATCTGTGATTATCCTAAAATATTGAGTTAACAACTCGCCGGAGAGACGCTTATGCACCGTCACGCTTAGAATGTATGGAGAATTTATAAGTGAGAACCTCTCAGTCCCATTTCTTCCTGGGCAAACGTAGTCATTCTGTTATAGCCTTCATTTTTATCAGCGAAACCGAGCTCAGGCGTTCTACTAACGACAGGAGTAGGAATTACAAACGGTAGGATGTGTCGACTGGGAAGCACACCCTTAACTTAGTGTGAACGCGCATCGGGACTTCTTAGTGTGCACGATATGTGTCCGCGGACAATCTTGAAAAACTACAAGCAACGCACAATCATTAAGAATCGCAGTCATAGAATGCTAAAATGAAAAAGGCATGACTGAGCGGAGCACAAACGAACTATTGCCAACAACATATATAGGAGTCCTTTTAGACAATACGTGCCATATTCTCTAGGACCATGAACAGTATCTCGCTATAATTTGTTAATATTCTTTTTTTATCGTTGAATGTGCCTAAGTTCCTACATAGAGGCATCGGTGGACCACTGCTACTAGATATGGAAGCTCGCTAAGCGAGAACTTCTGTTCCGTTCAGAACCATTTGAAACCTCTCCGTGGTTGGAAATACTTAAGTGTGAAACTCCTTACCAGAGGACAGACTAACAGCACTTGTAAAATTCCTTTCAAAAGAAGGTTGAGCGGCTATCATGGTTCTACAGATACCCGAAGTGCTATTCGATGGTCAATTCCTTTGTAAATGACTTGTTTTATTTTCATTTTTTGAAAGAATATGAAAATAGCTCTCAGTGTTCATCATTCAGAACACTTTCTTACCACCTGGACTCAGGATTCGAGGAACAATAAACACAAGTATTGAAAACATTCTAGTCGTCAGTACAGCAGAAACCAAACATTGACGGAAAAAATTGGAATATTACTGTGGCAATCGCTTAAGCATGGTGCCGTTGTTGACTCTAGGAAATGTAATTTTAAAAGGATGATACCATATTTTCTGTATCGCGTGGTAAACGCTCAGAGAATTTCGTCGCGACCACCAAAGATTGCCACGAATATCTCTACCAAACTCATCAAAGGAATTCATGAGATTTCCTACACGGGCGAACTTCTACGGAAAACGTATTCCTTATTGTTTAGCTGCAGTTCAATAACTGACCGATCGTTCAAGTGGAAATGCCTACTTTCCTCATATATCATCAGAATGCACTCAAATATTCAAAAATACTAACAACGTTCTGAATAAGAAAACCCTGCTTGTCTTCAGAGACTATTACGCGCCTGTCACCACTCGGGAAGTGTACAACACCTGACTGTGGATTTAATCATATTCATATCGATGTCTCCTATTTCTTCTATGGCTTAGTATTTTAAACGTGATCAGCACCGTTAATCTTGAACCAACGCTTGATCGGCTCTTGCTGGTTAGCTATACTCAACTGCGGTAATTAGAATTATTTATGAACCACAAAGCCTCGAAATAATGCAGTTTCAGTCAAACAGAATTAGCTAAGCACAAACGAACGTAATGCATTTGGAATTTGAAATCAATCACACATCAAGTACCAAGGAACCATTAATTCGAACAAACACCACGACTGTCAGAGCTCAAATTGGAATCTTAGTTTCTGTAACTGGTTGAACATCTCCTTAGGTTCATTTTATATCTCTTAGACTGCGTATTAGATGTAGACTCTGTCTGATCTATAATACACTCATTAGTATTAGATTTAACAACCGGAATTGGAACAGATTCACCTGGTTCCTTGTAATGCATAAGTTTGTTGTAACCATCTCTCATATGGACCACTGACTTATTGACCTGATTTGACTGATCTTTCATGGGTTGTGAAAAAGTAGTCCTTTTATAAAGACGTTTTTGTATAGTCAACTTCATTATTGTTTCTTTGATTTAGATTTACTTATTCAGCGCCGAGAAAATTTATCTGCTTTCCTCTCCAGTTCTTTTCTTTTTGCAAAGGTAGTAGAATTGACTTTTCTTTCTAGGGTTTGAAATTTCTCGCTTGCATATGAAAACAAGGGAACTTTGGAGTCGCGCCTAATTTGCCGCTCTTCAATTCCGTAGTTAGCAAGCTATGAAGCTCAGCGTTAGAACCATTTCCAATCTTGTCATATTTAAAGCATCTAGTATTACGAAATACACATGGATGACATAAGTGAAACTTGCCACATGACAAACACAGTTTCAGTCAAACAGAACTAATTGAGCACAAACGAACGTATTGCATTTGGAATTTGAAGTCAACCACACATCAAGTACCAAGGAATCATTAGTTCACACAAACACCATATCAAACCTTTTACATGCATTGCTCTGAGTTCAGAGATAAGTGAGCACCCAGCTTTTATCATTATACCCATCACTTAAACACAAAATAATATACTTAAAATGACTGGGCCACGCAGCATATCAAATGAGGAATCATAATTTAAACACGATCTTACTCCATTACTAATCACTAACAAACAAGATGGAGTATGACATGTAGCAATAGTTAATACGCCTTATAAAAGCTCACAACTATACTTTAATTACTTACGCCTGTTACTCCTAATGGAGCATAGGCCGCTGACCAGCATTCTCCAACCCACTCTGTCCTGGGCCTTCTTTTCTAGTTCCATCCAATTCTTGTTCATTTTTCTCATGTCTGTCCCCATTTCTCAATGTAATGTGTTCTTTGGTCTTCCTCTTTTCCTTTCGCCTTCAGGATTCCATGTGAGGGCTTGTCTTGTGACGCAGTTGGGTGCTTTCCTCAATGTGTGTCCTATCCACTTCCAGCGCTTCTTCCTGATTTCTTCCTCCGCTGGGATCTGGTTTGTTCTCTCCCACAGTACGTTGTTGCTAATAGTGTCCGGCCAATGGATCTGAAGTATTTTGCGTAGACAACTGTTAATAAACACCTGTATTTTCTGGATGATGGCTTTCGTAGTTCTCCAGGTTTCTGCCCCATACAGTAGAACTGTCTTGACATTTGTATTGAAAATCCTGACCTTGGTGTTGGTTGACAGTTGCTTTGAGTTCCAGATGTTCCTCAGTTGTAAATATGCTGCTCTTGCTTTGCCGATCCGCGCCTTCACATCTGCATCAGATCCACCCTGTTCATCAATGATGCTGCCCAAATGCGTAAAGGTTTTTACATCTTCCAAATCTTCTCCGTCAATTGTGATTGGATTGGTGCATTCTGTGTTGTATCGGAGAATCCTGCTTTTCCCTTTGTGTATATTGAGACCTACTGCTGCTGAGGCTGCTGCCACACCTGTCGTCTTCTCCTGCATCTGTTGTTGCGTTTGGGATAGAAGGGCCAGATCGTCTGCGAAGTCTAGATCATCCAACTGCATTCTAGATGTCCATTGTATCCCGTGCTTCCCTTCAGACGTTGACGTCTTCATGATCCAGTCGATCACCAGGAGAAAGAGAAAGGGTGAGAGTAAGCAACCTTGCCTAACACCGGTCTTCACTTCGAACGACTTTGTCAACTGTCCTCCATGCACGATTTTGCAGTGTAATCCATCATACCAATTCTGTATGATATTGACTATCTTCTGAGGCACGCCGTAGTGTCGAAGAAGTTTCCATAGTGTTGTTCTGTCCACGCTATCAAATGCCTTTTCGTAGTCAATGAAGTTGATGTAGAGTGATGAATTCCATTCAATTGATTGTTCCACAATGATCCGTAGAGTTGCGATTTGGTCTGTACACGATCTATCCTTACGGAATCCTGCCTGTTGGTCACGAAGTTGGGCGTCTACGCAGTCCTTCATCCTGTTTAACAATACCCTGTTGAAGACTTTTCCCGGTATTGAGAGAAGAGTGATGCCCCTGTAGTTATCACACTTGCTGAGATCGCCTTTCTTCGGTATTTTGATCAGAAGTCCTTCTTTCCAGTCTTTTGGTACTTGTTCCTCATCCCAAATCTTATTGAAGAGAATGTGGAGTATCCTTGCAGTTGCCGCTACGTCTGCTTTTAGTGCCTCTGCTGGATGTTGTCCGGTCCTGCTGCTTTGCCACTCTTGATTTGTCTGATGGCCATGCTGATTTCTTCAATTGTTGGTGGGCCAACATTGATTGGGAGGTCCGTGGGTGCTGCTTCGATGTTGGGTGGGTTCAGTGGAGCTGGTCGATTCAAGAGTTCTTTGAAGTGTTCTACCCACCTGTTTTGTTGCTCTTCAATGTTGGTGATTACCTCGCCTTCCTTGCTTTTCACTGGTCGTTCTGGTTTGCGGCGATTTCCAGAGAGTTTCTTTGTCGTGTCATACAGTTGTCTCATGTTTCCTTCTCTTGCAGCCTTTTCCGCCGTCGTTGCTAAATCTTCCACATATTTACGTTTGTCGGTTCTGATGCTCCTCTTCACTTGTTTGTTTACTTCTGTGTATTCAGCTTGTGCCTTGGCTTTTTCTGCTCTTGTTCGACTGGTATTGATTGCTGCCTTCTTGTTCCTTCTTTCTTGAATCTTATCCAGTGTATCAACAGTGATCCATTCCTTGTGATGGTGCTTCTTGTGACCCAGGACCTCATGACATGTTGAAGTGATTGCCTCTTTGATCCCCTTCCAGTTGCTCTCCACAGTAGTTCCTTCTCCATTGAGTAGATCATGAAAGGCCTGGAACTTGTTGCTGAGGACTATCTTGAATTTGTTGAGTTTGTTAGTATCCTGAAGAAAGGCCGTATTGAACTTTTGTGATATTGTCCGCCCCGTTGTCCAGTGCTTCTTGAGTTTCAATTTCATCTTGGCGACCAGCAAGTGATGATCTGATGCTATATCAGCTCCTCTCTTGGTTCTCACGTCCTCTATAGTCCTCCTGAACGTTTTGTTGATGCAAATATGGTCGATTTGGTTTTGTGTAGTGTGATCCGGTGAAGTCCATGTGGTTTTGTGTATGCGTTTATGTGGGAATATGGTGCCGCCTATGACCAGCTTATTGAAGGCACATAGATTTGCAAATCTCTCACCATTTTCGTTTTTTTCTCCCAGTCCGTGTCGTCCCATGATGTCTTCATATCCAGTGTTGTCCGTTCCAACCTTGGCGTTGAAATCTCCCATCAGAATGGTCAGGTCCTTTGTTGGGCACTTCTCGACGATTGACTGCAGCCTATTGTAGAATTGATCTTTAGCGTCTTCATTGTAGTCGTTGGTAGGCGCATAGCATTGGATGATGTTCATTGAAATACCCTCTTTCTTTGTTTTGAACGAGGCTTTGATGATCCTTGGTCCATGAGATTCCCATCCTATAAGTGCATTTTGCGCTTGTTTGGACAGCATCAATGCAACTCCTTGTGTATGTGGTGCATTTTCTTCTTCATGGCCGGAGTATAACAGGAGCTCTCCTGTAGTTAGTCGTTGTTGTCCAACTTGTGTCCAATGTGTTTCACTGATCCCAAGTACCTCTAGGTTGTATCTTCTCATTTCTGCAGCAATTTGGAAGGCTCTCCCGGTGTCCCACATTGTACGAACATTCCATGTACCTAAATAAATGGTTGCTCTGGTTGTCAGAAGGGGCATCGGCCTCGTAACTTCCGAAGGAATTCGGCTTTCATCATGAGGCGTCATAATTCTTCTAAATGAAGACCTTCTGACTCCCAGGGCAGAGTTTAAAAGGTTTGAATAATTTTTTCTGGTTAGCGTTTTTTTAGCGAGTTAGTTTTCTACGGGATGGGGACGCTAACCCCATGCCCAACCCTCCTCCTTTATCCGGGCTTGGGACCGGCAGTAGCCCCCGGAGGGACTCCAGGCGGAGTTATAAATATATTCATTGCTTATCTAATATTTATTATTAATTCACTATCTTCCTATTATCTTCCATTTATAAATATTCTACCATGTTAAATTCAAATATCTTATATGGGCAACAATAATCTAAAAAAGTGTTTCGAAAATTTGAACTCTCCCACTATCTGTCCTGCCGTAATACGTGTAGCGAGTTGGAAGCTGCAGACTCCCATGGTGAATTATATTGCCAGTTATTAAGCAAGCACGTACTACAGTATATCACCTACCTGCTAATAGCATGGTTAGAAGACTGCATTGAGAGTTGAGTATTTAATAAAAAAGTCCAAAGTTCGACTTGATAAACTTTGGTATTTTATCCAGCGTCTAGAAGCAGTAACCATAAAACACATAAACAGTCGACATGATATCGTTATGTATCACGGTCTAGCTATCCAAAGTAACAGCCTGTAGTAGGTTATTAAGTTGAATTACATTTTACAAACAGTCTAACAAGACACTATATCGTCACATTAATAAACGATTTCAGCATAAATCCATGAAGTTCCCTTAAACAGTCGTGCTAGGTGAGACGCAACTAGGTCAAATATGTGATTGCTATCTATCCCGTAGCATCCGCACCAGATCACGTGTGGTAACGCCGTGCTCAACATCTACCGCAATCGCTAGCCAGATTAGATAAGAGAATTCCGATATATTGGTAATCGCCAAATACACTCTTCCGATCTCCTCAACTCTGTCTTTTGATTTCTCTGGGTGGGAACGAATTATATTAGAAGGTGTTACTGGTAAAAGCGTTGTCAAACAGTGAATACCTGTGACATCATCAATCCTATTTAGTTGAAAATCAACTAGAGTTAATTATCACAATGGCATTGGTGTATACACTCTCTATCTCCCCTTCAACTATGAGATTTAAGTCGCTTCATATCTTTCTTTCTACGAACTAGTTCTTTCTTCCTGTACTATGTCCATATACAAAATCTTTCCTTTATATATTACCACCATTGAAATAACTGCTTCCATGAATCCGGTGTTCATCATGCCGCGCTAATGAGGTATGACAACTTGAATCAATACATATATGTGCCTGGTCCTACAATGAAGCTGACCGAATTATCAGTTAAAAGCCATTATCTTGTTTAGGAGGGTGATTATATACTGTTAAAGAATTCCAAACTAGAACAATATAGCTGTTCAGTGACCAATGATTTTTGACCATTCTTTCAGTTGACATCTACTGGTAACTAAAACTGTCTTCAAATTCTAAAACCTAATAGTGTATGAATACAAAACTTTCTACTGTTATCAAAAATGTTCATCCATTGACTCTGTACATTAATAAGGCAGTTATAAGCAACGTTGAGCATTCGAAATCACCACCATTAGTTTATATGTACTAAATTTAAACAAATTAGAAAGGAGTTGTAGTGACTCACTTTTGTCACGAGAACACGACTGGTTTATTGAAAACAATTATTATTATAACCAATTGTACCAGTGACTGTTTTAATGTGCTTTTGTTTAACTGTGCTAAAAAGCATCCGTTATTCTTAAACTTTGATTGTGACTTCGCGCGAATTCGGTTACGTTCTGTACCCAAGCTTGTATCCTGGCACGATCACGGTATCCTTTCGATACCACGAGATCGCCAGCAAATATATCTGGACTTGGTCCATTAACTGTCTTCTGATATTTGGCTTCCGAGGGATTTTATGGAGTCATTTGGCACATGTTTCTCTGTAGCGGTGTTCATAGTCAACTACGACTCGGCACCACGCTACAGACTAATGGAATAGAGTCAGAAAAATCATATACTGACATTAAATATGTGGAGCTAGTAGAAGTAGATAAATAATTCATGAGTCTCACAGTAAACAATTTTGAACATGTCACTTAAGATCTCTAATCATTAATTAAGTGTATTATAAAGACCCTGATCTGAAAGGACGAAGTTATATCTCATTTTGGTATGACTGCTTCCAGTTTTATTCTAGTTCAATCATATATTAGTCAAAAATGTAATCCTGAGTAGGATGTGACATAACTAGTGTCCTAATCACCTAGATCGATAAATATTAAAGACAACATCGAACTAAACTATGAAATATCAATAGTTCATATCATGAGTCAAGTGAAGCTAGACCACTATGGAAAACCTGCAAGCACTGGGCGGCCGTTTCGTCCTAGTATGGGACTCCTCAGAAGTGCGCATCCACGATTCCGCCCCCCCCCGCGAGATTCGACTCAGGAGCTCCGATTAACTCATGATTTCAATTATTGAAATTACTAAAATCTCCACAAAACCCCTTCTGATATTAAATATCAATTTATGAAGCATAAATACTGTCAAATATTTAGGTGTATAGTGATTATTGATTATAATTAAATTTCCCATTAGAAAGTTTCAGTATTGGTTAATATTTATGTAAACAAAATTACCACACACACACCCACACACACACCCCTTCTTGACATAGTTAGTAGATAATTGATTATGTGTTATAAATATTAATGTAAAATAACTTTACATATCAATGTACAATTCTGTTTGACAACAATTTGGTCAATAGCTAAACGTTTAAAATTGACTATAAAGCACAAATCTAAAGTTAATGCTTACAAGTTTCATTTGTGAATGTGAATGGTAATATCATGTTGTATAACTGACAATTTGATATTATCAGAAAGGGTTTTGTAGAGATTTTTAGTAATTTCAATAGTTAAAATCATGAGTCAAATTGAAGTTAGAACACTATGGAAAACCTTGAAGCACTGGACGACCGTTTCGTCCTAGCATGAGACTCCTCAGCAATACGCATCCACGACCCCTCCCCCTGCGAGATTCGAACCCAAGACCTATCAGTCTCGAGCGCGAGCGCTTAACCATTAGCCCACCGAGCCGGCCGTCCAGTGCTTCCAGGTTTTCCATGGTGGTCTAGTTTCAAATGACACATGTTTTCAACTGTGGAAATGTGATAATACATTACAATAAGGAAAACAACTCACTTAGACGCTTCTAATCTATTGCTGTTTTAAATAGTTCGAAACTATTGCACAATCTAAACTAGTCAACGTTTAAACAAAGGGGTTATGTTGGGAAATTCAAATGTACACGAAGAACATGCTTCTATTGTTATATCCCGACAAGAATTATGAATAGTAACTTTTGAGAACCATTTATGGACCAATACTATACATATTTCCTAATTGTGTAATTGTTAAATAACTACACTATTCATATTCATGTTTCTCTTATTATGAGGTTTATTTTGGCCTATGAATTATTATTATACCATTTACCATTCTTGAATTATGCCCAGTCTATCAATTACTATCTCCCACATTCACAGCCACTTTGGGCTAAATCCTGTACAAATGTGTATTTTCTATTTTATGGTGTGATATGGTCTGTTTGGCTGGTTTATATAAACCCAATATGCTTGAAGCACATGATTCATATGGCAGAGGCTGAGACTGGTGTTCTAGACTCAATAGGCAGGCAGGGTTAGTCAGGAAGCTGGACCGATAAGGACTCTAGACTGCTCGTACAATTTTGCACGTCATTCATCCGATCGACAAATCATTGTTCTCTAATTGGCGGTATCATTATGTTATTACTTTAAATTGTAATCTTATATTATTTCTCTTATACAGTTCACATTTAACGAATGATTTATTCACGTCGAGACTATAATTTGTGGACGATCTTTGAACGAATCATAAGCAACCTTGAGAAATATTAGCTAATCAGCAAACAGTCAGTATGGAGTAAAAATATATTATAGAAAACCAAGGAAATAAAGTGGATACACTTCTTATACGTGATTCAAAAGCTTATCAAAGTTAAAAAGATGTTCACAGGTTCTAAAATCGTAATGTATGCAGTAGAGAAAATCATCCTTACAGCTACAGAACAGTCGACATCTGGAGTCATGATAAAGTCTCAAAAACTCTTTTAGCCTCGATCACACAGCTTCAACATTGTTTGTGTGCACTCCGGTTGTTGAGTGCACAAAATTCTACTTGTGGATAACAACACGATGCATATAACCAAGCCTATGTAGGCATCTTTACTTTCTCCAGTCATCCGTATATATTGTAGTACCTGACTTCAGCCAGTGTTACTGGTGCTTCTATTATCCAGTTCGCAATAATTGTCGTGATTTTCTATAGTTAAGAATTATATATGGGGTTTTCATCATGAACTGACATCAGCTATAATGCCAAAAATTTACTTAGCCGAATGGATGTAATGCTTTCGTGCCCAAATCCGACATCTGTTATCTTATATCTGAATGATTCGTCCACAAATTATAGCCTTGCCGTTTTATTTGTTATAGCCGCTCAATGATCACGTTTTGTACACAATTCCCTGTAAACCGATCGTACATTAGCATTAGCACTGAAGTTGGCGCCGTAACCTTGAAATCTCTAAAACGCTTCTGACTGGCTCGTCCATAAATTAGAGTCTCGCCTTATTCATTAGTATAAATGAAATATTCTTCATTCAAATAAATAGTGTTGAACTATTGGGCTTTACTCATCAGTCATTTCATTTTAACTATAAACTATAAACTACTTATTATCTTCCCCCTCAGTCTATTCATATAATTAAGTAATCAATAAATGGACTCAAAACACATCTAATTGTGTAATTTGATTTCATGTAACATAACATAATTGATCATTTCAATATAAAGTAATCAACGTTAGTTGTTTAGTATTAAGAACAACTGGTATTGTGGTGCATGCTACTTATATTGATATAAGTAGTATATATTATGCGAGTCAGGACTGTAATGTCTGGCAGCAGAAGATGAGGAAAGATCAAGAAAGGAAGAACGGGAATAGGAAGCAATTAGTATGGAAATGCAAGAACAATGAATTACGAGACAATTATTGACTATTTAGCAAATTAAGTATTATAATGTATGGTTTTTCTATTTTACTAAATAACTCTATAATTTTGTGCTGAATATAATTCGGTTGTCCTCATCTGTGTTCTCCTTTACTGCAGTATCTTCAAATAGTCATAAGCATTTGTTTATGGTTACAATAAGAAAAGCCCTAAGAAACAATCAGTATACGGAGATGTTGTTTAAACGTTGAATTAGAATGAGATTTTATGGAGATTGTAATAATTTATGAGTTGATGACTATGAGGTGATCACCATGAAAAAACTGGAAGCAATGGATCACTGTTTTGTCTTAGTATGAAACTCCTGAGTAGTATGTATCCACCAACCCACATATGGGATATAAGTATTTTAAAATGATACAATAAAATATACAATGATTTATTAAATTATTGAAAGTATTTCAATTTCTAGTTTATTGATGAATTCATGACATTAAAGGTATTATGATGTGTACTACTGATATCGATAGATATAAGTAGTATGTATCATCAATCGAAAGTGAAATATGTGGTGGTATAAGGTTTAGAAGATCGAAGAGAACGAAAACAGTGAATGATTGTTGTAGAAATGAAGGAGCATTAAAGTCTGAGACGACTGATTGACATTTTGCAAATGAAGTATTCACTGTATGATTCTCAGATTCTAGTAAGGTGTACTGTAATTTTGTATTCAAATACATTCAATTGTCTCCACTTATGTTCTCGTTGACTACAATATTAATAACTTCTATGTTATAAACTGTCAACTATTTATTAAGATCCAGGATACACGTTTCATCCTATTTGGGACTCTTCAGCTAGACGTACCTGATGTTCACTCTGGGACTCGAACTCAGTACTGTTCGCTTCAAACACCATCACTTTATCCACTTAACTACTGAGTTCTGATAGCCACTTGCTTGTGTAATGAGATGAAGTTTAAATTCACTTGATACTGATTGATATCAGAAATATCATATATTGTGAAAAATAATTCCATTTCACATTTGAATGAGGTAATGATTTACTTTTTGTAGATCAATCAAAATTCCATTAAAAACCAATAAGCACTTGATAATTGTTTAGTTATAGTATAAGACTTAATAACAGTGCTTATCTATGATACGAGTGAAGATCAAATTCAAAACATTCAGGTCTCACTGTAACTGAGTAAAATTTAAAGTTGTAATCCGATGGTTAACTTTATAAATTTCAATCGATTTATGATAATGTACAATCACTGTTCGACCTGATTGGTGTGAAGTTCCTTGATACCTTACACGTTTGAACTCTATTGGTTAAAATTTCCTACTAAACATTTGGGAGTCACCTCTCGAAATTACTTACTAGTAAGTACATGATTACTATTAGTATTAGAAGAGGGTTTTTGTTATTGAATTTAGATATTAACACCATTGGATGCCTGCTCAATGGTTTAGAGGTTAAGCGTTCACATGAGAGACTGGTAGGTCCTGGGTTTGAGTCCCGCGAGCGGAATCGTAGATGCGCACTGCTGAAGTCCCCTACTAGGATGAAACGGCCGTCCAGTGCTTCCATGTTTTCAATCGTGATCTAACATCAATCAGTTCATGATCTTAGTCAGAGGTCTTTTATATTTATCACTACGTTATTATATATGACCACGGTTTCTTAAGGTAATTTTATACCAACCATTAGTATATAACAAGAAAAATATATCAGTCACTTCCCCTCCCTCCCCCCTCTTCAGTTCAACAAATTGTATTAGAATACTTGATTGGAAAAAAGAGAATCGATTATACTTCTCCATGTAAACGATCTATATTTTTAATTACTTTATTTTACCGTATTGATTTTGCTATATTGAAATATTGATCTGGTTTTGTGGGGAAAAACTATTACCTCAATGGTTCTTTTTTATTACTTACTTACTTACTTACTTACACCTGCTACTCACAATGGAACATAAGCTACCGACTAGCATTTTGAAACCCACTCTCTCCTAGGCCTTCCTTTCTAGTCCTGACAAGTGTGTGAACTACGAAGACATCACAATACTATCGGTACCAGGAAAATTTCTCAACAGAGCGTTTCTAAACCGAATAAAATATTCCGTAGACGTTTAGCTACGTGATCATTAAACCCGATTCCGTAATGATCGGTCGCACACAGACCAAATCACGGCACTACGGACTATCAATGAACAATCGAGTGAATGGAATTCATGATTGCACATCAACTGCCTTGATGATGAGAAGGTGTTTGACAGTTTGGATAGGAGAACCCTATAGATCCATCTTCAAAACTATGGTCCACTTGGAAAGATCGTCAATATCATACGGGATTCATACGATGGACTACACCGAAAAGTGGTGCGTGGAGGATAGTTGATAGAATCATTCCAAGTGAGGACTGGAGTCAGATAAGGCTGCTTACTCTCCCCCTTTCCATTTCTTCTGATGGTTGACTGGATTATGAAGATCTACACATATGCGGGGGAGTACGGAATGCGATGGACAGGTTGGATTCATCTAGACGATTTTGACTTCACGGATGACCTAGCCCTACTATTCCATACACACCAACAAATGCAGGTCAAGAAAACCAGTGTAGCAGCATCCTCTGAATCAGTCGACCTCAACATACACAAGAGAGAAAGCAAGATTCTCGAATAAAAGACGAAAAACACCAACCCAATCACACTTGATGGATAAACTATGGATGAGGTAGAATCTTCCACGTACCTGTACAGCATCATCAATGGACATGGAGGATTAGAGACAGACATAGAGTCAGTGATCGGCAAAATCAACTGAAGAACATCTGGAACTCAAAACAACTGTCAACCAATATTAAAGCCAGAATCTTCAGTACGAACGTCAAGACAATTCTATTGTAAGGAGACAGGCACAAACTTGAAATCTCGACGGGAAAAGGAAAAGAGAAAGACCAGGGAACATACCGCTTCGAAAATTGGAGGTAGACATCGGAAAAATGAATAGCAACTGAAAAGGATTGCTCAGAACAGAGTTGGTTGCATAATTCTGGTGGGCGGCCTGTGCTTATCTACGAGGGGTGACAGGCGTAAGCAACTCAGTAATATACAATATATATATGGTTGTAAGCACCTTATGAGAGACAACAAAACTACTTTGATAGGTGTACATAATCAGCAATAAAATGAGAACATATATTTGTGAACCTTTCACTATGTTATTTTACATTCCACTTATTACAGAATCGATTTATTAGTTGGATAAGTTTTTTGTTTAAATGTTGTGTCCAAACGCCTATTAATCGTCCCCAAAATCTCGATAGTTTGAAGATGAGATAAATAACCAAAAAATATTCTATTGACTATAGCCTCTGTGATTTGTTTCTTTTAGTGGAGTCCATCCATATCAGCAAGAGACAGATATCTACCTCAATACAATGAAAGATGGTCGTGTAATTTCATGGATTAGTTGAGGTTAGACATTAACATCGTTGGATGGCGGCCAGCTCAGTGGTCTAGAGGTTAAGCGTTCGCACACGAAACTGAAGGCCCTGGGTTTGAATCCCGCGATCGGGAACGTGGATACGCACTGCTGAAGGGTCCCACAATGGGATAAGATGGTCATCCAGTGCTTCCAGGTTTCCAATGGTGGTCTAATATCAATCGGTTCAAAAACTTAATGATCTTCACATTCCTAAACTGATTTTAAAAAATTTATCATGGTCATTTAGCGTTTAAGAAAGGTTTACTCTTTTACTGGTATGATGTTTTTGGATAATATTTAGTGAAGTTAATTAAGTCATTCGAATACAAAACACTGATCAACTAAAAAATTTTTATTTTATGTTGGTGGTTTGGATTAAAACGTCATCCCATTGCACAAGCTAGTGACTATCAGGACTCAGTAGCTAAGTGGATAACGCGGTGGGGTTTGAAGCAAACGATACTGGATTTGAGTTTCGAAGTGATTATTCAGCTGATTCATCTCAAATAGAACGAGACATTTGTCATCAATTCTACAGTTAACCACCAACCATCTCTGCTTATAAACTATTCACTTCTTTTTGACATTACAAATTAATGTATGCAAAAATAGGTTTTATTTTTTGATATACTTGTAGCTCACTGAGACGTAAGTTATTGATGGTAACAATCATATTTGTTGTCATAGCAAATTCATTCTTTTTATCGTACTAATTCACTTGATTTTACCGAAGGCTAACAAGTCAGTATATCTGATCTTCGTCATATACATCATGACCGTTATCAGTTGCTTACACCTGTTACTTCTTATGGAGGAATATAGGCCGCTTACCAGCATTCTCCATCCAACCCTGTCTTACACAATCCTTTCTAGTTGCCATTCATTCTTTTCATATCTGCTGCCAATTCCCGACGCAGTGTGTTCTATGACCTTCCTCTTTTCCGTTTCTATCCAATATTCCAATTTAGCGCTTGCCTCGTGATTCGGTTTGATAGTTTCCGTAATGTATGTTCCATACACTTCGGGCGTCTTTTCCTAATTTCCTCTTCAGATGGAAGTTGATTTATTCTCTCCCACAATACGCTGTTGCGGATGGTATCCGGACAACGGACATTCAGTATCTTACATAGAAAATTGTTTATAAATACTTGTACCTTCTTGATGATGGTGATAATAGTTCTCCATGTTTCAGTTCCATACAATAGAACTATCATAACATATGTATGAAAGAGTCTAATTTGGATATTGGCATGCAAACAGTTTGTCCCGATATATAAGAAGGGGTCAAAATCTTCCTGTGACAACCATAGAGGGACTAGTTTAACTAATATAATATCTAAAATACTAGTCTCAATAATTATCGGGCGCCTAACTAAGACTCATGAACCGCAAACACGAGAAAATCCGGCTGGCTTCAGACTTGATCGTGACCACATATTCACCATTCGTGAGGTTCTAGAACACAGGCAAACTTATCGGCGTCCGACAATGGTGGTCTTTCTTGACTTAAAAGCAGCATTTGACTCGGTAGACCGCGAGATTCTGTGGCAGTGTCTGTCATTGAAAGGCGTACCACAGAAGTACATAAACCTTGTGAAGGCTCTTTACTCGAACACTACTAGTCGAGTCGGAGCTTATGGCGAACTGTCATCTGCTTTTGCAACCTCAAGTGGTGTCCGTCAAGGCTGTCTACTTTCCCCATTTTTGTTCAACTTCGTCATAGATCTACTGATGAAAATAACTTTCTCGTCGACTGAATTCTCGGCTATTGATCTCCATCCAGGAGGTCCACTTATCGACTTAGAATACGCAGATGACATAGTCCTGTTTGATGAAGACGCTGACAAAATGCAGAGTCTCCTGGTAGCACTGAGCAACAATGCCAGGATGTTTGGAATGCGCTTCTCTCCCTCTAAATGCAAGTTGTTGCTTCAGGACTGGTCTACGTCAACACCTGAACTAAGGATAGGGAGTGAAGTAGTCGAACGTGTTGACAACTTCACTTATCTTGGAAGTCTGATCAGCCCTAATGGGTTGGTGTCTGACGAAATCTCAGCACGGATTCGAAAAGCTCGTTTGGCTTTTGCCAACTTACGTCACCTGTGGCGAAGGCGAGTTATCCGTCTATCAATAAAAGCACGAGTATACTGCGCGGCAGTCCGTTCTGTTTTAATTTACGGCGGCGAAACATGGCCATTAAGAGTAGAAGACACCCGTAAGCTATTAGTATTTGACCACAGATATCTTAGAAATATTGCTGGCGTCTGCTGGGATCACCGAGTAAGTAATAGTGAGGTTAGACGCAGGGTATTAGGTAATGATGATAAATCAGTTGATGAGGTTATAAATCTTCACCGACTGAGATGGTTGGGTCACGTGTTGCGTATGCCTGAACATCGGTTTGCATGACGCGCAATGATGATTAGTGTTGAGGATGGTTGGGAGGAAGTTAGGGGCGGTCAAACCGAAATGTGACATCAGCGCTTGAAGTCACTAACTTCTAGTCTGAGCCATGTTGGTAGATGCAGACTACTTGATTGGGGTCTGCGTGACTTTCATAACCAATGGTTAGAGACACTGGGTGACATGGCTCAGAATCGGTCACAATGGCGTCGGTGTATACACTCCCTGTCTTCTCTTAAACTAAGAGATTAAAATCGTCTCATATCTTTCTTTCTACAAACTAATTCTTTCTTCCTGTACTATATCCTTATTTGCAATCTTTGTTTATAGATCACTACTATTTAAGTGACTACTTCTATGAATTTGATGTTCATCTTGTTGTATTAGCTAATGAATTATAACAACTTGAACCGATGCATATAATGTGCCTGATTCTACATTGCAGCTGAATGATTGACTGACTGACTAACTGATTGTATTGAGTTCTTTCTATTCTTTAATCATGATAAGTAATTCATTGAAATTCGTATTTATAATTCATATATGAAAAACAAAATGTTATTTCATGCAAATAACACTCGTTCTATTTGAATTGTCTATTTATATTAGAAATAGATTTTGTTTCACTGAATCAATCGTTTGATTGTTTACTTTTGGTTGTCATAGCAACCGTAATAATTTTTGTTTGTTCGTTTGTTTGTTTATGGAATAATCGAATAAAATTAAATTTTGATAATGAATAGGAAAAAAAATTTATTTTGAATTTATCAGAAACGAGAGGGGGGGTATTTTTTAATATTTTAGTCATTTTTATTAGTTGAATACATGAGTCAGCTGAAGTTAGATCATGATAGAATAGCTGGAAGTAATAGAAAGCTGTTTCATCCTCAGCAGTATGCATCCATGATCCCGCCTCCCGAAAGATTCGAATCGAGGATCTACTGGTGTTGTGCATGAACGTTTAACTTATAGATCACTGAGTCAACCTGTATTCAATGGTATTAATGTGTAACTTCAACCCATTCACGAAATTCAGTGACACATCCACCATTGTCTTCAGTGAGTAACTGCCTCTCAACAGACACGCTTGAGCTCCACTTGTCACGGTTTCTCATTAGAACTCAAAGAAATACCTCTTGAAGCCAGTTACTAGTGAGCACATGATAATTATTATCAGAAGGAGGTTTTTTTTAGATTGTAGTAACTAAATAGTAGAGTTCATCAGTCAGTTGAAGTTAGACTATCATGGAAAACCTGGAAACACTGAACGGCCATTTCATCCTAGTATGGCACTCCTGAGCAGTACGTATTTATAATCGCGATTGAAATGTTCATCCAGTGTTTTCAGATTTTACATGATGGTATAGCTTGAATTGACTCATGAATTCATCTATTTTCAATTTACTCCACTTATTCAAGTTATTGTTTAAAAGTGTTTCACTAAATGCTTGTTGAATAGTAATTTGTTGGGAAAGATCTAGAAAACTCCTCGGAAAATAAAACCAACATAGGATCTAGAAATGCTGAAAAACATTTTATCCAATCAGCATTCAATAGAATTGTTGCCAGAAACATGAAGAAAGTGAAAAGCTATATGTTACGTTTCTGATTGGATGATAGGTACCTATGCTACTATTATGTTTAGTAGCGTTCTAGAATTTTCCGGAAACATAAAGCCATCTAAAAGACTATAAATACCCTATATTTTTTATACATAAACGAACCTTTGAAGTGAAGCGTTTTCTTTCATATTTCGCTACTTTCCTCTCGTGTTCAGGTTGCTGTGTTGATTTAGCCTGGAGGAGGAGGAAGGTTATTACAAGCAAGATCTTAGGAAACCGATTCAAACATTCAATTAGATTGATCATAATTTTTTTTGGAAAATATATTAGTTACTCAAAAATATGTATGTTGAACATTTAGAATCCAAAGAGAACAGAGTAAGATGGTGGAGAAGATTTGTCAAAACGACCATTAACACATATGGAAGAACACCTACTCCGAAAGGGATTAGACTACAATACAAGCGACGCCTCAAAACTGGAATTCCTCGCAACACCATAGTCATCACTCAAAACTTCAGGAATCAGTGAAGAAACACAACAAGAAATGAGACAAACTATAGTGCCGATAACTTAACAGGTAAAGGAAGACAACCAACTGACCCCACAAGAACTAAAAGCTTTGAAGGAACTCAGAACTAAAAAGGATATTGTAATAGTTCCAGCGGACAAAGGACGCACTACAGTAATTATGGACAAAAAGAATACGTCAAAAAAGCCGAGGAACTACTTGAAAATAAGAGCACACACAAACTGATGGATATAAATCCCGTCAAAAAACTAGACAATCGAATCTCAAAGACTTTAAACAAGCTAGTCAAAGCAGGAGAAATAACAAAACAAGACCAATGGAGAATGACATCCAACGGAGCAGTACTCCCTCGATTCTACGGCAGACCAAAAATACACAAACCAAACATACCACTACGTTCAACTGTAGCACTTCCCAGAACACCAACATACAATTTGTCAAAAGAAATTTCACGAATACTGAAACACTTAGTTGGTCCATCCAACCACTCCATCAAATCCCCCACACAATTCCTGGACCAAATTAAGGACATTCAAATCAACAACAACGAACTGATGATATCCTTCGATGTAACAGCGTCATTCACCTCAATTGAACCAAGGTTAGCAAAGAAAACTATATCCCCGCTCCTCACCAACGACACAAATCTCACCAAGTACACGAAGCTTCAAATTCAAAGTCTACTAGAACTCATCGATTTATACCTAACAACATATTTTGAATTCACCAACAAAACCTACGAGCAAACGAAAGGGACACCAATGGGATCACCGATATCAGGACTGATCGCAGAAGCAGTGATTCAAAAACTAGAAGCCGCGATATTACCAGTGATCAAGCCAAAAATTTGGATTCGCTATGTAGGCGACACATTAGTCATCGTCAAAAAGAATGAGCTGGAAAATTATGCACAAATATAGGAACAAAAATCAAACCAATGGGAGGCACAACCAAAACAATAAAGTAAACAATGACAAATTTAAGGTCAGTAAGAACCAATCAACATCGAGGTGCACAGAACAAGCTGTGGAACACATATGGAGAAACTCGAACACTTCACTTCTATCTAAAGTTTGTGCTGATGATGTCGTTCAGAAGAACAATAAAAACCCCACGACCAAACCATCCAGCTTAGAGAACAAATTTCCATCAAAAATAGAGTAAGTTGAAATGGGAAGTTTTTGTATTGAAATGAAAACAGATCAAATATGTTGAAGTCAAGTTGAGAATTTTTAGTTCAAATGGGTAATTTTATTCATATTGTATTCTGTAAAGTGAATCATACAAAGATCATCAGTCTTAGGTAATATCGTTGGACATCGACTCACTTACTAATCTAGAAGTTTAAAGTTTGTACATAAGACTAAATGTCTTAAGTTCGAATCCCGCATACGAGATTATGAATGTGTATTATTGGTTAGTCTCATATTAAACCAAGGTCCGAAGGCGAAGTCGTACTGCTGACTGTACAGAGGTGTGGCAGCAGTAAGGTGTTTCCTTCAGACAACCAGCATGACAGCGATGCTGCCTTCCCACAAGGAGGGGTAGGGTTAGAAAAGGTCGACCCTAAAAATGCACACCTCGCCTTATCCCAGGATATCCGTCTCCGGCGTAAGGTCTCAATAAGTACGGAGCTAACACAAAAATTACCCAAACAAGGTCGTGTGTGACCGACCTCAAGCAGTTGTCCCTTGGGCACTGCGGTCGCGCTCTCAGGTCACTAAGACCACCTTTAATCCAATTTCCTTTTCAGGTACCTCCAGAACAACCCTTCCACGGTGTGGGCAACTGGGAAGTGATAACCGCCCTCATACTTCTAACAGCACTCAAGTCACTGTATTCATAATCATATTAGAATAAAATGGTCTTATAGTACTTTCAAATTTTTTTCATAATAATCTAGCTTGAATGAACTAATAAATAGAAGTTAACTTACATATTGTTCGGACGTCCCATGCACCTATAAAAATTGTTGCTCTGGTTGTTAGAAGGGACATCGGCCTCGTGGCTTCCGAAGAAACTCGGATTTCACCATCAGGCGTCATAATCCTTCTAAATGAAGACCTTCTAACTCCCAGGGCAGCGTTTAAATGGTTTGAATTACTTTTTCTGGTAAACGTTTTTCTTGCGAGTTAGTTTTCTATAGGATGATGTCGCTAACCCCATGCTTAACCCTCTTCCTTTACTCGGGCTTGGGATCGACAGTAACTCTAGAAGAGCTACATGCGACGTTAAACAGAAGATAAGTAATAAATGAATTGTATATTCATTTATTCTTTGAAATAAACCAAATTCTAACCTTCTAAAAGAACATCTTCAAGGATCAAATCAACAGTCCATCATAAACATAATTCAATATTACAATCAAATTGTATAAAGAATACTGTATATCATTGATTATTGTCATCAATTACATAATACATAGATAGATCATTCAGTAATATGCATATAATAGTAATATTGTATAAAGTAATTAAAGGGTAAATAAGATAACTATGGTCATATATATATAATGTAATATACAACACAATTGAGTTGTTTGTTATTTACTTTGATTCAATTGATTAACAGGTTGAGATGGATTAGGGTTCGAATTTGTATTCATAGGAGTATTAGTAGTGTTATTATTATTATTAGTAGTAGTAGTGTTATTAGTAGTATTGATATCTGGATGTTTACAAAGTAATTCAGTGATTGCAACCATACTACCAAATATATAAGCTCCAAAATTAGCTGATGTAAATATCTATATAAATGAATGAAATTATGATTGTAAAACAATCAGATGAGTCATTGAAATATACTACTTATAAAGAGTTAAGTCAACAAGGGTATATTTTGTAAGCAATGATGGATATTGGCTTGCAGTGGAATACAGGATGCGCGTTTCGTCCTACTTAGAACTCATCAGCTGGGTGTACCTGCATCTCAAAGTTGATGTTCACTCTAGGACTCAAACTCAGTACCACTCGCTTATAACGCCATCGGTTACCCACTCAGCCACTGAGTTCTGATAGCCACTGGCTTGTGCGATGGGGTGAGTTTCAATTCACGCACAGTATGCACATATGCCAATAACAGACTGATCAATTGCAGTCTTAAACCTCAATGAGAAGATACAAGCCAAACAATACCAAGTGAAGGGTATACTTTGTCGGGGTTTTTTTCTTCCCTAGAACTCATTGATTAAAGTTATCAAAAAGTCTACAATAGTATATTCCATTCAAGTGTCTAGAAAGAAAAAAAACTGATAGTCTATGTGTTATACACTAATTGGGTGATAAAATCATTTAGCATTGTTTCAGAAGTTTCTAGAGGTCAATAATCTTACTTCGTATTATTTTTTCTTTATTGTTTGAGGATCTAGAACTTACTTACGCCTGTTACTTCTTGTGAAGGAGCATAAGCCATCCACCAGCATTCTTCATCCAACCCTGTCCTGAGAAATCCTTTCCAACTCTTTGTAGTTGTTATTCATTCTTTTCATATCTGGTTCTATTCCTGACGTAATGTGTTATTTGGCTTTCCTCTTTCCCGTTTCCTATCAGGATTCCAAGTTAAGATTTGCCTCGTGATGCAGTTTGATGATTCACGTAATGTATGTTCTATCCAATTCCATCGTCTTTTCCTAAATCCCTCTTCAGCTGGGAGGTGGTTTGTTCTCTCCCAAAGAAAGCTGTTGCCGATGGTATTCAGCTAATGGATGTTGAGTAGTTATAAATATTTGTACCTTCTTTGAACTCTCTAACGTCTCTTTTTAACTTGAGTTTTTAACGTGGGAGATGTTAAACAATAATTTAATTGTAAACATTGTCTGATGAGATAGTGGGATGATATTGCCATCAAATGCCCAAATGGTACGGACGAGAGTGAGGAGATTTCACTCTCCTTCTCGAAAAACTCTTGTAGTATCGGTTATTATGTTAAGCCCATATACCGTATTCTAGCTTTCGTACAGGCCAATATATTCATTCTACTTGAGTTACGTTTTGATCTTGTTACTTATCCACTTATCCAAACTTGACTGTTTTTATATGAGCCTATCTATGTATACAAATCTTATCCTATTCATCACATGTCTGTAAATGATTTTCGTGGGACTATAAATATTGATTAGCGCTTGGTTAAATGGATTTGCCTTATTGGCCTTATTCACTGCGCTTAATTTCGATTCGCTCTCATCTCTAGGGTTCATTCTCTGACTGCCTGTTCAAATCAATGAGTGCATGGAATATACATATTCGAAATCCATTTTCGTATTTAGCTTATTTAATCCCGTTATTCACTAACGCGATCCAAGCCGATCAAGACATACGAGAGTAGTCAGAACATATATTTCGACAGCAAACATTCACACGACCTAATTGGAGTCAGATCTCGTGCCATTAAACTCTCACATGGCTACGCGTATACAACCACTGCCAGGGAAGTTCTACTTACTACCTTCTCGCGGCACCGGTGTTATTTACGAAATTGAGAGGACAAAAAGCGAATATTCGGGTTGGTGGATATGGAGGGTCCACCTAGGGGAGTTGGACAATGATTCCAAACCAATGGTGTACATGAGCTCCAGGATCCTGAGGAAGTAAATGCTGTATGAACCTATTGTTGGTCACCGGCTACCATGAGACTGCATCTCCTAACGCTGCTCCCCTACCATGTGGATCAGACATTTAGGTAGAAGGCTTCGGGAGTAGAGCACTGAGAAAACCATCTGTTTCAGTCTGGGCATCCGAGGAGTATCACAGTCCACTCACGAATCAAGGGAGTTATATGGTGCATATGTATTCGGTATCTCTTTGTTTCAATATTTATGTTTTCAAATATATAAATGGGATGATGTTGAAAAAAGAGCTGTACTGATATGGGAAGTTCATGATTTCGACATCAAGCATTATCTTTCCAAGTAGTTAATTATATCAAACTTACTGACAAATTACCGAAATACTCAAATGGTGCTGATAATCATATCCTTGAGCATAAGTCTGTGAATAATTGTTAATATAAAATTATAATATTTGGATGGATTACAACCATAGTTACCTAATCCAGTGTGATTATACAAATATTATTGCTTTTTGAAGTATTATAGCAAAAGTGTGATTGGTCGAGTTCAGCGACATTTAAAGTAAGACAGTCATCACTGCTGAGAATGAATAATGAAAATCCCACAACAGGTAATGACAAAAGTTAAGAATATCCTTTATAGATGGTTTAAAAGTAATGCGCTCTCCTCAATACTTTAAGTTCTGGGTTAGACCTAGACTAATATGTTTCATACTAGAATTAAACAGTTGTCTAATACTTTCCAATTTCTTATAGTCTGCAAAATATAGTTTTTTCATAATGCGAACTATCCCTGTAGTTATAAGCAAAGATGAATAATGACTAGCAGTTTCGTCTTATCTGGGACTCATCAACTGGATGTACCTGCATCTCAATAAGAGACTGACCAATCGCAGACCTAACCATCAGCGGGAAGATTCAAGTAAAACAATACCAGCTGAATTTAAACTTCATACCACTACACAAGAAAGTGGGTATCAGAACTCAGTAGATAAGTGGATAATGCTATAAAGTTTGGAGCGAACAGTACTGGGTTAGTCTCCGAAAGAACATCAACTGTGAAATACAGGTACATCCAGCTGATGAGTCCCAAATAGGATGAACCGCACGTCCTGCATTCCACTACCAACCACTATTCATCTTTGCTTACAATGCTTGTGAATCAGGACAATATTGAAGCAATTCGGACATGATGCAGCCCCAAATAACAATGAGAAGATTCAAGTTAAACAACAATACCAAGTGAATTACACAATTTATTGACCACTAGGTGGTGATCAATGTCATGTGTGTCAAGTCCTTCTTAGTGTAGATCGAATGCTATCGACCAAGTGATCGACTCGATGATCAATCAATTGTAAATATATATCAATTCTACAGGAAGTCAGTCGCGGCGTGGATAGCTTAGTGGTAAAATCTCTGACTATGAAGCTAGATGACACGGGATTGAATCCGTCAGGGAGTACCAGTTCCCTGAAGTCTACAGGTATACCTTGCTGACGAGTGCCAAGTAGCACGATACCCGTGTCTATGGTTTCCTGTTGACTACCTCCAACCACCATCTTACCAAGTAACTTTATCCCTTTAGTTATAATCAAATGTTTTATTTCACATTCATATCAATAATCACATTTCATTATTATTATTATTACTATTATTATTATCAGAAGGGGTTTTGTGGTTTTGTCTTAGTATGAGACTCCTCAGCAGTGCGCATCCATGATCCCGCCCCTCGCGAGATTCGAACCCAGGACCTATCAGTCTCTCGCCAGGCGCTTAACCAAATCGACTATTGAGCCAGCACCCAACGGTGTAAATTTCTAACTTCAATCAATCCACGAAGTTGCTCCACCGTACACCAATGTCTTCAGTGAGTTCCTAACTCACAATAGACCTGGTTGAACTCCACTGGTGACGACTTCTCACTAGAACTCCAGGAGTATCTTTTGAAGTCAGTCACTAGTGAGCATATGTTGATTAATATCAAAATGTGTTTTGTAATCAATTCTTATCTCTAATAACACTAATGATATAATCATAACATATTGAATTATAATTAAATAGACATTACTTACTGTAATTGGTCCAATAAAATATTGTAAATAATCTATTTGATTAAATGTTACACCAATTGATATACAATAAAGTAATGTGACAATCAACTGATAAATAGTTTCCTTGGTTATTAAAACAAAAACAACAAAAAAGAAAAGAAAAGAAAAAGAAGAAAAATTTAGATAAAAAGAAATAGATATATATATATAGGAAATTAACAATTAAAATGAATTCATTCATTATCATAAACATCACAAACACACACACACACGCACACAAAGAGACACTCACACACAGACATACAAACACACAAACACATATAGAGACACTCGCACACACACTAATACACAGAGACATAGACACAAACGTAAAAACACACACACAGAAACACTTGCACATACACACACACTAACACACAGAGACATAGACACAAACGTAAAAACACACACACAGAAACACTTGCACATACACACACTAACACACAGACACTCAAACACAAATAGAGACACTCGCGCGCACACACAAGTACACTCATGAAATAAAACATTTAATTTCTGAATATTTAAAGTGATGATAAACCGCCAAAAGTAAATAAATAAATAACAATTAAATAAACAATGAAAACATTGAAATGGTTGTTAAGTTGACAATTCAAGATAAAAATTGAATTCATTGAAACTATATGATCTATGATCTATGGTGTAAGAAACATTTAAAAAGGCTTTAATTCTTAGAAAGAACGATTAACAGCTGAAGCCCTACATATATATGAGCTAATTCAAACAGTATTAATAGGAGAGATGAAATACAATTAGCTGTCCTATGGCAACTAATAATTATTAAGTAAACCTGAACTCCTTATTCCATTTGATTTGTTTATATCATATTAACTAATCAATAGATAATACATTCAACGGTTTCAAATCAGTTAGCTTATCTGAATATCACTTGTTGAAATCATGAGTCAATTGAAGCTAGACTATCATGGAAAACCTGGAAGCACTGGACGGTCGTTTCGTCCTGGTATGGGACCCCTCATCAGTGTGCATCCATGATCCCACACCACATGGGATTCGAGCCCAGGACCTATCAGTATCGCGCCAGGCACTTAATCTGAATATGTTAAACAATTTGACTGGAACATTAAAAGAACGCAATCTTTCAATTACAAATACATTCCTCTTTGAATTCAGTCTTTTATCTTGTTTACTTATCTTATTTATTTGTCTTCATTTAATGCATGCTGTGACATTTTTGATGCATTTCATGTATAAAATGATATGTTTTTTCTTAATATACACAGAACGAAGACAATCTATAGTTGAATGAAATATCTTCTTGTCACATCCTTTACGTACACACACTATCTGTTATCTTAACACTTTTCGTTTCCTCATCACATATCTCTTACACACTGATGTAAATACCTACTTTAAACATTGTTCACGTTGATTGTATGACCTATTCAAGTATACAGTAAACCAGAGAACCATGTACCGCTATTTTTATTCGATAATTTTGTTGTTTGATTATATTTTCCTTGAAAAATCTTGGACCAGATTGCCAAGCGAAACATTAGAATTACTTCCAATTCTTTCGTTGAGATTTTACAAATACAACATTCTTCCTCTTTAATGACTTACATTAACTCGGCGCCCAAATAGTGTGAAACTATTCGTTCAAATTTAGACGAAAGTTCTTATTGATCTATGAAAACTTTAAAGTATTGAAAGATTGTTTTATTCTTGTATGAGACTCTTCAGAAGTATACATCTATGATTTTATATATGTGGAACTCAAATCAACGACATTCAGTTTCACATATTTGAACTCGAAATCTTTAAACTAGTGAATCTAATAATGTTCATATTTAACTTTGATTTATTCATAATGTTACGTAATCGTTCATCCAATGGTTTTTTTTCAATAGTTGAAATGATGATTCAACTGCAACTAGAACATTGTAGAAAACCTGGAAGCACTGGGCGCCCGTTTCGTCCTACTATGGGACTCTTCAGCAATGTATATTCACGATCTGACACGTGAGATTCGAATCCGGAACGTTAGGTCTTGTACGCGAACATTTAACTTCTAGATCAATAAGGCGGTATCTAAGACTCTCAATGTCGTGTGTGAACGTTTAACCTCTAGATCACTGAACCAGTCAGCATTCAATCGGTATTTTTGTCTAACTTCAATCAATCCAAGAAAATGCGTTACCGTCCACCACTCTCTCAGAATTCGAATCCAGAACCTTCAATATCAATTCTTTCAAATCATTTAATGAATGTACCTATTTTTGTAATTTTAATCACTGAAAAACTTTTTTTTTTCTTTTAATTTTCATATTGAAAAAAACAAAACTTTATTTCATTTTGTTTAAATGTACTTTAATAAACTATTCAAATGAACAATATCAAGTGAATACAATAATTCTATGCATAGAAACTATTGGAATAATAATGAGTTAATGAAATGATTGATTGTTGTACAGAATACATTTAAATATTCAATTATTATATGTTTGTTTCGTTGTAAATGAAATCATATATGAATGATATTGAAAGTTGAATGATGATGATGATGATGATTTGGTTGATGATGATGATGATGATGATGCTTTGGATGATGGTGATGATGATGATTGTTCTTATTAAATATCAGTAGTATATTATGTTTAAAGTTAAAGAAGATATGAAACTTAAAATAAATTGTCTATCAATCAATATTAAAGTCAAAATCTTTAATACAAACGTCAAGATAGTCTTTGTGTATGGAGATGAAATGTGGAGAACTACTTCAACTAATATCAAGAAGGGAAAAGTTCTCATAAACACTTATCTATGTAAGATACTGAATGTTCATTGTACGGATACCATCAACAACAGCCTATTGTGGGAATGAATAAATCAACTTTCATCTGAAGAGGAAATTAGGGAAAGACGTTGGAAGTGGATGAGACATACATTGAATACATGCATTGATACAAGTGAAGATATGTCATAGCGTTTGACCACTAATTAATGTTTATGCAGGCTCAGAATGATGAGGGCATCCGCGTTGTTCGATGCCTGATCGTTGTTGTTACCTTGACGTGGTGGTCGGGCTTGCCTATCGTGATGAAGCAACCGAGCTATACTGGCTGGAACAACCGTTCCTCAAGGTCCTACCATGTCAGACAGGTCGGTTGAAGAGCGGTAAGACTAAAAGCAACAAACCCAAGGTCCGAAGGCGAAGTCGTACTGCTGACTGTACAGAGGTGTGACAGCAGTAAGGTGTTTCCTTCAGACAACCAGCATGACAGCGATGCTGCCTTCCCACAAGGAGGGGTGGGGTTAGAAAAGGTCGACCCTAAAAATGCACACCTCGCCTTATCCCACGGATATCCGTCTCCGGCGGTAAGGTCTCAATAAGTACGGAGCTAACACAAAAATTACCCATAAAAGGTCGTGTGTGACCGACCTCAAGCAGTTGTCCCTTGGGCACTGCGGTCACGCTCTCAGGTCACTAAGACCACTTCTAATCCAATTTCCTTTTCAGGTACCTCCAGAACAACCCTTCCACGGTGTGGGCAACCGGGAAGTGATAACCGCCCTCATACCTCTAACAGCACTCAAGACCACTGTATTCATAATCAACCTCCTCTTCAATTCCTATTATTCCTCCTACATCGACTTTCAACTCTAAACTTCCTTTTTCGGCTTCCACCTCAAGTGTCACCATAGCCAACGATTCTAGTGCGCAAAACACTGTCCCAGGTCTACTGAAACCTCGCTCCAAACTACACATTGGAGCCTTCAACGTACGCACCCTATGTCAAATCGGTCAGCAGGCTTCCTTGGCTAAAACCCTAGAGTCTCTTTCCATTGATGTATGCTGTGTCTCCGAAACACGCATACAGGATTCCAGTGTGGTCATTCACTTGACCTCACCTCGGCAAACGGAGAGCCAACGAGATACACCCTTCTGTGTCTGGTGACCCGATGGCAAGTTCTCGTGGACTGGCAGGTGTAGGCATAGCACTAAGCATGAGGGCCGAACAAGCACTGCTAGAGTGGATCCCCGTCAACAGTCGTCTATGTGCTGTTCGGCTGAACGGCTACGTAAGAACTCGGAAGGATAGGGACACACGTCGTTGCCTTTTTGTCGTTTCTGCCTACGCTCCCACTGACTGCAGCTCAGATGAAGTGAAAGATGAATTTTACAGAAAGCTATCCGAACTTCTTCAGAAAGCTAAACGCTCAGACATAGTACTCGTAGCAGGTGATTTTAATGCTCAGATAGGCAGTTTAAACCAAACAGAAAGGCATTTAGGTGGATATTTTAGTATTCCGACACAGCGAACAGATAATGGTGATCGTCTGCTGCAGCTATGCTCAGACAATCGTTTATTTTTAGCAAACACAAATTTTAAGCATAAGGAGAGACATCGTCTAACATGGCGACCCCCTACACCAAACCAACGATGGACTCAAATAGACCATATTGCCATCAGTCATCGTTGGAGAGGGTCGGTAGAAGATTGTCGCTCATTCTGGAGTACCTGCTTGGACTCCGACCATGCCCTAATACGGGCACGCATCTGCTTGCGCCTCACTGGACGCAAAAAAGCCACATTAAAAAGACCCATTAGAACTGAGTTGAGTAACGAGAAAACCAAAAGTAGGTTCCAGGAACAACTGAGGTCACACTTAGGTAGTTGTGAAGACGAGGCTGACCCAGATGTTGCTTGGAAGGACATACAAGCAGCTGTGGAAACAGCAGTGACATCTATTAGTGACTTAAACCACAGAGTTACAAGGAACCAGTGGATTTCTTCAAGGTCTGTCACACTGATGGATTCTCGCAAACTCGTCCCATCAGGTTCTGAACATGATGAAGAGCGACAACAAATCAGATCTAGGTTAAGAAAAAGTCTAAGGAACGACCGTGAGCAGTGGTGGGCAACGAAAGCAAAAGAGATGGAAAAGGCGGCGACTATAGGGAACACAAGACAGCTTTACAGACTAATAAAAGAAACTGGAATTAATAAGTCAAGTGTAAGTGAGATTATTTCGGAAAAAGGCGATACTCTCATCTGCTCCCAGTCCAGACGTTTAGAACGATGGGCGGAACATTTTAGAGAACAGTTCAGCTGGCCTTCAGCTACTCTACAACTACCCTCCATTCCCAGACAAGTGAATGGAACATTGAAGTAGGTCCCCCAACTCTTGCTGAAGTTGAGAAGGCTATAGTTAATCTGAAACGAGGAAGGGCAGCTGGTCCAGATGGATTGGCTCCAGAAGTCTTTAAGGATGGTGGTCCAATTTTAGCGATTAGGTTGACTAATATTTTAGCTAAGATCTGGGAGTTAGACGTTATCCCATCTGACTGGTCGCAATCACTTATCGTCCCAATATATAAGAAAGGGTCAAAATCATCCTGTGACAACCACAGAGGGATTAGTTTAACAAATATAGTATCTAAAATACTGGCCTCGATAATTATCAGACGCCTAACTAAGACTCGTGAACTACAAACACGAGAGAACCAAGCTGGCTTTAGACCTGGTCGTGGCTGCATCGACCACATATTCACCATTCGTCAGGTTCTAGAACACAGGCATACTTATCGGCGTCCGACGATGGTGGTCTTTCTTGACTTAAAAGCAGCATTTGACTCTGTAGACCGCGAGATTCTGTGGCAGTGTCTGTCATTGAAAGGCGTACCTCAGAAGTACATAAACCTTGTGAAGGCTCTTTACTCGAACACTACTAGTCGAGTCAGGGCTTATGGCGAACTGTCATCTACTTTTGCAACCTCAAGTGGTGTCCGTCAAGGCTGTCCACTTTCTCCATTTTTGTTTAACTTCATCATAGACCTATTGATGGAAATAACACTCTCGTCGACTGAATTCTCGGGTATTGATCTCCTTCCAGGAGGTCCACTTATCGACTTAGAATACGCAGATGACATAGTCCTGTTTGGTGAAGACGCTGACAAAATGCAGAGTCTTCTGGTAGCACTAAGCAACAATGCCAGAATGTTTGGGATGCGCTTCTCTCCCTCTAAATGCAAGTTGTTGCTTCAGGACTGGTCTGCGTCAACACCTGAACTAAGGATAGGGAGTGAAGTAGTCGAATGCGTTGACAACTTCACTTATCTTGGAAGTCTGATCAGCCCTAATGGGTTGGTGTCTGACGAAATCTCAGCACGGATTCGAAAAGCTCGTTTGGCTTTTGCCAACTTACGTCACCTGTGGCGAAGGCGAGATATCCGTCTATCAATAAAAGGACGAGTATACTGCGCGGCAGTCCGTTCTGTTTTAATTTACGGCAGCGAAACATGGCCATTAAGAGTAGAAGACACCCGTAAGCTACTAGTATTTGACCACAGATGCCTTAGAAATATTGCTGGCGTCTGCTGGGATCACCGGGTAAGTAATAGTGAGGTTAGACGCAGGGTATTAGGGAATGATGGTAAATCAGTTGATGAGGTTATGAATCTTCATCGACTGAGATGGTTGGGCCACGTGTTACGTATGCCTGAACACCGATTACCACGACGTGCAATGCTATCCGGTATTGGAGATGGTTGGAAGAAAGTTAGGGGCGGCCAAACCAAAACGTGGCATCAGTGCTTGAAGTCACTAACTTCTAGTCTGAGCCATGTTGGTAGATGCAGACTACTTGGTTGGGGTCCGCGTGACTTTCGTAACCAATGGTTGGAGACACTTGGTGACATGGCTCAGAATCGATCACAATGGCGTCGGTGTATACACTCCCTGTCTTCTCTTAAACTAAGAGATTAAAATCACTTCATATCTTTCTTTCTACGAACCAATTCTTTCTTCTTGTACTATATCTCTATATGCAATCTTTCTCTTATATATTACCACCTTTGACCTAACCACTGCTATGAATCCGGTGTTCATCTTGTTGTGCTGATGCGGTATGGCAACCTGGACCGATGCACATATGTGCCTGGTCCTACGTTGTAGCTGACTGACTGACTGATGTTGTTCGATGCAGTGTTTTTCGCAGTTGGCATAATTTATTTTGTAGATGATGTTTAGTTTGTCTTCTTTTGTCACTTCATCCTTTGATTTACATAGGATTGATTGCGGTGATTTTGTTGGTTTGTGTACAACACCTATTCCGAAAAGTTTCAACAATCTCGTTGTAGTTTCTGATATGCTTTTTATATATGGTAGGGCGATCCGTTTGTTGATTTCTATGCTCGACATTGTTTCTGATGATGCATTCAGCTGGTATTTTCCAACGAAGTTGATTGGGTAGCCGTTCTTTTGAACGATAGTTTTCAGGTATTTTTCTTCATTTTTCGTGCTGCAAGTGTATTTCAGTGTATCCTCGCCCTCTTTTATAAAGTTTGCATGTAGTTGTGAGCTCTTGAGTTGCTGCTACTGTAATGAGAATTTGATTTGTGTGGGTCGGCTTCCGATATACTTGAGTCTCCAGTTTTCTTATGTCGGTTTTGGTTATTACTACATCCAAGAATGGTAGTTTGTTGTTAGATTCATGTTCCATTGTTGTTTAAGACTGCAATGGATCATACTTTTATTGCTATATGAACATCCTGTGCATATTCCTTCGATAAT